>JAMPIO010000104.1:0-377121 GCA_024699865.1 Aphelenchoides fujianensis
CACCCGAACCGAGCAGCCGACCGCCCGAAATGCCCGCCCCCGCCGCCCTGGACCTGGACGAGTTGTGCGCGCCGATGCCCGCGGACTTTGGGCGCCGCGAAGCGATGGGCAAGATGCTGGGGCTGCTGCAGGTGCTGAAGGTGAGTGCACCCACCTGCTGTCTTCCACTGGTTGCAGGCCAAATTGGAGGGACGGCTGAAGGCACAGCGGCGCGTGGAGGAGGCGCGCGAGAAGGCGGCCGAGTTCAAGCGGCAGCAGAAAGCGGCCGTCGAGGAGGTGAGTGCGCGTCGACCGCCCTCACGCCCGCCTGCAGCTGCTCGAGGCGATGGGCGCGATGGACGAGCGGCTGGCCGACCGCCTGTGGATGGCGCGCGTGCTGAACTCGCGGCGGCGCCCGCTCGCCGGCCCCATCCTGCCGACCACGTTCCTCTCGACGACCGGCGCGGGCGGGCGCGGCGAGTCGCTGGAGGCGATGGTCGAGGACGTGCTCGCGCGCCTCCGCCGGCTGGAGGCCGCGGCCGGCGAGGAGCCGCCGCCCACTCCCGCAACGCCGGCCGCCCCCGCCGCCGACCTCTACGGCGTCGTCGAGATGACCGACCACTACGAACACGCGCTGCGCAGCCTGAACGAGGCGCTGCGCTCGCTGCGCGACCTCCGCAAGCTGCCCGCTCTGATCGGGAGCGCGGACGCGCCGGACGGCCTGCGCTCGCTGGACGAGGTCGAGCAGGTGGTCCGCGTGCTCGACCGCTTCCTCCACAAGCTCCACAACACGGTTAGAATGATGGCTGTTCAATGGCACTCACTCACTCGTTGCAGCTCGCCAACTCGCACTTTGCCGGCAGCCCCAGCTACAGCCCGCAGAACTCGCCCTCGCAGCTGCACTGCCGCACGCCCGCCGCCGACCGGAAGTCTTCGCTGTGATCCGCCGTCTTGTTGCTGTTGTTGTCGATCGAGATCGAGAGAATAAACCGGAGAATGTACTCAAGGGAGGGGAAGTCCGCGGAGAGCCCCGCCCGGCCGTCCCGCCGCGACTTTCTGCCGCCCGTCGCCTCCCGCCCGCCGTCTGCCGACCGGCCGCCCGCTTTCCGTCGCCGGTCGAAATCCCCGCATTTCGCCTCGCATTTCGCAAACCTCCGCTCTCCCCCGACCGTCCGACGATGCAGGGCCGCGTGAAGTTCGTGTTCCTGGCCGAGACGCCGCCGACGGACGCGGCGCAGTTCGAGCGGGAGATCGCCGCCGGCTGCCAAGTGAGTTCTTTTCTTCTCGCCTCCCATCACTCCGTTCTCGTCCCGTCTTGCAGGAGCTGCTCGAGGCGCTGCGGACGCGCGTGGACGGCGGCCTCGTCGCGCGCGTGGGCGAACTCGTGAGCATCGCGGGCGGCGCGGACGGGCTGCGCGTCGAGGCGCACCTCTCGCTGGAGCACGCGGCGCTGTGGCGGCTGGTGGACGCGGTGGGGCGGCTGGCGGTCGCGCACTGGGCCGGGCGGAGGGCGGCGGGCGTCGGCTTCCGCACGGGCGTCCTGCTCCAGGACCGCTGCTTCTTCGACGTCGGCCGTCTGTGAGTCCGCCGCCCGTCCTCGTAGATCAATTGACCCCCGGCCGCTTGCAGTTCGGGCGCCGACCTGCGCGTGCGGGCCCGCGACGTGTTCTACGGCAACTTCCTGCAGCCGGACCAGTTCCTCTGCCACTACGCGGTGGACCGGCGGGCGGCGTACTTCGGGACGGCGGCCATGATGCGCCACTTCTACAACGACGACCGCATGCCGACCGACGGCGAGCAGACCGTCTTCGTGGACTTCGAGCACGACCGCCGCAAGCTGACCGTCTGCTTCCCGATCCTGGCGGCGGACGCGCGCACCCGCGGCCACACCGAGGCGGTCGCCAAGCTCGACGTCGCGTACGGCACGATCCGCCGCATCTTCGTCGACGTTCGCCCTCTCCCATCGCTCCTTGAATCCTCTCGTGCTTTCAGTTCTCGGCCGGCGAGGGCGCGTGCGTGTACCTGCACCTGCGGAGCACGCCGCTCGTCTCGACGGTCAAGTTCGCGCGCCGGAACGCGCAGGGCGACGAGGTGCGCGTGGAGCGCAAGGAGCTGCAGACGCACCTGGGCGACCGCTACGTCCACTGGATCCCGATGCCGCTGCGACGCGCCCACTACGCGGAGGACGTGCGCGCCATCTCGCAGGCGCCCTACCTGAAGCTGGACCTCCGCGGCGAGGAGGTGCGTTCTGCCCGCTCCCGCCCGCTCATCCCCTCGGCTTGCAGAAGGAACTCCTCGCCCACATCCTCGGCCGGCTGACCGCCGTCACGCGCAAGCCGGTGGAGGTGCGCGCCGTGCGGGACGTGGTGGTGCCCGGCCGCCCGATGGCCCTCGCCTCGCGCCACCCCACCTCGTACTCGGACGTGAAGCGGATCGGCGGCGTGAGTTCCCGCTCGCGCCCTCTTCGCTCAACTGCCGTTCAGGACGGGCCGGTGGTGGACGCGCGGCCCGGCGACGACGTCCGCTTCAAGTACGCCTTCAACCCGATGTGCGACGACAAGTGGACGCCGCGTCTGCGCCACGACGGGCGCCGCGACTTCGCCCTGGAGTACCTCTTCGACGCGCTCATGTCCCAGGGCGCGCACGTGAACGACCAGTTCCTGGTGCGGCCGGGCGACTGTCGGGCGCTCATGGAGAAGGTGGTCGCCGTCTACGAGCCCAACCGCCGCCTCTGTCTGGAGGCGCTCGAGCGGCTGCTGCACCTGGCGGCCGAGCGCGAGGACCTGCCGCCGCTGCACGCCCTCTTCGACGTCGCCCGCCAGGAGGCCGCCCGCGCGCTGCAGGCCGAGGACGAGGAGGAGGGCCGCCAGCGCGCCGGCTACGTGCGCCTCCGCAAGGTCACGATCACGCCCTCGCGGCGCGTGTTCGAGGTGCCCGAGCTGATCATGGGCAACCGCGTGCTGCGCGCCGACGAGCAGCGCTTCCCCACGGAGCGCTTCCTGCGCGTCTCCTTCCGCGACGAGAACTTCGGCCGCATCCAGCCCAACATCGGCGCCAAGTTCATCGAGGTGTTCGTGATGGAGACGCTGAAGAACGGCGTGCGTGTGTGGCCGGCCGCAAGTTCAACTACCTGGGCTCCTCGAACTCGCAGATGCGCGACCAGGGCTGCTATCTGATCGAGGCGGAGGACGCGGAGATCGCCGCCTTCCGTCGCAAACTGGGCGCCTTCTCCATCGACTCGGTGCCCAAGCTGATGGCGCGCTTCGGCCAGTGCTTCACGCAGTCCTTCGCGCTCGGCGAGGAGATGCCCCGCGAGCGCTACACGAACATGCCCGACTTCATCGGCGGCCGCGACTCCAACGGCGAGCCCTACACCTTCTCCGGTTCGTTCTCTTGCTCTCTTTCACCGCTCACTGCTTGTTGTAGACGGGGCGGGCTGCATGAGCACGGCGTTCGCGCGGGAGGTGGCGGCAGCCATGCAGCTGGGCGACTGCCTGCCGTCCTGCTTCCAGACGCGCTTCCGCGGCTTCAAGGGCGTCCACGCGATGAACCCGGCGCTGGACGCGGTGGCCGCGTACGCGCGCCGCCACGGCCTGTCGGAGGCGGCGGTGCGGGCCAGCGAGCGCTTCCTGCACGTGGACCTGTGGTTCCGCGAGTCGCAGGAGAAGTTCCTCACGCCGCAGGAGGGCCACCGCTTCGAGGTGGTGAAGGTGTCGGGCCCGTCCGCCGTCTGCCTCAACCGCCCGTTCATCAACATCCTCGACCAGGTGGCCGAGAAGCACGGGCCGCGCGCGCACGCCGGCATGTGCGACCGCGTGCACGAGCTGCTCGACCAGCAGCTGCGCCGCGTCGCCCACTCGCTGACCAACGAGCCGGCGGCGCGCGCCCGCCTCGGCGAGTTCCCGCGCGTCGTCATGTTCGAGGCGCTGCCCACGATGAACCTCACCAAGGAGCCCTTCTTCCGCTCGCTGCTCCGCGTCGCCGCCCGCTCCACGCTCAGTAAGTCCCGGATCGGTCGACCTAACAATCGCCCCTTGCAGAGAAGTTGCGCTCGAAGCTGCAGATCGCCGTGCCCGCCCACCTCGGTCGCTCGATGCTGGGCGTGGTGGACGAGTCGGGGCTGCTGGGCTACGGCGAGGTGTTCGTGCAGTACACGTCGAACGTGCAGAACAAGCGGCCGGGGCCGCACGCGCCGCGCTGCGTGCTCGCGGGCCCCGTGCTCGTGACCAAGAACCCGATGTTGGTGGGCGGCGACGTGCGCATGTTCGAGGCGGTCGACCTGCCCGCCCTGCGCCACCTGAACGACGTGATCGTGTTCCCGCGCGCCGGCCCGCGCCCCCACCCCGACGAGATGGCGGGCTCGGACCTGGACGGCGACGAGTACTGCGTCGTGTGGGACCGCGGCCTGTTCCTCGCCCGCAACGAGCCGCCCTACGACTACACCTGCAACCAGAAGCCCGTCCCCAACCCCGTCAACGAGGACCAGCTCGTAAGCGATCTCTAGTCTCTTTCCTCCTTTAACCCCCGTGTAGCGAGACCAAATGGCCGCCTTCTTCCTGGACTACATCTCGCACGACTCGCTGGGCAAGCTGGCGACCGCCTTCCTCGTGAACGCCGACCTCTACGGCATCGACAGCGAGGTGTGCGCGAAGGTGGCCCGCAAGCACATGGCGGCCGTCGACTTCCCCAAGACGGGCATCCCGGCCGAGAAGCTGGCCAAGAACAAACAAGGCGAGTTCCCTCTCCTGTTCTCTTCATTCCGCTGCAGACGAGGCGAACGAGGACCCCAGCCGCAAGCCCGACTACATGGAGCAGCTCTTCAAGCCCACGTACGTCTCGCCGCGCCTCAACGGGCAGCTCTTCCGGCGCGTGAAGGAGATCGACGACGTGCTGGAGATCTCGGTGGAGGACGAGCTGAACGTCGCGCCGCCGCTGGACCCCGCCTTCGACCTCGGCGAGATCGAGCCCGAGATCATGGAGCGGGCGCGCCGAGCCTTCGGCCGCTACAAGGCCGCCATGGAGGTGGGGGCTGTCTGCGGCATTCCTCCAATGATCCCATCGTTCAGAACCTGCTGCAGCGGTTCGGGATCGCGACGGAGGCGGAGGTCTTCAGCCAGTGCTACTCGGCCATCCGGCGGCGCATCAACGACAAGGACGAGGACGACATGTCGTTCTTCAACACGCTGCGCGTGATCGAGGACGAGCTGGAGCGCATCTTCGCGCACCACCGCCGCGAGTTCATGGAGGCGTTCGGCGGCACCTTCGAGCAGCTCACCGAGAACCCGGCGCGCCGCGTGCAGCACCAGAAGGAGAGCCGCCGCGTGCTGCGCTACGCCATCCGCTACGCGACGCCGGCGCTGGAGCAGCTGGCGGTCGCCTACTACCGCGTGGCCTACACGCAGGGCAACCAGAAGTTCCTTTCGTTCGGCTGGCTGGCGGCGGACGTGATGTTCAAGGCGAGTTCTTCCGCTCTCCTCCCCTCTGCTTACTCCTCGCCTGCAGGTCCGACAGCGCGTGTTGGCGGCCGCCCCGAAGCCGGCGGCGGGCGCGCGGAGCGCCTACTCGTTCGACCCGACCGGCGACGACCTCAGCGAGCGGATCGCCGCCTTCCGCCGCGCGCGCCGCGCCGACTTCAACGAGTTCTGCCGCCGCGTGCAGAAGGACGCGCTGGAGCCGCTGCTCGCCGCCAAGGGCCGCGTGCTGGTGCGCCGTCTCTGCCGCCGCCACGCCGGCCTGCCCGAGCTGCTGTTCTTCGCGGCGCGCTGGACCGAGCGGCAGGGCGAGTGGGGCGCCGAGGCCGCGCACAAGGCCGTCCTCCTGTTCGTCCTCTTCGGCCTGAAGGCGCTGCCCGAGACCACCGAGGCGCCCTTCCTCGAAGACGTGGATTCCTCTGTGCAGTTCCCCCTCATTCGATTGTTGCAGGAGAAGCTCGATGAGGACAAGCGGCAGGCGTCCGTGGACCTGCAGCAGCAGACGGGCGGCTGCGGGCAGAAGTTCCTGCTGTTCCTCGAGTTCCTGGCCGGGCGCGCGTTCTCCCGCCTGCCGGCCGTCTCGTTCGAGCGGCTGGGCGGCGAGCCGACGGCCCTCGACGCGGCGGACGTGCAGCGGCTGCACAAGGCGGCGCTCGTCTCCTACTTCCAGGTCTGTCTGGTGGGCAACCTCGACGTGCTGCCCGGCCCGACCGCCCCAGCCGGCCGCCGCGAGCGCGCTGCCCGCCGTCGACGGCGAGTCGTTCATCTGCGAGGTGCCCGAGCGCGAGCGGGAGTTCGTGCTCTCGGCGGCCGTCCGCGAGGCGCTCGTCCGCCGCACCGGCTGCCGCGACGTCTTCATGCGCGCCCTGCCCTTCCGCGCCCGCCACGCCGTCGTGCAGGTGATGGTCACGCTCTCGGGCAGCGTGCCCGCCGCCAACGCCCTCCGCGCCGTCCTCACGCCCCGTCTCGACTTCGAGCAGCTCGGCCGCGACTTCCACGGAGCGCGACCTCGCCGCCCACCTCTCGCTGCAGGTCCTCAACAACATCCGCCGCGCCATGGACCTCCCCGAGCAGGCGGCCCGTCCGCGAGTTCAACGAAGACATGGTCGTCGACTTCTGAAAGAATTTTAGGTCTCTGCACGGTTTCTTTGTTCTCTTCTCTCTGTTGTCTCTCGTAATTCCTCGCAATCTCTGGTTTTCTTTCCACTCTCCCCTAATTCCCCGCAATCTCTCCCCCATTCCTCCCCTCATTCTCCTTCGAATGAATAAACAAGACGACCGCTTTCCTCGATTTCCAACGGCCCGGCCGCATTCGCTCAGTTTTGATTCGGCGAGAGAAGTCGGCTGTTTCGCCCGCAAGTGAGTCCCGCCCGGTCGCCCTCACGCTCCTTCCGCCCTTCCAGTGGCCTCAAACTGCGCGTGCTCGAAGAAGAAGCCGCTCGTCTGCTGCGTGCACGGGGTGCCCTGCCGCCGCGGCCGGCAGGAGGCGGCGGAGGCGGCCGCCGACGGCTACGTGAACCTCAGCGCCGCCCGCGAGCCGCCCGCCTTCGACGCGGAGGGCTACGTGGGGCGGGAGGCGGAGCGCAAGTCGATCCTCTCGACGGCCGACCGCTTCGAAGGTGAGTGGGCGGAGCGGAGCGGCGAGATCAATCGCTTCTCGTGCAGCCGGCCAGTTCCCGGTGGCGCGCACGCCCGTCCCGCCGGCCCCCAACGAGGGCTACGAGAGCATCGAGCCGCTCAACGGGTGAGTCCTCCGCCTGCTTCCACTCACTCCCCCCCGACTGCAGGAGACCGCCAGACGGCCTACGCGCCGCCGCCGCCCGTCCGCCTGCTGGAAGCCGCCCGCCCGCGCCCGAAGGCCGCCGCCCCGAACGCGCCGCGCACCGCCGCCGACGTGTACGTGGGCCCGACGAGCGCGCGCGGCGCCGAGCGGGCGTGTGCGCAGCGGGCCACGTTCCGGCTCTACCACCGGCTGGAGGCGGCCAGTCGGCTGGACGCGCTCAGCCCCGACTTGCGCCTCTTCGTCGTCTACTGCTCGTCGGCCGGCCGCTACAGGCAAGCTTCTTCAATTCCTCCATTTACTTTCCTCCTGCAGCCACTTCGCCGTGCTCGAGGAGCTCGTCGACTCGCCGCACCTCGGCCGCACCGCCTACTACTCGGTGGCGTGCGGCGAGCCGGGCGGCCAGAAGTTCACGAGGTCTGGACGCGCTCGTCCACTTCTACTCCGTCTACGTGCAGCTGCAGCCGAACGCCGACGGCCTCGTCGAGCCCGACATCTTCCCCACCCGCGCCCAGTGATCGCTTTCGTTCGTGTGTTGGTCAGAGGAATAAACGGAAGAGTGGGTAGTTGGGTGGTTGTTAAAGGGGGAACGTGGGCAAACACTCATGGGCTTGAAAAGAAACGAACACGGGGGGATGGGAAGCAACAAACACCCAACCCCTTCTGTTTGTCATTCACTCCTTCCTTTTCGATCAGAAGGAACCGCTAATCTCTCCATCTCGCTCTCGTATGGGCACAGCAAAGGAAGACTCAACTGACTGTTTATTCATGAAGACTCCGCACAATAGAGTCCGCTCAATCCTTTTGCGTCACCGAGAGGTCGAGCGGGTGCGCCTTCCGCTTCTCGCGGGACTCGCCGATGGCGGTGACCTCCGGGAGTTCGGGCGGCGCCCGGCAGGGCGCTCTGGCGGCCGTCTTGCTCGTCGAGCGGTCGTCTTCTGACTGCCGCCCGGCTGGTGGGTGGGCGACTGGGAGCGGAGGTCGAGGTCGGCCGGCTTCTTGCGCGGCTTCTTCGCCTTCTTCTTCTGCAAGGACCGTTTGTTTGCTCGAGTGGAAAGCGACGGGCACTTGCGGTCGGGGCGAAGAGCTGCTCGGGGGCGGGCGTCGGGAACCTCTCGGTGCCGGCGAACTGAAACGAGCGGCCGCCTTCCGTCCGTCCACTGCCGACTGCTCACCGCGGCGGCCGGCACGAACGACTTCTTCGGCGCGCTGCTCTTCGTCTCCGGCGGCTCGGCGGGCGGCGGGGCGGGCGGGAGGGCGGCCGGCGACGTCCGAGGGCCCATCACGCTGATCTCCAGCCGGTTGTGGCGGAGCGCGTTGAACAGTTGGCCTGCGAGAGGGAATTGAGTGGATCAGGACGAGTAAAGGACTCACGGTACTCGGCGCGGTTGCACTTGCCCTCGGCGATCTTCTTCGCGAAGCAGCCGACCAGGAAGTCCTCGATGGCGCGCCGCAGCTCTTGGAAGCGCCGCCGTCTGCGCGCCGCCCAGCAGAGCGCAACGGCCGCCGCCCACGCCGCCGACCGCCGCGAGCAGCAGCAGCAGCCAGCCGACGGCCATCGCGGCCAGCGGGAGGAACGAGCTGCAGGCGGACGGGAGTGATCGAACGGGCGGACTCACTGCTCGTTCAGGTGGCCGCCCGCCGCCATCCACTGGGCGAGACGCGCGCTCTGCGGCCCGCCCAGCAGCGTCGCCTTCAGCCAGCGCTCCCGCCGCGGCTCGGCTGCGAACGCGCACATGGGCGCGCCGTCCACGAAGAACTCCAGCCGGTCCCGCACGACGATGTGCTGAACGAACGGAAGTGATCGACGGCCGGCCGCCCACTTACCGCCGCCCCGAAGGACGTCACGAAGCCGTCCGTCGCGAAGAAGATGGCCGGTGGGCGGAAGGGCGAGCCCGAATACGAATGCACGCGGTACACCTCCCGGCTGCCCGCCATCGGGATCGCCTCGCGCGTGTCTGCAAGTCGCAGATCGAACGGAGGGAGAGAAGGCGGCGCACTTGACCGTCGATCCCACACGTGGAGGACGGCGGCGTCCTGCTCGAAGGCCACCTGCACGTCGAAGTCCTCCGGCCGACACGCCACGACGTCGCTCAGCTGCGCGGCCTTCTGCAAGCGGGCGGACGGAAGGGAGTGGACAAGCGAGAACGAACTCGGCGGAGCGTCTCGTCCAGCCGCGTGTGGGCGGCAAGCGGCATCACGTACAGCTGGCAGTCGGAGGCGAGCGCGAGCACGAAGCGGTCGGTCCGCGCGAACAGCCGCCCGAACGCGCACGCCGCCTCGCCCGCCCCGACGGCCGGCCGCACCGCCAGCAGCACGAAAAGCAGCCCGCCGATCATCCCGCTGCCAACGAATGGAAATGAGCAAAAGGAGTGCCGTTGTTGCCCTCCACCTGTTGGAGGCCAAAAGATGTCGCACTGAGTAGGATTCGAACCTACGCGGCCGAAACCAATTGATTTCTAGTCAATCCCCTTAACCACTCGGGCATCAGTGCTGATGGGGAGAGCAGGGCAGCAGAGGCACCACAAGGCAACTGACTAGCTTGCCTGCTTACCCGCAGTGACCTCTGCTCCCGTTCGAATGGTAATCCGTTCAGTTGTTCCTGTCGGCGGCGAGGTGTTTCGTTCGGTGGAGCGTTGTTTTGTTCAATACTTTCGTCTGGAATTCCGCTCAAATGTCGAAAGAAAGGTGCGAGCAAACAGCGTTGGTTATTGAATTTGTAATGAGCGGACGGGAAGAAACGGGGAGCGGAATTTTAAAGTCGACGATGGAAGAATCCCGGAATGTCGCCAAGGAAAGCGAAAACCCGTGCTTCTTGATCGCGATTTCGCCCGCAACCCAGACGGGCGGAAGGGCAAGGCGTTCGGTTCCCGGCGCGATTTCTTGCGGATTGGCGGCCGCTCGTCTGCGATTGGCGAGGCGGCCGGCCGCCGCCCGCACTTCCCACCGCTTTCCGCCGCCCAGACGGACGGGAAATCGCCGTCTTTCGCCCGTTTTCCCTCGCATTTCATCATTTTTGCGCGGCTTTCAGGCGGCCCAATGCAAGTGCCCTACCTGCTCGACTTCCTGCAGTCGCTGAAGTCCGCGCAGCTGGACGATGCGGTCGACCGTCTGCACTACTTGAGCACGACCGCTCTGCTGACCTTCTTCGCCCTGCTGATCGGCTCGAAGCAGACCTTCGGCGAGCCCCTCTCGTGCATGTTGCCCCCGCAGTACCCGGGTTCGTTCGGTCCCCTCTTGTCTCTCGCTTACCTCTCTTCTTTCCAGGCGCTTGGAACAAATACGTGCACCAGTTCTGCTACGTTTCGGGCACCTTCCACACGAACAGCGGCTCCTACATGGACCACTTGCATCCGCGCCAGTCGCTGGACTACTACCAAGTCCGTCTTCCCCTCCCTTCCGTCCATCAGTCGCTTCTTTCAGTGGGTTCCGTACGTGCTCGCCGTGCAGGCCTTTTTCTTCTACGTGCCCCATCTGCTGTGGCTGTGCTTCATCGGCATCTGTGGTCGGTTTGGGCGCGCACTCCCGCACTCTGCCTTCTCGTTTAGACGTCGACTTCAAGATGGCGGTGGAGCGCTGCGTGGAGGCCCAAAAGAAGTCGAACGCTGACCGGCAGCTCGTCATCGAGGACGTCGCCGTCCGCCTGTTCGAGGCCCAACGGATCGGCGGCCCCAAGACGACGATGGGCACGCGGGCGACCGTCTTCTACCTGCTCTCGAAGATCCTCAACCTGACCAACACGCTCGCCCAACTGATCCTCCTCAACTACTTCGTGGGCGACCGGACGTTCTTCTGGCCCGTGCGGGTTTGTTCTTCCTTTCTCCCTCATCCCTTCACTTCGCTCCTCGTTGCAGATCGTGATCGGGGCGATTTGGGGCGACGGCTGGGAGACGACCGGCTTCTTCCCGCGCATCTCCTACTGCAACTTCGAGACGTTGGCGATGGGCAACAACATGCAGAAGCGAGTGGTCCAGTGCGTTCTGGTGAGTTCCCTGCGGTCTCCTTGCCCAACTCCCCCCGCTCGTTGCAGATGATCAACATGCTGAGCGAGAAGGTGTACGTGATCGCGTACGGCTGGCTGTTCTTCCTGCTGCTCGTCACGCTGCTCAACCTCTTCCTCGCCGTCCACGACCTGTTCGTGGCCTCCGACTTCAAGAAGCAGTTGGGCCGCTACTGCGCCGAGCAGGTGGAGAATCGTGAGTTCCCGATTGACCTCCGCCCATCCAACCTCTCCCCATTTTGTTCAGACCCCGACCCGAAGAAGTTCGTGGACGTGTTCCTGAACGCGGACGGCCTCCTGCTGCTGCGCTTCGTGTGGGACCACGCGGGCGGACTGACGGCCTCCGAGTTGGCCGCCCGCCTCTTCGGGCTCTTCGTCGTGGACACGCCGCTCAACGAGATCCGCTCTTACGGTTTGTCCTTCACTTCTTCTCCTCAATCAACCTTCCGATTGCAGCGGGCAAGAGCGAGAACAACATGAACAAGACGTCCGACGACTCGGGCATCGCCCACCACGAGACGACTGACCAAACGATGAAGAACGGTGAGCACTCCCCTCCTCCTCTCCATCTTACTGATCGTCCCGCTTGCAGGCCACCGCCTTCTGCCGTTCGGCCGGGGATCCAACGCGTGAACGACTTCCGCCTGTCCCGATCGCCACCAAGATCCTCCCTCGTTTATCTCATGTGTTCATTACGCGTCCCCATTTCGGTTATTTCGTCGTCCTTCCGTGTGTATAATAAGAAGAGAAAAGAACGGAAAGGATAAAGAGATTGGTCTACGAAGTGGTGGGCATCAAACGTCCTTCTTTATTCTCTCTTCCTTCCACCAACAATCACAGACGGCGGGCGGGATCCTCGCCGTTGGCGGGCGGGCGGCGGACGAGCGGCAGGTCGTTGAGGGGCGACGGCATGTGGGCGAACAGGGCGCACACTTTGATCCACGTGGCCTGCATGATGAGGGCGCGCAGCTGGGGCACGATCGAGACCATCGTGAAGGGGCAGGAGCCGGCGAAGCGGTGAAACTGCAAGCCGAGAGATCACTCTCGCTTCTGCTCGTGCACTCACTCCGCGGTGTCCGTGGTGAAACTTCTGCTTGGAGGAGCCGAAGCGGGTGCCCATGAACACGTAGGCGGGGAAGCAGGCGTCTCGCTGGCGGATTTCAAAGTCCAGGACGGGTTTCTGCAACGAGCAGCAGCAGTCGACGGCCGCCCGCCCGCCCACTCACCACTTCGCGCGTGATCTGCGAGCACAACGAGCCGCTCGACCGCCTTCAGCCGCAGGTCGTAGGCGTCGCGGTTGGCGCGGCGCGGGTGCGGGCGGCTCTTGTTGTTTTTGGTCCACTTGGCGGGCGCGGTCGGGCTGCCCGCCTGCTCGTCGTCCGTCGAGTACACCTGCTCGGCGGGCACCGGCCGCGGGTTGAACACGAGCGTCCAGCCGGGCGTCCCGTCCTCCTCCGCCAGGTCGTCCACGTCCGCGTAGCCCGCGCGCACCGTCTCGCTCGAGGGGACGATGTCGAAGAAGTGCGGGTAGAAGGGCTCGTTGCGCACGCGGCGGAGGTCCTCGTGGCTCAGGCGGAACGGCTGATCGCCCTCGTCCTCGTCGCTCCCGATGCCCGGATCTTCTGCAACGGGCGGGAGTGAGTGGGCGGAAGGAGGGGAGGAGAGCTCACGGATCTTCCGTTCCAGCCGCTTCGGCCAAAACTGCCGCGCCGACCGCCCGTTGGCGCGCATCGCCCAGAGCGCGCCGTGCGCGAAGCGGATCACGAATTGCGTCGGCCACTGGCGAAGGAGCTCCAAAAGGTTCAGGTACGAATCACACGCGGCCTGCAACCCCCTCGAGATGATCAGGAGAGCAACGGAGTGGGCACTCACTTTGGAAATTGTGTCGTCCATGCGGACGTTGCGGCCCGTCGCGTCCGGAATTGAGACCACCAACTCGAAGCACGTGTCCGCGGGTTTCACGCCCCGCAGCCGAGCGAGCAGGTTGTTCGCCAGCAGCTGCGCGAACAGCTCCAGGCGGCTGAAAGCAGCGGGATGAGCGGGGGAGAGGTGGAGGGAGAGCTCACTATCTGGGCACCTTTTCGAGCAGAAACGAAGTCAGGAAGTTGGTGATCTCAATGACAATCCGCACGACCTCCGCCTCGTCCTCGTCGCGCGGCCGGTAGGGGGCGCTGCGGGCCACGTGCAGCATCGCGGCTTCTTCCTGCGGTTCGGACTCATCGCCCGATTTGTAGTCCATCGGATCGGCTCCGCTTTCGACGACGTCCGCTCCCGAAAGTGGTGCAAGCATACAATGGACTCGGAGGCCGTCCGGGCCTTCGAGTTTCGGCGATCTTGCTCGTCCATGCATGCAAATTGCATTCAAATTCGCAGTAAGCACACGTGTTTACTCCGGGTCGAAGGTGAATGACCACTCGTTGATCAGCTCATTCCATTGATCGCTTTGATTGATCGCTTCGATTGATTACCCAAGCGATCAACAACAACAGACGATCGATGCCGAGCGTAATCTCTTCGGTTCATTCGTGACCAGTAGGAGGACGAGAAGATCAATGAAAAAACAAATGCAAGCAGATGAACAAGGGAATCGGTAGATCGTTTGAAGAGTTGAGATCCGTAGAGACTCGTGGGCGTTCAGGCCGCCACCCAACCCGCTTTCTCGTTCTTCTCGTCGCCCTCCATCACGAAGACGGCGGCCTTTTTCTTCTCGTCGAACTCCACGCGCGTGTAGGCGGCCGGCTCGGCGGTGGAGAAGCAGCAGAAGACGAAGACGGCCTGCAAACACGCGCCGTCACTCTCATCCGCTCATTCGGCGAACGAACCGCAAAGAGGCCGACGGCCGTGATCAGGAAGATGATCCGCCACTCCGACCGGGAACTCGCGTCCGTGACGAAAACGGCGACGAGGGCGGGGCCGAGGAAGAGCGTGATGCACTTGAGGAATTGGCAGGATGCAACGACGAAGTGGGAGTACTGCCTGCAATTGATCGGGGAGTGAGAGGAGAGCGGGATGGGTAGGAGTTCACCTCGAGTAGAGGGTGGCCGCCTTGTAGAAGCCACCGCTCGCCGCCCCGGTCACGATGTTGACCGCCGCGAAGCCGACGATCGGGAGAATCGGGAGGGACTCGGGCATGAAGCTGATCGACGTGTACGCGATGCCCGCTCCGCCCACGGTGATCGTGTTGAAGAGGATGAGCTTCGCGTTCTCGCTCATAAATCTGCAGCCCAAAAGAATGAAAAGATGCACGAAAAGAAGGACTTACGTGATGCTGTCGCTCAGCGTTCCGCACACCAACCGGACGGGAATCTGGACGAGTCGGGACAAAGCGGAGAAGTGCCCCGTAGCTTCTGCGGAGTACCCCAGGACGTTCTTGATGTAGTACGGCGAGTAGACCGCAAGGAAGTTGGTCGAGAAGATCTCCATGAAGGCGGACATCCAAATCGACCAAATTCGCACGTCCGTGAGCAGAGCCTGAACAGACGAGAGGTTAGTGGGTAGAAAGCGGGGAAGTAGGCACCTTGTACGGAATGCTCTTCGTTCCGTGGATTTGATCTTGGTTCTTGTCGCGTTGGATCTTCTCCAGCTCCACCGGCGAGACCTTCTTCGATTCGTGCGGTCTGTCCGAGTAGACGAGAGACCAGAGGACGAAGACGACCAGCCCGCTCGCGGCGTGCACGTAAAAGACCATCGGCCAGCCGCTCGAGCTCTTGCAGATCTAAACAGCAGGGATGCAAAAAAGGAGAGAAGAGGGAGTACTCACAAGTCCGCCGATCGAATTCGTAAGAGTCGACGACAAGGGTGAGTAGGACGTTAGCACGCCCAAAAACAGGCCGTTCTGCTTCAAGGACGCCCAGCTCGAGCACAGCGAGCCCACGGCCGCAAAGTCCGCCGCGTAGGAGACTCCCTTCAAGCGATTCAAGTGATCACGGAAGAAGGACGGAAAACTCACTTGCAAGAAGCGGAAGAAGAGGAGGGCGTAGAGGTGGAATTGAGCGGCCATCGGCATCAACGCGGTGGCCACGACGGAGAGGATGCCCGCAGCGAAGAACGGCCACTTGGCCCCAATTCGCACGTAGGCCTCCGAGAAAGGCAGCATCCCAATGGCCGTCCCCACGCCCACCGCCCAGTTGATCAGCGAGATCTCGTAGGGCGTGTAATCGAGTGGGGTTCCAAAGAGATGCTACAACCGGAAGATCAACGAGTGAAGAACGAAGAGAACTCACTTCTCCGCTCGTGTTGAACGCGTCCGTCGACATGCACACTTGGGCGATGTTGAAAGCGAGCATGTTCGACGAGATCGAAGTCAAGCAGAGGCATCCGATGGCGAGGACGAAGTAGCGGTAGCGATGCTCGAACATGTGGCCCATCTTGCTGGTCGGTAGCTGAACAAACCAAATGAATGGAAGGAACGACAGGCGAGAACAACCGGCGGGTAGCCTTAAATATTCGCGACCACTCGGCCCGCCCGAAGCAATAAAACAATCGACCGATTTCCCGACAGTCACGAACGAGCGATCATGATCTTCCACCGTGCTCCCACTGCTTGAGGTCACCGTGGGGCGTCTTTTGAACTGTTGGGAAGGACGGGCGGTGAGTGTGCGCTCGTAAATTTGCGCGAGGCCCCGATCGGCGCTGATCGATCGACGGCGGCAATTCGAAACGTTCGGCGGCACACGGCGCGCGGACTCCTCGACGAACGGCCGTTTCCCAACCCGAAAGACGGTCGATCGGCGGGTCGTAAAGGAGGCCGACCGGAAGTCGGAAGGGCGAAGTTCTCTCCAAGACTTCCTTCGCTTCGTCATTCCACGCCCGGGTACGAAATCGGGAGACCCAAGAGCAAATCGAAAGAATTCTTAGGGCCGTGAGCGGGCAAGCAGTGTAACCCCAAAATAAACAAACAAATGAAATGGAAGGCGGTTCTTTCCCTTGATCACCCACTTCGAAACGGCGAGCAGCCGGCCGAGAGCTGCGGGAAGAAGGCGGAACGATCTCGCCGCCGATCAACCACCGTCTCGTTCCTTTTAACGGCGGGCGGGGGATTTCGGGGGCGAACGCGCGCGGAATTCCGGCCGACTGCAAACAATCCGAAGGAATTTGCGCCCTACAAACCGCGAGCAAAATTGCGACCGCCCACGTTCGCCGCTCGCCTGCATGTTTCGAACGAACGAACGGGGAGGCAAACAGACGGCGGAAAGAAAGGAGCGAATTAAAAATGCGAGGTTCGCGACTCGAACTCCCTCCTTCGCCGTGATTCTTTGGTCTTTCGCTCTTTGTATGCTGGGGATTCCGCCGTTCGTTTCGATGAGTGCTCGCAGCATTCATGCTCCCAACGTCGCTGGATCTCCGTTTCTGCAGGCGTTTCATCCACCAAGTTGATGTGGTTAGAGCTTACGACGAATAACATTCTGGAACGCACTTTTCGGTGAATGATCCACTTTTAAGAGGGTTCGTGACGCAAGACGCCAAAAATAATTTCCTTTCACCCACTTACTCGTGGATTGAATGCGGAGATCAAGGATTCCAGCGGGTCCAAGCGCCCAACTTCTTTTCGTTGCGGAAAAACGGGCAGTGATCCGCGAAAAGCAGGTTTGTTTGCTCAATCCACTCTCTAACAACCATAGGTGATCACTGAAGTGTGCCGCTCGAGTGTTCTAACTCGGGAGCACACGTCACCGTTCAGACTTCCGCAATCCTCTCGAATACTTCCGGCGGATGAGGAATGGAGAAGATTTATTCACCCGAACGAACAAGATACAAGTGTGTGCCTAATGATTGGGGACAAGTGAGGAGGCCTTAGGACTTGGAGGAGAAGAGGTCTTTGAACTGATCGCGGAGCTTGTTCTTCTGCACCTTCCCGATGAAGTTGCGCGGGTAGTCGTCGACGAAGAGGTAGCGTTTGGGTCGTTTGTAGTTGGCGAGCTTCGACTTCACTTCGGCCTTCAGCTTCTCGGCGAGCCCGTCGGAGGAGGCGCCCTCCTTCGCGCGGCAGACGGCCACGACGGCCTCGCCGAAGTCGGGGTGCGGAACGCCTGCAAACGGAAAGGATGATCTTGGGAAGAGAAGGGGAGGACCGACCGATGATCGCGACCTCGTGGACCAAATCCAGCTGGTCGATCGTGTCCTCGACCTCCTTCGGGTAAACGTTGAAACCACCGCTGATAATCATGTCTTTCTCTGAACAGAAGGAAGGATTGAGCGGGAGCCCTCTGGTTCTGCTCACCTCGGGCCATGATCTTGTAGTAGCCGTTCTCGTCCCGCTCGCCCACGTCGCCCGTTTGGAAGAAACCGTCGGCCGTGAACTCCTTCTTCGTCTTTTCCGGAAGCTTCCAATAACCCTTGAACACCTGCAAGCCGAGAGGATGAAAAGCGAGGAGAGCTCCATTGTGAACTCACACTCGGGCCTTTCACTTCGATCACGTTCTTCTCGCCCAATCGAACCTCCGTTCCGGGCACGGGCACGCCCACCGAACCGGGCACTCGCTTCGACTGCTCGTACGGGTTGGAGATCGAAACCAGGGCTGCAGCGAGAAGCAATGACCACTTCGATCGATTAGAAGGACTCACTTTCGCTCATCCCGTAGCGCTCGAGGATCGGATGGCCGGTGTGCTTGCGGAAAGCCTCCCACACGGCCGCCGTCAAGGGCGCACTGCCGCAAATGAAGACGCGGATGTTCTTGAAGGCGTCTCGGTTGAAGGCCGTCGTGTCGCTCATCAGTCGCGTGTAGAACTGAAACATGTTTATCACTGAATCCCAACTGATTAGCAATCAAAGAAGATCTTTTCTAGCCAAACGGAGGAAACTTACTGTGGGCACCCCAATAAACACCGTCGACTTGGGCATCCACTTGAGCGCGTCGTGCAGTTCGAACTTCGGCCGGAAGATTTGAGTGGACCGGGACATGAGGGTGGCGCCCATGCAGACTAAAATTGAGAATACAAAACAAACAAAAAAGTAAGACGAATCACCGATCAAGCCGTGAATGTGATAAAACGGGAGCCCGTGGTAAAGGACGTCCTTCTCCGTGAACTTCCAGATGTCCGCCAGAACCTCCGAGTTGCTCGTCAGGTTGCCGTGCGTGAGCATCGCCCCTTTCGGCAGTCCTAAAAGCGGCGGTTGGACGAAGAACTGGACGAATGGACTTGCCAGTGGTCCCCGATGTGTATAAGATGACCGCATCGTCGTCCTTGTCCACGGTTTCACACTCGAGGATCGGCTTCTGCCCGTCCGCCTCCTTGGCCAGCACTAAACTAACGAACAGATCAAGAAATGCGAAAAGAAAGAGCTCACCGTTCTCGTCGACCACGTGGCCGATGGCGTTCGTGAACTCGCGGTCGCCGGCCGCCTCGCACGTGACCATCAGCTTCGGCTCTCCGTCCTGCACCCAACCATTCAGAAATAGGATACAAAAAAGAGCTTACATTGACGAAATGTTTGGTCTCTTTGGTTGTGTAGCCTGGATTTAACGGGATGTAGACGGCGCCCAATCGAAGCGTTGCGAAGTACAAGGCGGCGTTGTCGAGCGTCTTGTTCGTGCGCGAGAGCAGGCGATCGCCCTTCTGAACACGACAAGCGGGAGTGGATTGATCGAATGGAGTGGACGAACCTGCAGCTTGTATTTCGAGGAGAGCAGGGCGGCGTACTGCCCGATCCGGTTGTTGAGCTGGTCGTAAGTGAGGAGCTGCTTCTCATCGCGCACGAGCACCGGCCGCTTCGCGAAGTCCTGCTCGGCTGTCCGCTCGAATAGGCCGGCCGCCCGCACGAAGTTCCCGTTGGATCGACGGGCGGCGTGCAGAAAACAGCGAGATTTCAGCATTTTCGAGCTGAAAAAGGCGGATAAATGAGGTGATTTCAAAAAATAAATTGAACGCAAACAAAGTCGCGAATAAAATCGAGTAAACGGCCATTAAATAGCCGAATTCTCGCGTAAACACGCGGAAATGATCGCGTTTTGTTGGTTTGGGCGCAAAAAGACGGAAAAGAGCGGCGAACTCCCGTTTTTTTTCGCACCGCCGTCGCTTTCCGTTCAGCCGGCCGGCCGCTCGAGTGAGCGCTCTGACCTCCGCTCTTTTCCCTGCGTTCCGCGTGCTCGTTCTTTGGATGCGAAGGTCGACGAGCGAAGCGGAAGATCGAATCAAAGAAGGGCGATCATCGGAATCACTGGTCAGTGCGGAAGTGAGGATTCCACCCCCATTCTCCTGCTTTTATTCTGCCTCAGAACACAAATGAGCGAAGATCGTCGGCGTCCTTCGTTGAAGAGCGAACTCGCCGCCGTCATTTCGTTCTTTGCGCACAACGCACAACTTCGCCGACTGCCCGCTTGTTCCCAATTGTTTATCGAGCGAACGGCGAGGAGAGCGGAGAGTAAGGCGGACGGCGTTGGGCGAATCGCGTGTACGGGAGCACAAATCGGAGTGATGTCAAGCGATCGCATGCACACGAAAGAAACTTGTTCGAATAAATAAGTAGACAGATGAATTGGTGTGTTCAGCAAACGGAGAGACAAATGAGATTGAGTTGAGATTCGAACGGCGAATTCGAACAAACGGCGGGCGGATTCGGACGGGCGGCAGAAAGCACAAGGATTCTCTTCGGACAACAAAGAAGTAGACGGTAAATGCACGAGTGAATACCATGACATTCAAATGAAAAAGAAGAAAGGAAACGGGGTGTCAGGTGCTGGCGGGCGGCGGCGTTCGTTCGGGCTTCGTTTCTTCGGCTTTCGGCCGCTCGAACTTCAGGTTGTCGTAGTCCTGCGTGATCGTCGGCCTTCGGATGGTCACGTGCTGCCCGTCCGCCTGATCGTACAGGTTTTTCAGGTCCTCGTTCTGCAATCGAAGGATGAGGATCAAGGTTGAGGAAGGAACGCACTCCTCCATCGCCGCCCTCCAAATCCACTCCTTCATCCGCGTTTGCATCGAGGTTTTGGTTCACGCGGAGTTGCTTGATCGTTCGCTTCAGTTGGCTCGCCTTCTTTCTAAACGATCGAATGAGTAGGTTGTCAGTAGGAATGGAGACGAACTTCTCGCGGAAGAACAGAAAGGCTAGCACAACGGCCAGGAGGGCGAAAAAGGCGACCGAGGCGATGCCGAGGGACAAATCGGGGACGTCTATTCCGTCTGAACCTGACAAAATCCACGAGTTATTCGCCCGATCAACGAGAAGACGGGTGTTTACCGCAGGTCGTGGCCAACGTCTGTTCACAATGCTCGCCCATGTAGCCGGTAGCGCACAGGCAATACGCTTTCCCCTCGGCCGTCTAAACGAGCAACGAATGATCTCGTCCTTCCGGTTGATCGCCCACCTTCAAACACAAGCCCTCGTTGCGGCAGTTGTTCACCTCGCACTCGGTGGCCCCGTTGGAGAGCCGGGGCTTCCGCGAACGGGTGAACTTCAGCGATCGCACGTGGTACTTGGAATCCCGTCGGCGGGCCGTGCAGTCGAAGATCTCCTCGCCTTTATTTGAATCGAAGCTCGGGATCGTAAACAGAACGCTAAAGAAGAGCATCCAGTGATCCGTTCTTTCGCTCAGGCGCAACCTGTGGCCTCTCCGATCTTGCGTGATGTTCCGCTGGTTCCTCGTCAAGTAGAGGCTGCTCCCGTCGAAGCCGCTGTCCTGCACGAAGCAGCGGACACGGACGGACGCCTCGTGGGGCAGCGGGATGATGCGCGTGGGCGCGGTGAGGGGCTCGTCTGCAAGAAGCGTGTTCCGATCGATTCCTCGTCTTCCCGCCGCTATCAACACTTCCGGCGACTTCCGCTTGCTTTCTTGACATTTGAATTCGGCCCTTTTCTCGCCGCTTTTCTACTCCCTTTCAATTAGAATTTCCGGTGATCACGACAAAAAATCGCCCAGATTACACGCCCGCTTATCAAAAGAACTCACTGGACGAGAGGCTGAGCTCGTAGACGGGCAGCAGGGGGTCACCCATTGGGAGCTCTCTGAAAGCACCATCAGTGGGCACGTGACTAGGAAGCAGGCGATAGTCAACCGCGTGAAACAAACACAAAAATCAAAGCACGGATCACTTTCTTCTCACAGCTGGAATCCAAGACGAGATGTCGCGAAGTGAAGGTTAAACGTTGCAGAAGGAGAATCCGCGGGAGGGAAAGAGTGAAATGCAACTTTTGCCCGTTACGCGCAATAAAATCGAGCGGGCAGCGAGCGCACCATTCGGATTTTTCGATCGAACAGAGCGCCCAGGATTCCCGCACGGCCGTCCGGCGGTCAAACGAGCGCGAAAGGCGGATCGGAAGCGACAAAAGGCGGCGGCGAACAGGCGGAGCGGAAGGCGGAGGAATGAGCCGTTTTTTAGATTTCATCAACGATTTCCTCCGTTCGGCGGCGATCAAAGTCGCCGAAGATCAATAAAAGTGGAGGAATCATAAAACGAGGACGCCCTTCGTTCCCACGAACAATCCACGAAGCCGCGACGTGAGTCATTGAGACAAACGATCGTCTAATGGGATTGGCCTTCAAGAAGCGCGAGCAAGTAGGAGGAAAGAAAAAGTGATGGGAGGGGAGGGGAGGGAAGGAAGTGGAATGAGTCAAATGGAACTCGTTTCCACTTCCCGCATTCTCGGCGGGCTTTCGGGTCGAACGTCGATCTATTTTGGGTTCGGATGGGCGCCTCGTCATCCCACCGGGTCGGCGCGCCCTTCGAGTCGAAGACGTGAGCAAAGGATTACGCGCGTGCAAACGGAGACAATCCCAGTCGTCCTCGAAAGAAAAGGAGAGGGAAGAGAAGTGCAAGTAGAGGACCCGATTTGTTTTCAACGACCCCGGAAAACACGCGACTTCCCGCCGCTTCCTCCCGCCGATCACTCCGCCGGCCCGAAGCCCGCGCTCTCGGCCGGCCGCCCCGTAGGTGATAAGCGGGCGGCCGACGGACGGGCGACCGTCGCGTCTTCTCGCCTTTTATGTCGGCGGAGGAATTCGAAACGATTGCCGAAGACAAACACTCACGCTCCACTCACTTTATGGCCGCCTTCTCACTCACTTCAAACCGCCCGCGGAGATGAGCGGTGAGTGGAGTGATCCATCCGTCAAGACTAACTGCTTTTTAAATCGAAGGATTTCCACACCTTAAGACACGTCTACATCGCGACTTCTTGCATCATTTGATGAAAAGAAAAGTCCAGAATTTGGAGTCACAAACGGGAACGTTGGGCAACACAACAAGTCTGCACGCATTGTCAGCGCACAAAGCAGACCCAAACCAGTCCCCGTGGATCGAAATCGTCGTCGTCGTCGTCGACCGAACGAAAGAAGTGAGCGTTTGACCCGAAAGTGCGCAAATTCGGAGGTCCCGATGGCCGCCGGCCGCCGCGTGCGCTCCGCCGATCGGTCGGCCCACGAGTTGGCGAGCAGTGGGGCGAGCGCCGAGTGAGCAAACAACCGACCCAACGATCGATCGATCGAAGCACAGCGACGAAGAAGGAAGGAGTGACGGGAACTTAAAGGACGCGCGCGACAATCCGTCGGCTCCGATGGGCGCCACTTCGAAGCGAAACGCGGAAGGCGCGTCCCGAGGAATTCGCGACGATGACGCACCGCAAAGCCGCCCGAAACAACGTGCTCCTCCTCCCGCCCTTCTCGCCTCCGCACTCCGCACGGAACTCCCGTCGATGAGTCACGAGCAGAACGGAGGGAAGGTGGACGTCTGATGGTCGATGGCCAATGGCTCGCTGGGGATCCTTGCGGATTCCTCGGATTTATACTCAACGGATGCAAGGAGCGTGTTGAAATCCGGCGCCTATTTCTGGCCATTCCATCGTCACGATTGTTGTGTTTTGATCGCTTGTTTCTCCTTGCCTTTCGGTTTGTGTCGAAATGCGAACGCTCGTTCGTCCGTTCGATTACGAATTCCGGCAGAACCCCCGCGTTCCGGAACACGTGGGAACTTCCGCAAGCCGCGAATGTTTCGGATTTTTGCGTCACGGCCGGAGGGCGGGGCGCCGCTTGCGGACGCCGGGCGGACGTTTCGATCAATCAGCGGCCGCTGACGCACTTTCGGCCCCCTCCCGCCGTTCGTTTCTTTTTGTCGGCCGGAGACGAGCGACGAGTCCAGTGATCACTTTTATTCGAACGCCGGCTACCGGTCAACATGAACGCAATTTGTACTTCAATCGCTGCAATGTGGCTATTAAGAAAGGGGTGCTGTCATTGCCTGTCCATCCACTCCTTATTCTGCTCCTATCCACGCAAGCAAAGCGACGACGAGCGAAAGGCTCCAAGTCGCGTGTTTCGAGGCGCCGTTGCAGAGGTCTTGATTTCGGCAGTAAGACCACTAAAACGAGGTTCCAGCCAATCAAACAATCGAGTGCACTCACGACGGTCGTCTTCTTGATCCCGTCGGCAGTTCGCTGAGCTCCGGGCGTCTTGTCCTCGTACGTCTGGCCAGAACGCGGCACTTCTTGCGTTCCGTGCATGTTCCGGTTGGCACACAGGCGGACGAACGTTTTGTAGGTGTACGCACTGCCCTGAACCTCCATTTCGTACGAAACTAAAGGGAGGGGTTGAGCACAAGCGTGAGAGGGAGAACAAACCCGTCCGCTTGGCGCAAATCTCGCCCGGTTTGCAAACTTGCGCCTCGTCGGGATTGCAGACGGTCGGCAGCTTGCTGAACTCCTCGCCCACGTCCGACGTGTTCCAACCTTCAAGGAGGTGGCGGGCGAAAGCGGGCACGTACTCCTCGTTCGTGCACACGAAGCACTTCATCGTCAAGTTGGCCGCTGAACAAAAGAATTGTGAGGGATGAGAGGAAAGTGGACGAACTCAAGCCGGTCAACCCAAAGGCGTTTCCGTTGGCTTCGACCAGGCGAGCACTCAACAAGACGACGGAAAGGAGCACAAAGTTCGATCGCATTTCGGCTACGACTCCCGCAGGATCGTAAGAATCCGCCGGTTTCTGCTCGGTTTTATTCGCCGCAGTCGACCGGCAGGGCGGGGTTTGGACACGCAATCTCCTGCCTGCGCCGATCCGAAAAGCGGCCGCGTTGAACTCCGCACTCCCGTACTTCGGTCGAAATCAGCGGCCGCTTGTTCGGGCGACGGCGGCGGACTACGGTGCTCCGTTCGCTCGACTAATTGGCGGCTTGTGTCCGGCGGCCAATTACCCCGCATTTCATCGCTAATAGGCGCAAATTCGGGTGTTATTCGGGCGTTCGAGACGCGTGAAGGCGGTCGAAATGCCTGTCTTCTGAACTCCAAACTTTTTTCGCCACTTCACCCTACGCGACCCGCCGACCATAAGCTCTTGTTTATTCCAACGTGTAGACAAGAACTCGTTGCGGGTAAATGAGTAAAAGTGAGGTGTGGAAGAACGAAAGGATCAACGAAGCAAAGGAAATACACTCGAATCATCCAAATAGACGGGTATGTCATGTGCGAACGAAGGGTAGGAATGAAGACAAAGAACTGAGGATTGATTTGTTTGTGGCTAAGTGCTCGTGGAGAGGAATGAGGAGTAGTCGGTGGGACGTTCAAGCGGCTTCTTGGAAAAGGTTTTGGAAATACAAGTCCACTTTGAACGTTTGGAAGGTCTTCGTAAGCACGATGTCCTCTCGGCGGTACGTGACCAGTCGCTGAAAGCAGGAACCAATTAGGTATTCGCTCAGAATAAGTCGATTAAATTGAGGAATAGAGAGAAGAAGTGAACGAAGAGCTGGGCACTCTCACACAAAACAAAAGGAGGAAGCACGTGCAGAACACGTTACCGTACTTTCGCGCCTACTTTTTACGTCAGCACGGGGGTTCAAAACCGAAATGGCGGCGATTGCGCGCGTCCATTCGGCCACACGCGATCCCCGCAATCGGCCGAAAGTTCGCGATCGACGACGACACGCTCGCCGTCGCAAACAACCGGAAGAACGAGCGAAACGAAGGAGAAAAGGCGGAAAGACCACACGCAGCACACGCACGAAAGACAAACACCGACAGGCACGTTGACAGTTTATTAGAAAACCTGAGGGAAACAACCACAAAGACGCCCACTTGAAGAAGGAAGAGTGGGAGGTCAGCAGTAGAGAAGGAAATCGTACGAATCGCAAGTGTGTGCACAGACCTCGGTCAGCGCGATCAGCTTCATCAGATCGCCCACTCGCTGCACGACGTTTTGCGGCTGGTGGATTTGCGCGTAGAAAGTGTCCAGTTCGGCTGCAAACGAGCAGAGTGAGGATCGAACGATGGCTGCGAGCACTCACAATAAAGAGCAGCGACCATCTGCTCGCCGAACGCCAACGTCGCCGGACTCAGTTTGTGCGAGATGTCGGCTGCAACGAGAGGAAATGAGCGGTGAGAGCGAAGCGGAAGAACCCACCACTGAACTGCCACAACATGAGCCCCAGGCAGAAGATCATTTCCTCCTCGCGCGGCTGCAGCTTCTTGACCGGAACGATCACGTCCAAGGCACTCATTCGATACCACGGATGGAGCATCGAGCGCATCTCCTCCACCGAACCGTCCGCCACGCCGTTCAGGTCGTAGTTGCAGTTGAGGACGTCGACGATCTGCAGAAAGAAGAAGAGTGAATGGAAGGAATGGGCGCCCTCACGTCGCCGTTGCTGAAGACGATCCGCCGATCGTTGTGATCCTGGGCGCCGAGGACGCGGTAGGAGTCGAAATTCCGTTCTGTAGACAAGCAATTGGTTACAGAAGAGCAGAAAGCAGTGAACGAACCCAAGATCACGAATCGAATCCACCAGTCCGTGAAGATGACCACCTTGTCCGCATGGGGCAGGTCGCGGTAGCCCTCGAACGATTGGAGCATCAGGGCGATCAGCTCGATGTCCACTTGGATGTTCTGATAGAAACGATGGACCTCGAACGTCTGAAGAACAGTCAGATGAACGGGCTGTCTTCCTGCCGACCACTCACGTCTTTCCGCAGATAGACGCGGGACCACTTGCCGTCGCAATCGCGCGCTCGCTGGAAGCGTTCGTCTCGACGTCGCTGAAGTCCTTCGTAGGCGATCATCATTTTCATGAGAAGCGGATGGGTGGCCGGTAGCTGGCTCACGTCGATGTAGAACTCGTCCGTCGGCACGTCCACGATCTTGTGAATGAACGAGGAAGCCTGTCGTTGTCGCGTCTCGTCGCTCAACGAGAGGCCGCTCGGCGACGTCTGGGACCAGGGCGGCGTAGTGGAGCTCGTGGACGCGTACGGCGAGTCGCCCTCCGCGACGCTCGTGCCCGACGAGGAGAACGAGAAGTCGGCGGGCGGTTGGGCAGCGGCGGCATACGTGAGGAAGCCGGACGGCACGTTCGGGATCGTGCAGATCGGAGCGGTCGGCGCGGAAATGTGGAGATTTTGGAGCGAGACGGCCGGCGGGACGGGCAGCGGGTTCTCGAACGGCGCGAATGGGGCGGCCGGCGGCGAGGTCTTCCGCACGGCTTTCGGCGGCCGCACGATGTTCGCGCACTCCGAGCGGACGGCCTGCGCCTTCATCCCGCACTCCTCGCATTTCTTCAGCCTGCAGGCCCTGCACAAGGCTCGGTAGGCTGCAAACAACTATCGATTACACGAGTAATGTTTCCAAACAAACCTTTGGAAATCTCGCAGTCACCTTCGAAGCGGCAGATGTACTTGAGCTTCTTGGACACCGTTCGTCTGCAAACGAGTGGATTGCCGAGTTTAAAGGCCCCAAAAGGTTGTAGTTTGAAGCCTCTGCTCTCAAACTTTTGAACTCCCGCCGATCCCCAGTCGATCACCGATTCTTTTACTGTAATCCCCTTTCAATTCGTTTATTTCAGGCCGTTAATTCAATTAAACGACCGGGAGTGTGCAGCGCGTGACTGCAGAAGCCATTTGCTCGGCGCGAACCGACGAGGCGGAAGCGACCGGCGGACTTTCGATTTCGTTCGCCCACGAGCGAACGTCCGCCGATCGACTGATTCCTCTCGTTTCGACGATCAACCGGTGATAAAAAACGTTGGGATTCGGCAAGAAGCCTCATCGCAACGACAATGCAGTTTGCTTCGTAAAAACCACAGCTCGCAACAGCTTTTGAGATCAAAACCGAGACCATCAACGGCCCATTCAACCCAATCAACTCGCTGACGTACCGATAGAAAGCCGCGCAGCTCCTGCACGACGTCGCTCCAAAGTGGGTGCCGTCGGCCGAATCCTCGCAAATTGCGCAACTCATGGCCGGAGGCGAGCTGCAAACGCCGCTCGTGGGCTCCACTTTGATGGTGGCGGGCATCGAGAAGTCCGAGCGGATTCCGGGGAGGACGGCGGGGGCGGTCAGCAGCGAAGGCAGGACGCTCATCCACCGGCAGCCTGCAAGCGAGCGAGTGATTGTTTGCTGGAGTGATTGATGGGCGGAAGGAGGAACACGGAAGAAGCGAACGCATTCGACAGACCGCAGAAGACGCGTAAGGCGGCGAGTCCCGCAAGGTAAAAAGCACGAGGTCGTCGCCGTCCACGCTCCTTCCGCTCTCCCGCTTTCTGGCGGCTGGCGGACGGAGTGCTCGCTCATTTACTTTCCGCTCGCTTCTCCCCGACGACCGCCGACCGCCCGACTGATAAGAAGCGGGCGGGCGCGCGCGATTGCGGGCGGCGGTTCTCCGCCGACTGTTTTCGTTCGGTTCGTACAAAAGAAGGGAGGAGTGGCCAAACGGGGATCCGCGGAGGTCGGCGGGGGTCGAATCGACGTGGAGGTCACGTCCCGACCGTCGCGGAGCGAGTGGAGAACGAAATTGAGGCCAATAAGCACGCTGGAGGACGCGTGGATCGATTCGATTAGAGAACTCGGCCGTCCGGCGTGTAAACGAATCAAAACAGGGCCTCGTTAATCCAATCCTCCCGTCAGGCAGCAAACAATCGTCGATTGGATCCCCGGAGGACGAGGAAGGAACTCGGCCGGGTGTTCTTCGTGGAACCGCTGCCCGTCTAATGGCCGTCGTCATCACGTGGCCGCCGGCTGGCCGTCCGTCGAGTACGCGGAACCCAAAACAAAGACGGCGGCCGAGCGGACGGTTTTCGCGAAATTCGATCCTCGACCGAGAATCTTCGCCGAACCGCCCGCCCGCCCGGCTCTTCACGCGTCCTCGAAAGGCGGCGAGTTCGAAGCCGCCCGCCTCGTTGCAACGTTAATGAACACGCGGACGGGCGGGCGGGCGGGCGGAAGGGGAAACAAAGAGCGGAAAGCGGGAACGCTTCAGCAAACCGCCGAGCAGTTCGGAACGCAACCCGAACGAAACGAACGACCGGCCGGCCGACAATGAGGAGCGGGAGAAAGAGGAAAGAAGAAGTCGACTTTGTAGTTGAGAAAGGAAGAAGACGAACAGTGCGAGTGGAGTTGCTCGATGGGTTGTGCACTCGCCCGTCCGCTCGTTCGTTTGATAAAAATCGAAACCGCAACTACACGAGCGAGCGAGCGGGCGAACGTGCGGAAGCGAGGACGGAAGGAAGGAGTGTGCTGTGAGAAGGTCGCCGTGTTGCAACTTTCTTCCCACTCACGCGACATTCCCAGAAGCCGGGCGGAAGGAAGGAAGGACGGAGGAGGGCGGTAATTAGGGACAAAGCGCGTGTCTGGGTTCAAAAATCCCAAACGGAACGAAGCGACGGGAAAACACTCGCGTTGTTCCCGTGGCCGTTCGCTCGCCCGCCTGAGCAAACAAACAATCCGGAGGCTTCAGTTGGCCGGCGGAACGTTCGGCGGCCTCAAGAAAGCAGAAAACGGAGGTCGAGCGGAGACCAAAAGAAATGATCCCCCATTCGAACTCGCCGCCTTCTCCGAATGCCGTCCGCCGACTTCAATCTCGCCGCTCAATGTTCACGACGAGACGAGGCCAACGGTCGGCAGGTGAAAGAGAACAGAGGCGGCGGAAGTCACGCACTCGTCACTCACACTCCCGAGTACTCAAATCCGAAGATCTCCACCAAAATACAAACCGACAGATTGAGTGAGCACTTGGCTTTGAGCACGTGCACAAGAGTTCATTCACACACAACCTCCACAATGAAATCGATCGAAGCGATTGCCAGCAGCAGTCAATAGAAGGGAACGCGCATCCCCTCGACCGAGCGGCGGTCACTCCCGCTCGTCTCCAGCCGGTGGGAAAGCGGGCGGCCGGGCGGGGGCGCAGACGTGATCTCGAGCCAAAATCAAAACAAAGCGGAGCGAAAGAAAGGAGCGGGCGGCGGCGATCGGACGATTGCGGCGGGCGGGCGCCTTTTATGGGCGACCGCCGCACCCCGCAAGCAACCCTTGAAGTTTGTAGTCACCCGGTTTGTGATCGATTCGTCCACCGCACACGCACAAACGTGCCCTTGGGAAACCGCTTTGTGCCCTCGTTGGTGCCCGCCGAGTGGTCAGTCGATCGTCGATCGGGGCGGCCTTTTATACGCGCGTGCAGAGGGCGGCCGTTTGCACTTTTAATCGACCGATCCAATTCCTCCGGACGGCAGACGGACGGCCGTCGTGGGTGGTCGACGTCTCGTCGTGATAAGCGAGTGTAAAAATTCGAATTCATTTCGTTTTCTCGCGAACCCAACGCTCTTCTCGACTTTGCCCTCGATTTATGGGTCTCCCGTTCGGACGGCCGACTGCCGACCGCAGAACACAAGCGGGCAACGAGCAAACGGCCGATCATTCGATTCCTAGCGTTTATTCCAACAGCAACAAGAGAATATTTACACAAGAAGGCTGACTACTCGCCGTCCTTGAAGCCTAGCCGGTCCCAATCGTCCCTCTCCATCAGGCCCTTGTCCATCCGACAGCCCAAGTACGCCTTGGCCAGATGGCGGCACTCTTCGTTCATCCCCTTCCGCTCGTTTATGCACCGCATGTACCTGCAAGCGACGAGAAGTGGAAGGAAGGAAGAAAGAACTCACTTGAACATCTCCGATCGGCACTCGGAGTCGTGGTCCAGCGGGAAGGAGCCCTTCAGCGGGGGACTCACTTGCTGCACTCGCTGGAAGGGGCCCGTTTGGTTCGACATTCGATCGAACAGAAGCTGAAGGTGCATTGTGAGAAGAAGTAGAGGAAGGAAAATGAAGGTAACGGTTGGCTAGTGACCACCTTCCGCTCATCCAGTCGATCAGAATCGACGGCAGAATATTTATTCTAGTGAGAAAAACCTAACAACAAAGGAACAAAGACGAAACCTAACAGAAAAAAGCGGACGATCAGATCTCCTTGCCCAGCTTCTTCTGCCGCTCCACGTACAGCTTGAAGACGTCCTCGTTCATCGGCGGCGGGCCTTGCTGGTAGAAGAGCTCGCGGCAGTAGAAGTAGAGGGACATCCCGCCGATCGCCGCCAAGAAGATCCTCACTTGCTGCAGCTGATAGTACGTGAATTTCTTGTGCATGATCACGTGCTGGTAGTAGCGGAGTCTGCAAGGAAAAACGATAAAGTAAGGGTGGATAAAAGAAAGAACCCACTTGTCCTGCAGGCGGCCCATCGTCGCTCAGTCGGACTCCAAATCCGTCGTCTGCAGGCCGATCCACTTGGCGCGGTCCGCTTGGCGAAGTCGACGGCCGGCGAGTTGGCCGAACGAAGCCAAATCCTCGGCCTTGTAGTAGAGTTCGAGCAGGCGGGGAGTCTGTTCTTGCAGGAAGTGGCGCGTCTTCTCGTTCCGGCGGAGGACGACGAAGGCGGCGAACGAGACGCCGAGCAGCGCGACTTCCGCTCCGACCGCGATGAACAGCGATTTCTTGATCGCCGAAGAGGAGGGCGCCAGCTTGAAGCAGAAAGGTGAGGGAATTCGTTCCGTAAATCGACAGAAATCACGAAAGAAGTCGGCCAAAAGCAAGCGGACGGGCGGAACGCCAACGGCGAGGCGGCCGGCGCACTCCGCGGCGGACCGCACGAAGCGGGAGAAAAGCGGCGAAAAATTCGACGATTTCTTTCGGCTTGCGCTTGAAGCGAGAAGTTAGGGCGATGTTTCTTGTGAGAATAGACAATTCGTGTCTCTTGCCGTGCTCCTTCTAATCGTAGTCATTAGATTGGTTCTTTTCAGGCCACTTCCCTTTGCCGCCCTCCCGAATGCGGGTGTTCATCACGGCGGCTCCCGGGTTAGTTTCAATTCTCTATCCTTTATTCCGTTGGTTGTTTGCAGGCAGGTGGAGGAGAGGATCATGATCGAGCTGCAGGGCGACTTGGAGGTGCCGCCCGACCCCGCCGGCCAGACGCTCCTCTTCCTCCACTGGCCGACGCCGACGACGCCCGTCTGCCTGCTCGGCCACCAGATGATCCAAGGGACGCTGAAGACGCTGGAGAAGCCCTTTCTCGTGATCGACACCCGCCGCTCCACCTCCGCCTTCGACCCGCAGACGAAGGAGCCGGTCGGCGAGTGCCAAGTCGTGATGGTCATCAAACGGCGCCTCCTCTTCCACGCCCGCCCGAAGCCCGTTCTCTTCTAACCGTTGTGTACAGTTGTTCATTTCTACCCGTTTTCATCGAATGAAGCACTCGTCCCCCGCTTCCGTCTGCTTTTTGTTGTTGTGTCCGCGGTTCAAACAAAGTATTTCATTGACCGTTTGAAGTTCCAGTAGCAAGAACGACTGGTTTCCTTTCTGCTTACGACGATCTCTTTCTTTCGTTCGAACACCGATCTAACGATTAGACAGATGGTTTATCGTTGACGAGGCAACGGATGAGTCAGGATTCATAGGAAGCTTTAGAGACCCGTAAAGCTACGAGGATGTTAAAGAGAGGAGGGAGTTCACATCACGAGCCACTTCAGCAGGAGCGTGAGGGCGGCCGACATGCCGACGGTGACCGGCAGAGTGACGAGCCACGCGAACACGATGTTGCGGAAGATGGACCACTGGACGCCGCCGCCCGATCGCAAGCTGCCGACCGTCACCACCGAGCCGATCACCGAGTGCGTCGTGGAGATCGGAAGACCAAGTTTGGAGGCGAGGATCGACGTGACGGCAGCCCCAAATTCAATGGTAAATCCTAAGCGACAATGAATCTCTTGCTCATTCTATTGCGGCCTACCAGAAGCGGGGTGGATGTGGGACATCTTCTCTCCGACGACGACGATGATCTTGTGCCCGAGGCACCACAACCCCACGCAGATGCTCACGGCGCCAAAGACGAAGATCCAAATGGAGGCGGGCTTCTCCTGCAGCACGCTGTCCTCCAGGTAGACCGAAAGCATGGCGGCGATCGGCGAGATCACGTTCGCCACGTCGTTGGCTCCGTGCGCGAAGCCTGCGAAACACGCGGTGAAGACTTGGATGGTGGAGAAGAGGCGGAGTGAGCGCTCGTTGTCCTTGCGGTCCTTGGAGGGCAGCAGCCAGTGGACGAACTTCGAGGGCACCAGGGAGAACGGCTGGTGCGGGTGTACGTGCGGCTGCGGCTCGTGCGCGACGGTCATCGTCCCGCCGTTCAGGTCGGTCTTCACGGCCGGGGCGGGCTCGTCCACCTTGTTGATGTACCGAAGAAGGTAGGGGCGCATCACGAACTGGACGGCCAGGCCGATGAGGACTCCCGACAAGAAAGCGATGATCGACGCCCACCCCAGGGGCACGTCCTCGATGCCGATGATCTTGGAGCCTTGGAAGACGATCGTGAACACGTTGAACGCGATGCAGAAGAAGTAGAAGAACGGGATGCACCTGCAAAATGAATGTTAAGAAGATGATCTACTCGATTTTCACTCACCGAAGGCCGCACTTGACGGGATTCCGCCGGCGGAGCACGAGCATGTCCACGAGAATGTAGAGGAAGCCGGAGACGAGGCCGGAGAAGACGGGCGAGATCACCCACGAGCTCGCGATCCCGGCGATCATCCCCCAGTTGATGCCGACAAAACCCTTCAAGGCGATCGAGAAGCCTGGAGAAGACCGATCAGTAGGGGGTTAATGGAAGAACTCACTCACCGACAGTCGAGCCAACAATCGAGTGCGAGCTGGAGACCGGCAGCTGGAGGAAGGTGGTGATCAGGAGCCACAGCGAGCAGGCGGCGAGGACGGCCAGTTGGGCGATGAAGAACTCTCGCTCTTGGCCCACGTACAACGAGGTGTCCACCACCGATTTCCGCATTGTGGTGACCACATTGTAGCCCAGCAGGATTGCTCCCGCCGTCTCAAAGATGGTGGCCAGGAAGTACGCTTGGTGGATCGTGAGGACCTTGGAGCCGACCTGAACGAACGTAGAGCATTCATCAATGCTTTGATCGGAGTTCACCAACCGAAGTGCCGAAGGTGTTCGCGACATCGTGGGCGCCAAGCGAGAAGCCGAGCAAGAAGGCCAAGAGCACGCCCACGATCAAGAAGATGAGGACAGAGTGCTGAAAGCAGATGAGTGAAGACCTTCAGTTGATCGGAGAAACAAACCTGGAACTCCTGCCGCGAGACGGTCGAAGTGATCACTTCGAGGGTGGTCGAGACGACGTCCATCGCTGCCGGTGGATGGGGGCTAAAGAATGGGAGGTTAGTTAGAGGTCAACGGAAAAGAAGATTGCGAGCGTTCTACTTCGAGCGATCCGTTCGCGAGTGATCGAGCGAAACGAGCGAGAAATCGAATGTAAAGCGAGGCTCAACGTCCTCCACACGGCGGAAACAAACTGGCGATCAGTTAAGACTCCCACAGCGAGGAGAGGAGCGAAATGGAAATGAAGGACGCGGTGGCGGGAGGCACGACCGGCGGCCTTTTTATGCGGCGGCGGCGACGGGGCGACGGTCGGTCGGCGGACGGTTCACGGACCACCATTATTTACGATGCGCGTCAGAGTGAAATCGACGAACGACGTTTGAAATGCGCCGCCAGGTGAACAGTCGTCGTTGAGAAATGAACCGCCGGCTCGCAATTCGTGAGCGATCAACCGCACAGGTCGCGCACTTCCGCCCCGCCTCCCCTCCGACTCCGTCATTCGCCTGTGCTCTTTGATCGGGACTCATGTTTGTTCTCGCTCCGGTGCAACACCTCATTGTTGCCGCCAAGACAAACACTGGCCGACCGTAGACTGCTCTTAAGGCAGACGGTTGATCCCGAGCTCGATCTCTTCGGTGAGTGTTCTTTCGCCGAGCTCCCGAATTGCCGGATCGGCTTCATTTAACCGCGTCGCTAGTTGTAAATTGCCGCCCTTGCTTTTTGTTCTCTGATCTCTCGCTTACGCTCCGTTTTACGACTTCCGCTTGTTCTTTCGTTTCCCGCATGAGTCACCGTCTCACTTGCGTTCGATCAGTTCACGTGAGCATAGCGATCCTAATCAAAGTCCTCAAGGTGTGAGGAGCAGTTGCTTTTTTTGTGGATAAACGAAAGTAAACTGACGACCAGTGGTCGAGAAGAGTGTTACTGACTGTGAAGTTGAAAAGTGACTGGTGTGCAGTAGTGCAAGTGGCTGCCACCAAGTGATACGAAAAGGAATGCGAAGACGGCGGCTGATCGATCGGAAACTGAGTAAAGGAACCAAGTGGGCTCATCAAAATTAGAGCAATTTACGGACGGGCTCCTGAAAAACGTGTCGCTTCCGCTTCCGCTTTCTGCACACATTTATTTGTGACCACGCTGCTGTTTCAACTGTACTCCACCTCGCCCAGCCAACGGGATGTCCGCGTGCAAGTACCTGCCGAATCAGCGGACGTTCATTCGATGGAAGATCGAGGACTTCGACGAGAGATTCCGCTCGGCCGTCCACGGCGAACAGTGGTGCTCCGATTTATTCACGACGAACCTCGAGCGGAGTCCCCAGTGCTTCCTTCTGTTCCGACCGCCCGTCAATCGGTCCGCCAACTCCAAGGAACATCCCCGACTGGCTCGAGCGACAAGCTCGCTATCCGACCTGGAGGCGTGCTTTCTCGACCGACCGCCGCCGTTTGTGACAACGGTGTGGATCGAAGGCAAGAGCGGGGGAGATTCTCGTTCCTAAAGGTAGACGGCTGACTATCTTTCTTCACACTATCTTTTTGCAGAGTCCGGCGGGAACGTTTCCGTTCGCCTCCAGCCGGAAGCGATCAAACGGCTGGCAGGCGAGCGGGTCGTGCACATCTGCTGCGAGGTCCGAACGCCCGCCTGCGGGATGATCGACCGGTCGACTTTCGAGCAGCCGGGCGGGATCGAAGCGATCGACCGTTCGGCGGCTCCACTGGAATTTCGGTGGAACGCCGCCTACACGCCGAACAGCTTCAACGGTCGGGAGAGTCCAGTGCTAGCCATGGAGGGAACGGAGCAGAAGTTCTCGCTTTCTTCCTCCCCCACCCTGAATGTGATCACGATCAAGAATGCGGGCGTCGATTCAACGGACGCCTTCCACTTCGAGTTGTGGCTGGAGAACGCGAAGCAGGAACGAACATACAGGACGGGTCGGTTCATTCGTTCATTTCCTTGTTTTTCATTTGTTGCCTTTTGCAGAAGGAATTCTACGGATGTTCGCAAATTCCGAGACCGTTCTGGGCGGGTGCGAGAGTCCAGAGAAAACCGCTTTCTTCCCTAACGGATACGCTCTCGTGTGCTTGAATCTCCGTCCACTCCAGCGATCTCCCTTGTCGCTGGCCTCAAAGACTGCAAAGTCGACTCCAGTGGATCGTTTTGCTCGCTTCATCACCGCTCACTTTGGGGAGCGGAAGTACGGCGACATCCGAGTGGTCGCAAAAGGCGGCCGCGAGTTCTACGTGAGCACTCTGCGATTATCTCGTTGATTTATTTTCTTTTGCAGGTGATCAAGGCTCTTCTTTGCTCCCAATCGGAGGTATTCGACCGGATGTTCGACCACGAGAACACGAAGGAGAGCTGCGAACGAACGTTTAAGATGGAGGACTTGGAACCGCCCGTCGTCGAAGCGATGCTCCGGTGGATGCACACGGGACGAGTGGAGGGGCTGGCGGAGTTGGACGCCGCCCTGTACGTCGTTGCCGACCGATACCAACTGGACGGCCTTAAAGTGAAAAGAGGTCTCTAACAACTCCAACGATCCCTTTGTTTGCAGGACTTGTGCCTGGAGAGCATGAGCGATAACTTCTCCCTGAACACAATCCTCGACTACCTTCAGCTCGCGTTCACCTTCGACGATCTCAAAGCTTTCAAGCAGCAGGCTGTCGACTTCGCTCTCCGCAACATCGAAGAGATCACGAGGGAAGAACGCTGGAGGCTCTTTGCAATCAACCACCTGGACGTGATGAACGAACTACTGCGTGCAAAACGGCATCGCAGTTTGTGAAAAATCCAGCTGTTTTTGTTTTGTTATGACTGTTTGTTTTTGTTGTGTGTGTTAGAAATCGTAGTTTAAACGTCCATTTCCTGCGGGAATTCGAGAAAATTGCTCCGTTGTTTACGAGTTAGACGCCAAACAACAGCGATAATTCGCCGCCTCGTTTGTGGGATTGCAAACACCGAGCGGCTTTGTTTTGCTCGGCGTAACTTCATTCGAGTTTGTCGACCTGCAAGCCGTTTTGCGAACGGAAATCCGAACGAAGACGGAAGCCGGCGGCTGTTCGTGTCCGTCGAGAGTCGTTCCGCTTTACGACTCGGCAGCCGAACGGCCGGCCGCCCCCTCCGTCCGTCGCGCACTCATCAAAGCCGGCCGAAACATCCGAATGGCCGCAAATGGGCGCTAAAACGCACTTCCCGCTGCTCTAATCACCGACCGAACGGCCGGCCGGCGGGCGAATCCGACCGCCTTCCGTTCGCACTCCGAGTGGCCCCCGGGGAGTGCGCGTCCCCCGATTGGGCCGTGCAGGGCGAACAAAAGGCGGAAATCGAATCAGAAGTCGGGAGGGGCGAATCGAATGACGTCCGTCCGCGCTTTCCACCATTCAGCCGCCTTGTTTTCGTCCGTTGGCCGGAAATCCAATCGTTGAGGGCGTCCTTCAAGGCGGCAATTCGCTTCGCAGAAGGCGAGGAATCCGCCATTTCCGATTTGTTCTCGAAGGTCCTCTGTTTCACGTCGGCCGGGGACAAACGGATTTCTTCTGCAGAACGAGAAGTCGCTTCTGTTCCTCGTTGAGGTCAATTGAACTCTTTTCCTCAATCCTCTCGATTGGCAGAGTGTTACCGGCTGATACGCGCACTCATCGCTCTGCTGCAAACCGCAGACGAACGACCGGCCGGAAGGCGGAGATTTACGAGTGGAGATAAACGGGCAGGCGGCAGGGCGGCCGGCGGATACGAAGTGATGCCACGAGGGGAGTTCGACGAAAGCGTCGAGTTGTGAGACGTCCTTTCCGCTCGTTTGTACTCATCACTCGACGTAGATCTTTGAATCTCGTCGCCCATTTCTCAACTGTTTTCCGTCGATTGACCGAAAATAGAGGACCCACGTTGCGTGTTGGACTCGTGACCTCGCCGAAAGCAACCCGCAAACACGTGAACCACCGGGTCGGCGGGTGGACCTTTCGGGCGGTTGCACAAAATTGACATCACTTGTGGAGCGTGCAGAGTTTTGTTCGTGAGAGGACGTGACGAGTGAACTGCAGATTGCATTTGAGATCTCGTGAGCTGCGCGAATCAGCGACCATTTATGACCACGCGCTCCACGCGATCCTCTCTCGCCCTCCTGCACTTCAAACCGCCTTCTTTGAGAGCGTCGAGGGGGCTGACAACGAAATTCGAGCTGTTCTCCGAAATTCACGCATCCGTTCGCCCTTCTCGACCACTTACGGGTCGGAGGGATCAGGGACCACGCGAGAGAACTTCACGGAATTTCGAAATTCGAACCCTCTTTCGTGACCCGAAAGGCGTCAAAGTCGAAGCAAGCAGGTGGAATTCACCCGCTCGTTTCGCAATCGAATTTCTCGACACCCACGCGGTACGATTAAAATAACCTCCTTTTGTTGGGCGGAACACCCGCACGCTCCACGGAGATTATCGCCCGCCCGGCTGTTCGCTCCGCTTTTGGCCGCCGCCGGTTTGACGTAACGGCGGGCGGGCGGGCGGCGTCTTGGCCGTTCGGGTGGTCGAGCGGCGAGTTCGGGCGGAGAGGGCGGATGTTAATTAGGGGCACGAAGAAGGCCGCGGGTTCGGCTCATTTCTTTTGCACGTGTTCTCCCGCTGCTCGCGCACTCCTTCGACTTCTTTTGCTCGACCGACTGCGATCATTTCCGCGTCCCCGCGAGTGACGACAGCCAAGTTCTGCGGACGGCGGGCGTTTCGCAAAGGTCGACGGGATTATCCCGCGTGTTTTGCTCGCTTCTTCGTCCCGTCGAGAAGGTTGGATCGAATCCGTTAGCAGAAGAGAAGGCGGGGAACTTGGCGCTCGTCATTTCCCGCCGTAGTCGAGTGGACATTCCCGTCTGTTTACTTTGCCGCCAATCGTCTGCATTCCTTCCGGAGATTTCGACTAAAAACACGAACCGAACATCAAAACAATCCGGGCCGTTCGGATCGCAGAGATCAACCGGCGGAACGGCCGCCGATTTCTTCAACGCGAATTCCCCGCTGATCACACGGCCGGTCGCCCGCCCGCCGCTCACTTGTTTTCGGACGGCTGCAGGTGCACGGCGGGCAATAAAAAAAGACAAAAAACTCGTGTTTTTTCTCCTCCTTTCGGCCACCCTCCCATTCGATTCCTACGATTCGAATCGCTCGAGCGGGCGGCGGCTGTTCGGAGATCGGCCGGTGACGTCAAAAGGCGGCCGCCCGCTTTACAACTCGGGGCTGCAGAATTACGATCGGGCGGCGAATTGGCCGCCGATCAAGCGGGGAACACGCCGCGTGCAGCGTGGACCCGGCGGGCACTCCGAGTGGCCATTCGGGCGGCCTTTGGCTCGAAATCCAACCCGCCTGCCCGTCCATCCGCTCGTCTTGTCGCCGTTTATGACGTCTGCTGGAGCGGCAGGACTTTTGACGAGCGGGCCGCCTGCGGTGTGTCCGGCCGATCGGTGCGGAGGGTGGACGAGGGCGGCGGCCACTCGTTTGATCGACGAGCCGCCCGGAGGTCAAGCGGGCGGCGGGTGGACGGGCGATTGATTTGAAACCAATTCCCCGTTTGATGAACGTCCGCATGACGTCAGCCGGCCGCCGGACATCGGGGCACGAGCGAGCAATCGGCGCTCTTTTCTGCAGCTCGTGAAGCGGAGGGGCGTGGTGATCGGCGGGGAAGAGTCGCGTGTGTGACGTCTTTGCGTCGTTTGATCGGGATCTCAACCGTTGATTTGCGCACCTGTTCGCTTCGATTTCACTTGTCCCGCTCGTTATTTTCGGGTTGTTCGTGACGCCCGACCCCTCGTCCCTACGACCATCGATTCGCTTCGATTTCTGTTCTTCGGATCTCCGTTTGCGTCAATGGGCCGTCTGCTCGGCCGTCCGGACGGCTGCGCAAACGAAACGGTCGACCGAACTTTCCTCTTCGAGCTGCTGTTCTTGTCGTACCGCTCGCAACACGCGGCTTCTGCACCCGAAGTGCCCGAATTGGCCCCGCCCTCCTCCCGATCGGGCCACTGGCGGCGGGCAGGTTTAATCGCCGCCCTCCACCTTCCTCCCGCATTCGATCCATTCGGCCAACCTCGCGGCCACTTGTCACTCGTGCGGCTTCCCTCCTCGACCACAAACCCCGCGGATTGAAGTGCTTCCCGCCTTCTTTCGGCTAAGTGGCCCCTTGATTCGCTTCTCTCCACTCATCCCTTTCGTTCGTGCGTTCGTCTTAAAGGTCGGCGCTCCTTTTCGGGACAAGGGCACGTGAGCGGGCCGAAGGGCAACCTGAAGGCCGCCCGTCCGCTTTCCGGGTATTCGGCAACTCATCACTTTTGACGCTAACCGGCCATGATTAAACTCTTCGCCTCTTCCATCAGAAGGGATGATTAGTGGGAGTCCTCTTCTCCATCCTTCCTCCCGCATTCCAACAAGCAATTTGGCAAATTCGAAGGCCGTTGATCCGGGCGGATTAACCGAACGGACGGAAGGCGGTTCGGAACGTGCCGACCGGAAGAACGGAGGGCGGCAGGGCGGCAAATTAGGGAAATTGAGGCCTCTTTCTTCCGCTCATCACTTCTTTTGTGTTCATTCGAACTGATGGGTTGATCCCGCCGCCCGTCTGCGTATGACGTCCGGCGGGCGGTTCGCGGAAGTCGGCTGACGATCCCGCTCGCTAATTGGCCGCTGGTTCGTGATCAAAAACAAACAAAACCGAACGGAAGGGCGCGGTCATCGGCGGGGAGGGCGTGACGGCCGGCCGGTGGGCTTCGATCTCCCCGCAGGCCGCTTCTCTAATCCGCCTTCTTCCCAGTTGTGTGTGGTCACGACGGCCGTCCACCGGCCGGCTTCTCCGCTTTGTTGCCCGTTTGGAGTGACGAGGAGCGTGTCCCGCAGTTTGTTCGGGTATTTTCGGCTGTTTTCGGGATTCCAAAAGCGGCCCGCGATCGCGTGCAATTGGGTTTGATTCGCGAACATCCGCCCTCGGCGCCTCTATTCGATTAGCGGCCGCCCAATTCGGTTTGCCGGAGCTCAAGTGGGCGGCAAACGAGTGGAATTTCGAACCGAAAGAGGGAGTTCGAAGAAAGCGGGGCAGTTTGGAGTTGTTTGATGTTTGAACACGATCCAATTTCCGCCAGTCATCGCTTAAAAACAACGCTCAAGAACTGCCCGCTTCCTGCCGCTAATGCTTGCAAATGGGCGCCGGGAATGCGGTTAGGCGGCGACGGCACACGTGAGTCGACATGTTTTCTTCGACGACTCTTGACCGCCCGCCCGCCGTCGCCAATCGAATTGCCGACGGGCGGGGCGGGTGTTCTCGGCGTCCTCAAGTCGCTTCTTGCCGCCTTGCAAGCGGATGACGAAGCGGCACGTTCGAATCGACCGCTCGCTGGTCCACGTGTCAAACGCAGCAACGCCTTCGGATTTTCATCACTTCACGGCGGTCGGTGGACGTTCGTCTGCTTCTCGGCTTTTCGGCTGACCAGTGAACGCGCAGAACATCTCCTCCGGATGACGACCTTTGTGTTCCGGTCGGCCGTTCGGCGGTCGCAGGCTCCAAGTTCGAAGAAGTCGGCCGCTCGCTTCTCACGGCGATCCGGTGGCCGCCCGAAACGGAAACAGCCGGCCGGTAATCCCCGCTTTCGGCGAGCGGCGAGCGGCAAATCCGCCGGCTCTTCTCCGCAACGAGCCCTCGATTTTCGCTTTCTTTTCGTCAGCAAGTAGCAGGAAGAGCTCATCGTTTCGTTTGTTTTGCGGTAGTTGAGTACTCTTTTCTTTGTCGGGGGTACATAGACGTTCTTTCTTCTTTGTTTCTTCCTGCTGGGCTGAAGACTTCGAACGGACGATCTCCTGACTTCGGCCGCCGTTTGCTCGAGGGTTAAGCCGGCGGGAAAGCGGACACTCGGCGCTCATTGCCGCAGTCCAATCGGCTTGTCGGCGGAAAGCGGATTCGAAGCGGTCGTTCGAGCCGACGAACGGGCGGCCTTTTGTCCAGTGCCGCCATTTGCCGGCGGATTGGAGCGGGGGAATTCGGAAATCTCTGCTCCTTCTTTCTCTCGTGTTACCGTTTCGCACATCAAACACGTGGCTGCAAGGTTGCAAGCGGGATTGTGCAACGTTTCCGCCCCGTTTCGTGACCCGAACGACTTCCTCGACGTCAGAAGACGTCCGCTCCACGGCCAAAACACAGGCGAATTCGATCCGCCGGCCGGCCGGACGGCGCGCGGGTCGCTCGGCGTGACGCCCGTCGGGTGGCGAATTACGGAAATCGTGGGAGAGGGCGGCGGCAAACAAATCAGAAGAAAGAAGTCGCGTGCTTGTCCTCACTCGATTTCCGCTGCTTTCGGCCGAACGGGCGGCCGGCTGAGTCAACGAGCTGCCCGTTGGAGCTGCCTTCCAGTCGGTGGTCTCTTTCATTTGTTCATTCGAGCTCCTCTTCAATCGTTTTGGCCATTTAAAAGCTCCTGCATGACTGCCGTGTGCAATTGACGTCTGTGGAGTCATCTTCTTAAGATCTAATCGTTCGCCTCCACTCATTGCCGCAGATGTCCGCAATTAAAACCATCCGCCCGCTCTCGCCATTTGCCGGCCGAATGGCCGCCGTTTCGATGAATGTGGGGGGACGACCTTTGAATCAACAGAAAGAAGGGCGCTCGCTCAAAGTTTGACCCGAAATGCTCCGCGAACACGTGTCTTTCATTCCGCTCATCAATAATGAACGCGGTCACTTGCTTTTGGCCTACGGTAGGGCGGGGACCGACCGTCCGAAATACCCGCCGGTCGGCCGGCAGATGATTCGGAGGTCGAACTGCGGGCGGTCGAGTGGAAGGACGGCGGCTTCTGCTCGAAGTGATTCCAACGATGATGATGAGAAGAAGGCAGTCTACGGGGCGGGAGGTCAACGTTCGTCTCCGCGTGTACAATTGGCCAAATTCCCGCAAGAACTCAAAGGCGGACTTCCTGCCCGCTCGTCTGCTCTCCGCTTTGCTTCTGACGTGCTCCAGATTCGCGTTCATCACTCCGCTCTTCCCCTCACTCACTTCGTTCTTTCAGCCAACGCGATGGGAAACGACTCCTCCAAACTGCAGCCCTCTTCGCACCCCGGCGCCAAGGTGCAGCGGCGGCTGTCGACCGACTCGGCTCGTCGCTACCGCGCGTCGCCCACGCTCCCCGCTTCCAACTCGTCGATGAGCTGCTCGGACGGCTTCCTCAGCCCCAACAGTGAGTTCTTTCGGCCGGCTAATGATCACTTGCGGGCTCGAAAGCGAGACGTGTCCTTTCATTGACATTCAAACGCAATTACGAACACAAATGCCGCTCGTCTTCCTTTCGGATCTCTGGGTCGACGGCCCACTCCGTTTCGGCGTCATCCGAACGGCGTGTTTGGCACAGTCGGGGGCCAAAACAGGGACGCCGAACTCCCCGGACCACCATTTCCATAGTCAATGAGGCGACGGGTGGCCCTGGTGACGTCCGTTGGACACGCGATTCGCCGCCCGGCCGGCCGCTCGTACCTGCCGGCGGCCACTTCGAATTCCTTCGGATTAGCGGGAATTCGAACGAACAAAGCGGCGGTTTTGCTGCGGGATTACCGTTTCTTCCTGTTCGCTGGGGACATCTGGCGCGTGTGCTCATCGTTGAGGGCATCTGCCTTTTTATGTTCGATCATTCGCTTTATGATCGGAGCACGCGCCCTCGTTCTTTCGGCCATCCGGCGGTCATTCGGCGGTCGTCGAGCGAACGAGTACTTGATGACAGCCCCGATGTTCGCATTCGAGGCCGCAAATAGCCGGGCGGTCATCAGAAATGCGGCCAAAAGGGGCGATTCTTGAAGTTCCCTCCGCCTTTCGGCCGCCGTGTTCAACGGAGCGGAAGGACCGGAAAAACGTCGCGTTCCGACTTGATGAACACGTGAATTCCGGCCGGTCGGTCGGTCGGGGGCGGGGAGAAGCCGAGCGAATCAGACGGCCGCCAGAGTGTCAATTTCGTGCTCCTTTTTGTTCTCTTGCTCTCCGACTTCTTTGCAACAGAACTCCAACCTTTAACGCCTGCCTTCTTTCAGTCTCCAACTGTTCCTCTCGAGTGTCCATCGACGGCGGCAGCAGCGAGATGAGCAGCAGAAGCCGGTCTGGATCCGTGAACTTGGAGCGTTCGAACAGCCTCAAGCAGCAGAAACACCCGCTGTCGAAGAAGGACCGTCAGTTGATTTCGGTGAGTCCTCTACTCGTCCCGTCTCTTCTAATTTGTGTGTTTGCAGAGCTGTTTCGCGAATCCACACGAGATCCTCGGAAGGAAGATCATCAAGCGGACGGCCGAGAAGCGGGCAGACTTCCGCTCGTTCTACTCGACGTTGACCGGCGAGGAACGCGAGGCGGTTGAGAGCGGGATCAAGACGCTGCTCAAGAAGGCCGTCGTGAACATCGACTTCCTCGACGAAGTAAGTTTGCTTGCCCTTCTTGGGCGGTGGGATCCAGAAGATTTCGGTTGGAGGGCTCGAATTTCCGCTCGGTCGACGTCAAAACGGCCCAATTTCGTGCGAATTGAGCGGAAGGCCGTAAAATTCGACCGTCCGACCGTTTCGCTTTACGATTTCCGAACGACCGCCGGTCGTCATTCGAGACAAAGTGCGCAATCGCTCTCGAGAACCCAAAGAACTGCACATTTGTGTTCAATCGAACGGAAACAATGAACAGCCAATAACATTTTTTTGCAGATCCAACGGTTGTCCGAGGAATTTGGGCAGAACTACGTGAATTACCGCTCGTCCGGCTTCAAAGCCGATTATTTTGCGGCCGTCGCTGACAGCACGATCACCGAGTGCTCGTTCTTGGTGAGTTTTTGATTGTGAACGATCGAATGATCGCTCGTCTTGCAGGACAACGCGGTGCATCCCGCCCACCAAACGCTGGCCGCGTTCTCGCAGTTCGTCGGCATCGTGAGTCCTCCGCCCGCCGCAACTGCTCTCATACTTCCTCGTCTTGCAGGTGTTCACGTCGGTTCGGAATGGCTTCTACAACGAAATGCGAAGAATGCGCCGTTCGAGCCACTCGTTCTCCACCGGGGCGCCGCTCGAAGTGCCGCGCCAACCGCGGCTCTCGATCGCGTCGGCGGAAGTATCGCCCCGCTCCAAGTCGCCCACCGCGATGCACATGCGCCGGCTGACCGATCAGGTCTCCTTCTCGCCCACCCTGCTGGTCAACGGGAGCGATCCGTTCCTGCACGTGCCCAACTACTGAGCGTCGACGACGAGAACTCGCGGAATGCGAACATTTCCACCCGAATTCCCAAGATTCCACTCCTTTTGTTCCACACACACTCCACGGCTGGGATTCTTTCTTTCTTTTGTATTCTATTGACTGCATTTTTCGTTCTAATCACACGCATCGGTATCCATTCTTTTCGTTCGTTTGTTGTACATTCGCCCGTCCTTTCTAACTGCACTCCTCCATTCTTTAGCTTCCGTATTCTGCACGTGTCTTCCCTCTCCGTTCACCGCATGGTACTCGAATGTCCGTAGATTAAAATAGTCGTTACTACGAGCGGGATAACGGTAGTCGTTAGGGAAAGTTTATTGCAACAAGACAGCAAAGAAATCCACAGCGATATGAAATCAGAGGCAACATTCAACGAAGAACACCTAACGACCCGCCCGTTCGCTCACTTCTTCTTGGGCACTTGGGCGATGAAGTTGGAGTGGAAGCTGCCCAGGTAGAGGTGGTCCTTGTCGTCCGACACCTGCGACACATCGGCGATCACCTGGCCCTCGGGGTCGTGGTAGGAGCCCACGATCTTGCCGTTGGTGTCCATCTCCAGCACGAGGCCATAGCTCGATTTGACCAGGGCGAAGATCTGACCGAGGTACTTCTCGGGCAGGGCGCTCGCCAGCAGCTTGCGGACCCACGGGAAGGGGCCGAGTTTGTCGAACAGTGAGAGCTTCCCGTCGTAGCGCGGCGAGGCCAGACCGACGTAGAAGGTGCCCTGCGTGGAGAGGCGGATGTTGTCCGGGAATCCTGCAAGCAACTCGACCGTAAAGGAATGAGCGAATTGGAAACGAACCGGGCAGATTGCTCGCAAAGACCTCCGATTCACCGGCACGCGGCCCCGAGATGTACAGCCTGCAAATGGGGCGATCACAAACGATGGAAGGACGGAGAACAAACCGAAGGATTCGGGACATCGAGCACTCCGAGACGATCACCGACTTCTTGTCCGGGTGCAGCTGAAAACAGCGGAAGAGTGAGTGCCTCCTGGCCTGCCCACTGCTCACCTGAATTCCATTGGCGAAATAGAGACCGCCGAGGAGGATGCGCGCCTTTCCACTCGAGATCTTCACCTCCAACACGCTGTAATCGACGGGCATAACAAAGAGGATGGAAAGAGGACTGACCGGCCGACGGGCGCCTGTTCGAAGAGGACGTGCAAAAAGCGGCGGCGGTCGTAGTTGGTCGACGAGTCCGTGACGAGGATCGTGTCCTCGTCGATCACGTCCAGATCGTTCAGGAACTTCGACTCGTAGCCGCCCACCTTCGTCTTGGCCGAGAACACCAGCTTCGAGGTGCCTGGAAGCAGAAAGAAGCGGTTACTCGTCGAATCTCCTTCGAGTGGACGTGCCTTTCGCGAAGTCGACGGTGAAGACGCCGTGGTACGTGTCCACAACTACGAGGAGGTCCTTGTTCAGCCGGCGGATGCCCAACGGTCGACCGCACTGGGGCTCCGTGTCGTAGGTGGCTGCAAGAAGGGGATGCACGAATGATTGAAGCCAGGAAACTCACCGCATTCGGCGGCCGGATCCACGAGTCGGAGCGTCTTCTCGATCTTTCCGCCGCGCACCTTCACGATCTTCCCGTCCCACGTTCCAGTGTAGAGGACGTCTGAAAAGGCAACAGTTGGAAGCAGCCAATCGGGCCACTCGAAAGTGCAAAAACGGTCGTAAACTCACCGCCCTCGACGAGAATCGACTCCGGCCCGAGAATTTGGTTCTTCAGCAGGAGTTTCGCGTTCCGCAGCAGTTTGTTCGGGGCCAGCGGTCCGACGAGGGCGGGCGGCGGCGGGAGGCTGAAAGAAGCGACTGTTCTACTGAACTTCCCTCGCACTCACTCGTAGGAGCGGGCGTCGAAGTCGGAGGCCAACTGCCAGAGGAGGATCCCCGAGCCGGCGAACAGGATCGTGAACAAATTCCGACTAAACAATCCGGCAATCAATTCATCCACAATCCAACGGAAATTCAAGCATTTTATAAAGAAAAACTCACACGAAACCCATCTCTTCCGACTGTCCACTCGGTCGACTCGGCGGGCGAATGCGGGCGAGCGGGCGGCGGGGCGAAAGCGAACGCTCCGATTAGAGAGCGGCGACCCGGCGGCTTTTCGTTGCGAGCGGGCGAACGCCGGCCGGCCGTCAAGGTTGTTTTGCTCGGCGAGAGGCGGGCGAAAAGGCGGATGATAAACGGCCGAAAGATCGCACTTTTCGGCTGTTTGTTTGCTCGTCGCTCCGAACGGCCGAACGGCGGAATTCGATTAGCGAAGAGGAAGTGCCCGACGACCAAACGAGCGGAAGAATCGGACGTAATTCGTGAGGAGCGAGTGCGTAGAAGGCGGCCGGAATGTCGGTTTTAAACTCCGCATTTTACAGTCTTTCCCGCCGCCCTCTTATCGCCTCTCAACGTCGTTTTGAAGCGCCGTAATCGTCTTATTCGGCGCCGCCTATCAATCCGAAGGGCAAGGCGGAATTTACAACTCGGAGAACCGAAGAACGAAATCGAAAGACACTCGTTTATTCGCAAAGGCAAAGACAGGGAAGAGAAGACACGTGGAAGAGGGGAAGATCACTTGCGAGCGTCGTCGAGCGGCACGGCGGTCTCGGGGGCGGCGCTGAGGGCGCTCGTCTCGCTCTTGCGCTCGTGGTGGCGCCGGTGCTTCCGCTTCTGCAACGGGCGGGAGGATGAGAGCAGCAACGCGACAGACGACTTGCCTTGCTGCTGCGACTGCCGCTCTTGCGACGCCGACTGTGCCGCTTGGAGCGCCGCTTCTCCCGGGCGTCGGCCTTGCGCTCGCTCGTGGAGCCGCCCAGCTGCTCGCCGTCGATCTCCTCGCGCACGTTGAAGCTGACCTGGTCGAAGACGTAGCCGAGGACGGGCAGGCCGGGCTCGCCGCGCTGTTTCCGCTGCAAAGGGGTGAGCGGCGGGCGGACGGGCGGGCGACTTGCCGACTTGTCCACCTCGTAGGCCACCCACACGGCGAACACCGCCACGATCACGACGCCCCACATGCCGCCGAGTTCAACGAATGAGCGGGCCGTTGACGGGGAGTTCTCGCCTTTCCGTCCATGCAAATCTACTCACTCGTCCCACCTCCTTCCGCTTCCGGCCGCTCATTCGAAGGAGATGCTGGCGCTCGTGTTCCTCGGCCTCTTCCTGTGGGTGTGCTTCTTCGTGGACCGCGAGGTGAGTGGCCGCCGCCCGCCCGCCCCTCACGCCCGTTGCAGCGGAAGGCGCACGGGCAGTCGGGCGTGCCGCTGCTCGGCGACCTCTTCGACGCGCTCCAGGCGCAGGCGGGCGCCGTCGAGGCCGAGCCGGGCACGCCGCGCGGCCAGCTGCTCTCCCAGTCGCCGCTCACGGGCCCCGGCCGCTCGCGCTCCCGCCGCAGCAGCAGCGGCGCCTCCGCCAGCGACCGCTGCCGCAAGCACCGACAGCGGCGCGCGAGCAAGAAGGTGAGTGCCCTGTTTGCTGCTTCTCTCATTCGTTGCAGAGCTCGGAGGACGCCGCCCCCGTGCCCGCCGACCCCGTCGCGCAGCCCGAGCAGAAGTGAGCGACGCGCGGATCGAATCGTCGAATCAATCCCTTTGTCTACCCATCCATGCGTGAATAAAAACGTCCAATGTTTATTGATCAGGAAAACGAGGCAGAAGAAAGGGTTGTGGATAAAAAGGACTGAACATTGAGGCAAACTGACTCCGGAACGACGAGAAATATACAATCGAAAGTGCAGAACAAAGAGGCGATCAACTGAATCGACGTTGACATTTGGTGCACGAGAAGGGCGTTCGGTGTTTCTTGATCTTCTCTGCAATCGGACGAGCGAGTGAGTGGAAGGAGCGGAAGGAGGGCGACGTACGAGGCGCGTGGAGCTTCCGGCGGTTCTTCTTGCCGACGAACCTTTGGGTATCGGAGTGCACCCGAGCATCGGCCGCATCCTGTGAGTTCCTTCGCTCCTTCTTCTCGCTAATCGGCGGCTGTAGGGAGGACCAGTGGCTGGCCGGCCGCCTGTTCATCGGCATCGACCTGTCGCACGGGGCGCCGGGCGCGCGCGGCGGCGAGCAGCTGACGGTCGTCGGGGTGAGTCCGCCGTGCAATTCCGCCCACTAATCCACTCGACCACGCGGCAGGTGTGCTACAACTACAACGAGAAGCTGAGCCTGACGGGCGGCTACAGCTTCCAGGAACCCCGCCAGACGATCGTGCAGGGCCTCGAGCGCACGGTCGGCCGCGCCATGCTCGACTACAAGCAGCGCAGCGACCGCAAGGCGTGGCCGACGCACGTGGTGCTCTACCGCGCGGGCGTGTCGGACGGCGAGTTCCGCCACGTGACGGCCGTCGAGAAGAGCGCCGTGAAGCGCGCGGTGGCGGCGCTCCAGCAGTCGAACGCCGACTTCCGCCCGTGAGTTCGAAGGACGAGCTCCCCTCATTCCCCTTGCAGGCCCGGCTTCACGATGTTGATCTGCCAGCGCCAAACGATGCGCGTGTTCCCCGCCGGCGCACCCACGCCCGGCCCCAACGGCCGCCTCAGCGACGCCGACAAGAACGTGCGGCCGGGCACGCTGCTCGCCAAGGACGTCGTGTCGCCCAACATGGAGCAGTTCGTGCTCGTGCCCCACCGCGGCATCATCGGCACGGCGCGCCCCACCGTCTACTCGGTGGTCGTCGACGAGGCGCCCGGCGGCAAGCGTCTCGAGCGCGCCGAGCTCACGAACCTCACGTTCGCCCTCTGGTGAGTCCTTGGGCTTGTCCACTCTCCTTTTTGAACCCTCCCGCTCACTCCTCTCTTCTGCAGCCACCTGCACGGCGGAGTGATGGGAAGCGTCTCGTCGCCGGTCGTCCTCTACCACGCGGGCGCCTTGTCCAAGCGCGGCCGCAACAACTACAAGATGGACCAGTGAGTCTCCCGCCCTCTCCTCCCGCTCACTCCCGCTCAGGTTCGGCTCCGTGGACGACGCGGCCACCGTCTCGTCGGGCCAGTCGGGCCGCCCGCGCGCCGAGCAGCCGCCCGGCTTCCACGAGGACCTCTCGCGCCGCCTGAAGCCCTCGCTCGCCCACAAGTTCTGGTGCTGATCCCCGCCCGCTCGTCTGTCTGTTGTCTCGTCGATTAACCGAATGTAACACGTTAACTTCTATCCGATTGTCCGTTTTGTAACAAGGAGTAACCATTTGGAATAAACGATTGTCTTTGTTGCGTGCGGGAGATGGGGGAACGACTGGAGGGGTTGTTGGTGAATAGAAGGCGACTTCTTGCTGCTCGCCGCCCACTCAACATCCTCCCAGCTCTCCCGTTTGGTCGACCGCCCATTCGGCTCTCTTCTCGTCATGACCGTCCGTCACAACGAAGGCGTTGTCGTTGAGCTGAAGTTCGTTGGGTCGATCCCAACGCCGCCATTTCAACCCTCCACTCGATTCCCGGGATCAGCGGACAGATCATGAAATGAACGGAATGAACGAGCGAGTTGTCTGCCGGCCGCCCGCTCGGAAGCGCGCGGACGGCGACCACGAGCAGTCGATCGAAAGACCAAGATTTTCCTTTTCCTCCTTGAGCGAGCAACGAAACGTGCGCACCTCTTGCACGTGCGGCACCCGCTGACTCAACGGATTGCTCGATTGTTTGCGTGTTGCAATTACGAGTTCGTGCGGAACGGGCACCTTTTTGCTTCCTTTCTTGCCGGCGATCGAATGCGGCGGCCTGCCGCTCGCTCCGTTCGGACGACCGGCCGCCGATGTCCGCGCTCGCCATCCCGCCGCCCGAGTTGGCGTTTCGTCTCGCCAATCGGCGGCGGACGGAGGCGGCGGCCCGACCATCGCGTCTTCCTTTGGAAGAAATCGAGTCGTTGCTCCCCGTTTTTCTTCTCTTTCTTTCTTTCGTTGTAAACAAAACCGAAAGATCCCGATCGTTTTCCGCCGATTGCGATCGGCGTCCAGAGAGAGCGGCCCGCTCGTTTCCTCGGCCGCGTCCTCGTTTGCTTGCGGTCGACGGGACGCGCCGTCGGTCGGACGCCAAACGGACCGCCGACTCGTTCGGGGGCCGACGGGCAGTCGGGTGTCCCTCCGCCTCGCATCTCCGCTCCTCTCTGCCGCCCGCCCGTTCGCGCGTTGTTTTTGCCGCTGTTGTGCACGGCGCTCTGCTGATCACTCGGCCGGCCGACCGCTCGTCTGCTGCAAGCGAGCGGCAATATCGGAATCGCGGAAAAATGGAGAAAACAAGTTGTTTTGTGCCTGTCGGTCGCTTCGGCGGTTGTCTCGCTTTCACCTCGTGATCGAAATGATTCGCTTTGTTCGATTCCGCCGCTCTCTGCCTTTGCTGCCCGCTTGCCGCGCGGTTTCGAACGAAGAAGGCCGTGAATTTGATTCGAACGGGCGTGGTTTTGTTCGATCGACGTGCAAACCAGCGGTGGGCGTCTTCGTTCCCACCCACCCGCCCGTCCACTCGCCCGTCTTTCGGCTCTTTTTCTGCCGCGCGTTGCGAAAGCGGGCGAGCAGAGGGTCGAATTCGATCGTGCCCGCTTGCGTCCTCCGTCCTCCCACCAATCTTCCCTGCTTTCAGCGACTCCAACTCCAGCAAAGCGAAATTGCGATGCAGAAGCTCGATTTCGCCTCGCCTCCCACGCACTCCCGCTTGATGGCCCTTGGACGGGACTTCCGAGCGATGTCCGAAGCGATTCAAAGTGCGATCACCGTCGGCTCGGGAGATTCGGCCACCTCCCCGAAGCAGTGCCGCGACGTCGCCCCGAACACGTTCGCCATGCTCAAGCAGCGCCCGTGTTTGGTAAGTGTCTTCTTTGCCCACCGATTGGACGAATGTTTGCGATGTTCTTTGAGTAATTTCCGCCTCACACCCTTGTGATGAACGCACGTTTCTTTTGAGCAAACACCCGCCCACCCTTCCACCTTCCTCTCCATTCGGAAGTAATCCTCTGCTTTCAGGTCACGCGCGTGAAGCAAAAGAAGGTCCAGACGGGTCAGGAAAAGGTCCAGATCTTCAGGCTGGACATCTTCACTCGCCGGCCCCTCAACGAAAGTCATTCCCGTGAGTGGTCACTTCTTCTTTTCGTCCATCCACTCGTTCTTTCAGCGGCGTTCGTGATCCGCGTGCCCGTGGTGAAGATCATCGACTTCGAGGTGGGTTGATCAGCGAGAGTGTCGGCCAACAAATCATCTCTCTTCTTTCAGTTGCTGGCGATCAGCAAGAAGTTCCGCCTCACGATGCGCCTGCCCGGCGCTCCGGCCCTCAACCAGAAGTTCCGTCTCCCGGAAGGCCAGTTGGGCGACCAGATCAAGGCGAACTTCGACGCGAAGCAGCAGGGCGCCACCGTGTTGGTGTCGGTGGTCTCCGCTTGCGGCGAGGAGCAAGTTCGTAAGTCGCCCCACCTCTCGCACTCCCTCCACTCATCGCTCTGCTTTCAGTCGGATGTAACGTCGTGGCGGCCGAGGACTAAGAGGGACACGAACGGGATCGTGACGGATTGGCCGCTCTTTAAGCCTCTTATCCCCCTTCCCCGCCCTCTTCCAACTATCGATTCCATCGCTACCTGTTTGCACTCCGTTGTGCTTGGCGTCGGTTTGTTTGTTGTTGCTTCCGACCGCCTATTTGTTGAATAAATGTTGAAAACTCATTTGTTTCCCACTGCTGCGAGAAGAACGAACGGAAATCGTCCTGCAACTCGCCGCACTGGACGCGCAGCAGCTAGAGGAGCGGCTGGAGGGGCAGACGGCCGACTTGTGCCGCCGCCTCACCGCCGCCCTCTAGCACGCGAACCTCCCGGCGGCCGTCGCGAATCGTGGGCTCCCCGCTCTTCCCCGCACTCACCGCGGCCTTGCGGCCGCAAAGCCGCCCGTCCACTCGGCCGAACCGACGGGCGTCGTCGTGCAGAACGCGAAGCCGAAGTCGGCCGAGTCGCTGGATCTTCGCTCGGAGGCCGCCCGGATGCCCACGCCGTCCTCCCGCAGCTCGTGCCCCCGTCGGCCAAGAAGAAGACCGTCCCGAAGCAGAGCACTTCGAAAGGGACCCCACTGCGATCATCACGCCCTTGAGCGAAGGGACGAGCGGCGCGTCGAGTGGGTCGGCCGGCTGCGGCAGCGCGAGGAGAAGCGGGCGAAGCGGAAAGGGGAGGTGGGTGCAGCGAGGACGCCCCTTCTACTCGACTGATCGCTGCTGCAGGTGTCCGTGCGGGCGACGGCGATGAGCGGCGTCGTCCACCGGCTGGCCGAACGCCCGCCGCCGCCCCACCGCCGCGACGTGATGCTCGTGCCGCCGGACGAGAAGACGGCCGGCGGACAGGCGAGTTCTCCCGCCCGCCCGCCCGCCCGCTCACTCCCGCCTGCAGATCCCTACCGCCCCCACGGCCGCCGGCTGCTTCGTCCACGCGATCGCCCGCCGCCCGCCCGCCCCGCACTGCCGCGACGTCCTCCTCGTGGCGCCCCGTTCGCCCTCCACTTCGGACTTCGAGACGGCGCCCGTCGTGCCGAAAAGAGCCGCCCCACTGTCGCTGAACGCCGTTGAGGACTCGCTGTTCTACCGCTCACGATAGTCTTTTTTGTTTCTGTTCTGTTTGGAGTAAACCGTGGATGAATGAAGTGGAGTGTATGATCATTCGACTATCACCCACGCGATGCAAATCCCCACTCCCATCTCTTATCTTTGTCCGTCCGCCGGCCATTCTGCAATCAACCTTCGGACCGGACGGCAGGCGGGATGCCGACCAAGGAGGACCTCAAGGCGATCCAGCTGCCGGTGGGGGCGCTGGTGAACCGCACGTGGAAGGTGCGTGTAGATTTCATCTAGTTACAACTCATCCATTCGTTGCAGGTGACGAAGAAGCTGGGCGAGGGCGGCTGCGGCGTGGTGTACGAAATGGCAAACGCGAAGACGCCGCACGTGCGCGCGGCCCTCAAGTCGGAGCCCTTCGGGATGCACGCGGACGACGAGTTGCTGAAGATGGAGGTGCACGTGCTGCGGAAGCTCCCGAACGGGCGGCACGTGTGTCGCCTGCTGGCCACCGGCAAGGTGAGTCCACGGATGCCCTCCGATCTCTTCTGACCACTCGCCAAGGGCCCCAACTTCACGTTCGTCGTGATGACGCTGCTCGGGCCCGCGCTGAACGACCTGCGGCGGCGGTGCCCCGAGCGCCGCTTCTCCGTCGGCACCACCGTCCTGCTGGGCGTTGAGTGCGTGGAGGCGGTCCGCGAGCTGCACGAGGCGGGCTTCGTGCACCGCGACGTGAAGCCGTCCAACTTCTCGCTGGGCCGCCCGCCCAAACAGCGCGTCGTCTTCCTCTACGACTTCGGCCTCGCGCGGCAGATCCTCGTAAGTGCGGGGAAGAACTCAACAGACGACTGCCCACTTGCAGACCGTGGAGAAGGGCGTGGAGAAGCTGCGCGAGCCCCGCCGCACGGTCTCCTTCGAGGGCACCGTCCGCTACGCTAGCCTCAACGTGCACCGCCTGGAGGAATGCGGCCGCCACGACGACCTCTGGTCGCTCATATACTCGCTAATCGAGATACTCGTCGGGGAGTTGCCGTGGTGAGCGCGGGGGAGGTGCGGATTAACTGCTCGCTTTCGTGTAGGCAGCGGCTGGAGCGGGCGGCGGCCGAGAAGTCGAAGGAGGACAACGAGCGGTTGCTGATCGACCAGTCGCCCGTCGGGTTCGCCGTCGTCTTCAAGCACCTCAAGCGGCTCAACTACGCCAAGAAGCCGGGTAGGTGGCGGTGTTTAAGCTCTTCACTCTCCTGCATCCTCGTGTAGACTACGCGTACATCCGCTCCATTTTCGAGCAGATCCTCAAGAAGCGGCAGGTGGCCGCGAACGCGCCTTTCGACTGGGAGGCGGGCGGGCGCCACGCGGACGTCTTCAAGGCGGGCGGCCCGTGAGTTCCACCCTCCCACTCGCCCACTCGCTTGCAGGAAGCCGAACGAGCGCACGAAAGCCACCGACCTAAAGCGCGTCTGCGACAACCGCACAAAGGGCAAGGCCACGGAGATCGGCGAGCGGGAAGTGAGCGCCCACCTTCGGTGTCCACTTCCTTCTCGTTCTCGCTGCAGTTCGCGCGGCCCACCGAGGAGGACACGGGCACCGTCTCGCACATCTTGGGCGTCTCCGCCAACGACGACACGCCCGTCAACATCCAGAAGATCGAATTGCCGCAATAAACTTCCACAACTAGATGTCTTTACCAAGGTTCTTGCTTGTTATCGGAAAGGCAGCTTCTGTTGAAATGAAAAGTGCGCGTGAAAATGAACGAAAGTCGAATCATCGAGGCCTTGTGCACATTCGCTTCTTTCCTTCATCGAGCATTCCTCAGTTAAGAGATGGAAGGCGACTTCCCAAATCTTCAGAAGAAAAAGCTCCAAAAACTGGAATTCTTCAAGCCGCCCGCCCGTTTGCGATGCCCCGCAGTCACATTTAAGGGCAGCTGGGGAGGAGGTTTGCCTGACCGGTTCGGCGAGCCAAGGTTTGTGCAGTTGCTCACTCTCTGCTTTGCGCGCCCCACTGTGCGGTCGAGTAGGTGCGTTCAAGATGGCTGAAACGCCGTTGCACTCGGTGCAAATTGCCGCTTACCGGCCTCGCATCGAAGATCCAAAGGATTTGAAGCCGTTTTCATTGCGGCTATGCGATATGGCCGGTAATTTCGTCTTTTACTGCTCACCGGAAACCGGCAGGTTCGCCGGCCCGCTTTTAATTCAGACGCCGTAGATTTGTTTGTAGGTTTTACGCCTTTCACCCGGCCACACAACAACAATGGTAGGTGCACGCTCAAGTACTAAACGTTTATTGGTCTTTTTCTACAGGAGTTTCAATTTTGATTACTTCGAACAGTGGGCGTCGAAGCGACGCTTCAGGTTCGGGCTTTTCGTCCATTCGCTTTACGAAAGTCTGGCTAACCAGACAGTGGATTTGCTGGTGAGCAAATATGAGGACAACTACATGCCAAGTAGATTTTGATCGAATTACCGTGAGTAAATAGTAGCGACCTTGTTATAGGCGAAGTACTTGCGTTGATCATCCGACTGGACTTGAAAGAGCAGACAGCCACCTACCTCAAGGGCTATATGTATGGTTGCTGTTACTTTCAGCACTTTGACGACGGCAAGTGGTTTATTGTCGAGAAAAAAGTGCGGAGGACGAACAGGAGAATCATCGATGAACTTCAAGAGAACTACGAGTTGGAGGAAATAGGGGAGCAGGTTTCGTTGAACGAACCGCTCGGTGGAACTCACGTGCTGCAAGCTCCGCCTTGCCACGTGTTCGAAGGGGCTCTTTGGTCGTTCCTCATTCCTCACGGCTACCTTGGACTGCAATCCGGCCTGTCCACCGTCCGCCGTTTCGATTTGAGCACCGAAGAGAATGAAGTGATCGATCTGACGCCCATGCCCAGCGTTTTGTGCAACATCCTTGACGACAAACCGGTCACCAATCGATCCAGTGCATAAACAAACAGAAGCTTCTTTCAGGCGCCTCTCTACAGCTACTCGGGCTTGTGGAAAGAAGACACGTTTTACTTGACGAACACGTGCGATTGCTGGAAGTTCTCACGCCGCGGCAATTGCCGTTGCATTCACCACGTTGCTCTGCTGGACCTTCAACGTCGTAGGTGGATGGACGTCCTGCTTCCTATTCAGGTTCCGTCGGTCTTCACTCTGCACCTGCATTTCCGCTTGTTCGATGTGGAAGACGGTGTGTTGGTCGTGGTGAGCGCGGACAAACGCAGGAAACGCAAGAAGGCCGAAGGATTCGCCATTCACCGCATCCCTTTCCGGTGAGTTACTCATCGACATCAGTCAACCGTATTACTCGTTTGCAGGAAGCCCGATCGGCTCAAGAACTTGGCTCTCGCCTCTGCTCTCCAACCGGCCGTCGGAATGCCCACCTGCATCCTGCCCCGCCTTCTTCGTTCTTTTTGAACGAACGCGAGGTGTTCTTTTTGTTCTCTATTGTTTACGTAAACGAATAAAACGACATGCTGTTTGTCCACTCGGTTTATTCGAAACAGAAAGAAGTGACTAGAGGGCGGAGATCCTCGCCGTCTTGTCCGTGCGGGGGACGACGGCGGGGTCGCGGAAGATCTCGTCGACGATCTCCAGCCGGAGGATCTCCGAGAAGCTCATGTCGAAGCCGCCCATTTGGACTTTGATCCACGGCGAGGCGGTGGCCTGAACACGGCAGAATACAACAGAAAGAAGGGAAGAAGGAGGACTCACCTTCTCGTCGGCCAGCTGCTCGACCGTCTGCTGGAAGTCGAGGACGTTGTCCCGCCGCTCGATGCGAAGCACGAGGTTCGTCATCGTCGAATAGGGGACGCCGAGCGAACGAGCGGCCTCCAGGATGTCGTTCGTGAGGGCCGCCGACTGGTTGTCGACGAAAATTCGCCGCCAGAAGAACTCCGCGAAGCCCAAATGCAAGTGCGGGCGCTCCCGCCGGAGGACGTTCAGAAAGAGGAGCGTTGCCCGACTGCGAGCGTTCGCGTCGAACATCCGCTGCAAGCAGGCAATAGTCACAAGAAGAAGGAGGACTCACTTCAAAGGCACCGGCCGGGAACTCGTAGTGGGCGGCGATGTTGCGGAGTTCGTTCAGCTGGAAAGCGCGCTTCGCGTTGCACACGTCCTCGAACTGATGCGAGTCTGAAATTTATTGGGTGCGACGAAGGGAACAAGAGGAAGACTCACGGACTCGCGGGTGGACGGTGCGCATGTTAAACGGCCGGTAGTGGACGTCCACTTGGCCGAAGCGTCGCCATTCGGCCGTCTTTCGGCGGAGGATCTGAAAGGAAAGAAGCGAATAATCTCTCTTGTTCGCTGCGAACTCACTTGAAAGCCCAGCCAGGAATACGGGCAGCCGATGTCGTAGAAGAATTGAATCTTCATTCCGATCTTCCATCCATAAAATACGCGGAAATTCGGATAATCGCGCGAGAAACGAGCGAACTGGACGCGTGGAACGTTTCGCCACGAATTGCCGCCCGAAAGGTTCGCTGCGAGTGCAGCGGGAAGACGGTTGGTTATTTGGCAGAATGGTGATGAGTGGTGAAAAGGAACATTTTATCAGAGAGCAGTTTTAGAGGAACACAGCACTCATGCGATCAATTCAAGCAACAAACTGAATCTTCGTGAAGTCTTCCCACAAATCTGCCTCTCCTTCAACACGCCTTGTTGCAGTCATTACTCATGCGCCTTCTTCCTCTTGCCATTATAAGCGGAGAGGTTTTGAAGCAAGATTTCGAAGAAAAAGCGCTGTAATGAGGACCGCGCGGGCGGCTAATTCGATTTCCCCACTTCGATGAATCTGAGACTCCCGTTTGAATAGCGCGTCTATTCTGTTGATGAATTCCAAAATTTTAATCTGCAAGGGCATGTGCTGCCCTTCTAGCTGACAGCTGTCTTTGATTGCGACGGTAAAGTGGCTTGTGTTGAGCGGTAGTCAAGACGCTTCTTTTCTCCATCCAGCCGTTCGTGACCGTTGAGCGGCGGATGAGTTCGCGCAATTGGAAAATGAATGGCGAATGGGCGAAGTTGAGAAAAGACGCGCGAAATTCGTCGATTCGCCGGCCCTCCAGTGGAATTATGCATTTTTAAACGGGCGACAAGCGAGCGGAAGAACGAAAACAATTGGCGGGGCAAAGGCGGGGCGAAGGGGGAAGTTTTTAGTCGGGCGGCTTTGCAATTTCGACTTCGACTCGCGGGATTGAGTTCGCTTTCCGCCCGCCCGTCCGGCCGAAATGATCGCCGGATTCCGGCAATTTCGTTCGGCCGCCCACTTCTCTACGCTAGTCGACGGACAACTCTCGACCGCCGCCCTTCAATCATTCCTTCGATGGACGAGATTTTGCAGCAGAAGGCGGTCGGTTGCACGATTACGCGCGAATTCGTTGCGGAAATTCGAACCTCGAAGGCGAAAATCCGATCCCGACGGCCACTCTGTCCGCATTTTAATTGGCCGCTTTTGGCCGCTCGTTGTGGCGGAATTTTCGATCTCCGTTGGGCGTCTCGGAGCTCAAGTTTCGTTGCGGATTTCGGAAATGCGTGCCGTCCGTCGCCTCGTCCCTCGTGTACGGTACGTGCGCGCCGGCTGTGAAGAACACGTGTCGTCGAGCATTCCGCCGATCCCGCCGCCCCGGCCGGTCGGCTTGTCTTTGGTCTCCGTTGCGCAATCGGCCGGCTGCTGCGGACGGTCGGAAGCCGGCGGCTCGTGAACGGCGGTCGAGGATCAGAAATGAAGGCGCGTGTTCGCGACATTCCGGCCGCCGCTGCTCGTCGAAATTGACGCAAACGACGAGCAGCCGTGGATTTGACGTTCCTCTCGCCCTCGTGCGGTACGGTAGCCGACGGGCCGTCCTTCTGGCCGCCTCCAATTTGCTTCGAATTTGACGGACGGCAAGAGCTCCTCGATTAATTCGTGCGTTCGAAGGCGCCGGGCGCGAATTCGAAAATTCCGACCGAATTGGGGCCCACTCGAGCGGGCGGCTCCACAGGCGGGCGGGCGGGCGGATGTGAAGAGGCGGGAATAATGGCCACAGTTTTCACCCTCAATTTTCATTCAATTTGAGAATTGGCCGCCCGACTTCCGACCGCCGCCCGTTTGTTTCGACTTGAGAATTCGCGACTCTCGAGGGCCAACTTGGCGCCCGTTTTGTTCGGGCGGCACACGGCGGGCTTTCGTGATTCCACTCGCCGCAATGAGCCGCCTGATGAAAAGTGGTCGTAAAGCGAAAGAACTCCCGCCCTCCGCCTTTTGTCCACGGGTTTCTTTCAATTTGATTAAAATCCGCGTTTTATTTGCAGGCCGGACATCCGCTCGCTGCTGCAAACCTGCTCGAGTTTAATTGGAGGAACGAGCGGAATTTCCGATTCGAGCCGCCGAGGTCAAAATGGAGGCCGCTTCCCGTCGAATAATTAGTGCAACCGAGAGGCCGAGCGGGCGTGTTCACGTCGTTTGCAGGAGGATTTCCGCCGGCCGCCAACGACCCGTCGGAATGCCCTTTCTTTCTTCTGGCTGCTTGCTTTGACGAAATCCCCCTACGATCGTAGGAGTCGGCTGGGCGGTTCGTCGTATGATCGATCGAGAACATTTGGAGCGCCTTGCGCAACGCCCACCGCTCCGTCCAGTCGGTTTTTGCCCGAATTTCGGCCCGGCCGCCCGCCCATTCATCTCGCGCGGGCAGGCGGGCGGCGGCTTCAAGCGAACCGATCGAACTTTGCGGCGACGCCGAACGGCGAGGTTGGCCGCCGCTTTCTCATCCCGACCGATCGGCCGCCACTCGCCTAGCTGGTTTTTGCCGTCCGCCTTTTTGCGCGTCGCCATTTCGCAGGCGCCGCCTCCGCCGATCGGCGGGCGGCGGCTCGCTTTTGACTTCGTCTTTTTGATTGAATTTCAAGTAGAGCGAGTGGTGAGTGGCTACGGTACGCGTAATGGAAGGAAGGTGAGCTTTTATCGTTCCTTTCGATGAGCAGAGGGGAGATCCTTCCGGCTTCCTCCAATCCCAATGGTTGAAGTCGAGGCTCGCTCATGAATTATGCGTCGGGTTGCTCTCGTTTGCCCTCGGATTCTTCTGCTCGTTTGCATTCGTGTTCTTTCGAGCCGGACGGCAATGAGCACGCCGAGGAAACAGGTTTCAGCTTGTTGGAGTCTCGCCCGAAAAGTTCGTGCCGAAATTCGCCGCTGCGAAGGTCGCGCGGATCGCCGTTCCCAGCCGAGCGGCGCGACATTCACGATCACGCAATAAGTTCTCGCTGGACAAAAACCGGAGGAACACGATGAAAAAGCGGGCAAAAAGTCGCCCAATCTCGTCGCTCCGCCGCGTTCACAAACGACAAACCGTCCGGCATTTCGGCTGCTTCCCGCTTTCACTCCTCCTCCCTCCTTCCTTCTCCTACAAAACATGACTGGGGACTGTGGACGACGAATCATCGGCGCTCTCCGGTTGCGCAGCCGGACGGCGGGAAACGAACGTCGGCCGCGTCCCGATCGAAATTCGAACGTCTTCTTGCGCGCGCCGTCCATCTGCCGGCTTCCAATTGCCCCAATCAACGGTTTTCTGTTCGGGGATCAACGAAAGATTTTGGCAATTTCGTTCTCATTAAACGGACGCCCTTTGCTGCTCGAATTTCCGCAACGACAAGGCTGCAGTTATGAATCGAAAGGGGCGTGTGGACGACGAGGAAATTTGAGACGACGCGCCGCAGCGATTTGTGGGCATTTCGGGCGGCTTGGGCACGTTTTGCGCGGCCAGATGTCCCCTTCGGGTGATCGGGAAGAAAAAGTTCTTCCCGCCTCCATCCACTCATTTCGCTGCTCGCTGGGCGGCGAGAATCCGAATTTCCGCCGGGCGGACGGCTACGGTAGGAGGCGGGCGGTTCGACTTCCGCCCTCCCGAATTTGCATTCGAGCAGCCGAAAGCGGGAGGAAATTGGACGATTCGTTTCGCTCCAACCGACGGACGTTCGCTAATCGATTGCCGGCCGGCGCTCATCACTCGGCCCCGCCCTCCTTCGATTTCCGCCTCGCCGAGTGGGGCGAAGAACACCTGTCCGTCGGGCGCGTTCTCCACTTTTTGTTTCAATCCTCTTCGCTCGGCTTCGATTCGCTCCGGTTTGGAATTCGGGCGTCTGATCGGCGTCCGTTGATCGAAGGCCCGCCCTCCATGCCGCCCGCCCGCTCGTTCGTTTCGTAAAGCAGCGCCCGTTCGGCCACTCGGGCGCCGCACCGAGCGGCCACTTGTTTTCGTTTGTTTTTCTTTCTTTGAGCTGGAATTCGAAGGTGGGAGCGGGCGGGCCGGTGGATTCGATTGGGAAGGCGGGCGTCGACAAAATTATTCTTAGTTACTGTTGCCTTTCTTGCTCGTTTGCTTCCAATTGTTCGCGTAATTGATGGTGCACTTGATCTCGTTTGATGGATGGCCGAACAACCGCCAAGATGCTCGCAGAGAAAACAAGCGGACGGGCGGGGCGGCCGTCAGATCGGCGGCCGTTCCGGGCGGATCGATCCTCGTTCGATTGGAGCGGCCGCGTCCACGCCGCCCGGCCCGCCGGCAGTTCGGAGGAAATTCGCGAAATTCGAACGGGGGAATCGTGGCGGAAGAACGAGGGCCTCGAAAAACGTCTGCCGATTAATCAAACGCGACGAGCGCTCGATTGGCGTTTTTTGCCGCCCGATCCGCCCGCCGCCGCCGCTCATGATCGCCGGCGGGCGAGTGGACGGCGCGCTTTTTGCCGCCCGAACGACGCCGCTCGCGTTTTTTCGGCCGCCGGACGCCTGTTCGCCCATCGCGATCGGCGTTCGTAAAAAAGATTTCAAAAAGTGAAACAAAACAAAAAGGAGTGATCGTGAGTGACGTTCGCGAGGAAACAATTATACTCGTTTTTCGTGCGAAAATAAACTCCTTAACGATCTCTGGCATTCCTCAAACTGCTTATGCGATTAGTGAATACTTTTTTGGAAAGATATTCGACGTCTGTTTCTGCACCAGCACGAAGCACCTACTGTGCTCGCGACTACACTTGCGGCAAGAAATGGTCGGTAGTTTGCAACATGCACACTCGTCTTCCAAAAAGAGTCGTTCGCTCTCGAAAGAACGATTCGTAAAGTCGGGAGTGTTTCGAATGGGCCCGCTTTGAACCCGAAACTCGCGGCCCGGCGGTCCAAACGCGCACGCCACCGGGCCGAACGTTCCGACGGGAAAGGTCGCGATCACGTGCGAAGAAGCGACTATTTCGGGCCTGAAGCGACCTTCTTTCTTTTGTTCTCCGCTCGAATTCGAGAGTGTTGCAAACGGCGGACGGCGGGAGTTTCGTGTGCCGTCGGAATTCGCGCTTAATCCCCGGCCGAATCGTGCGAATAATTGGCGTCCTTTGAGCTTTTCGGCGGCCATTATGCGGGCGGAAAAATAACTCGACGGCCGGCCAGCGGTCAAATTGGCCATTAGCCCCCGCGGAGAGCTCGCTTCCACTCGGCTGCAGGCCGAATTTCGTGCGGGGATTTGTTTGGGGTCTTCTAATCCGCCGTCGCTTTTTGCACGGATTTCGCCCGCCGTTTATTACTTTTCCGGTCATCTCCCCCTGCGATGCTACAGTAGACGGACGAGAAGCGTGCGGATTAAAGGGCGGCCGGGGGTAATCTTTCTGTTTTGCATTGAATTCGGTCCCCACCTCGACACAACTGACTAATTGATTGATGCGGGGAATCCGCGGGTGTTAATTCACAAACATGTGATTATTTTGTTGTCCAATTGCTCGTGATCTCCGCCTTCCGCCGCGTCAAATCTCCCCGCTTGCCCTTTCGTTTAGGGTCGCTCAAGAGGGATGTTTGTGTCGATTGTTCCCTCGCTCTTTCCACCATTTTGATTCGAGACAGCCGGAAGTGCGCGTACTTCGTTCGTAGTTGCGTCTACACGTGAACAAATCGGGAGTGCGCGTCGTGTTGAACGGAGGGGAATCCCGCGAACGTCGATTGTAGCCGGGGGTTTCTCGGCTGCAGCAGCCGCTTGATTGCCGTCTGAGGACGTGCGGTTCGCGGGACGCGGAATGGAGCCGGCCGGCGGGAAGATTAGGGCCGACGGCCGAGTGCTCGCCGCGTTTGTGCGAAAAGTCCACGACTACAAGCCGCGACTCCACAGCGAACTTTGCCCCTGACCGTACCGCAAACAAACAAGAGCGCCTTCCGTGCGCTTGCCGCCTGATGCTCCCGCTTGACGTCCAACAGGCGGATTTGTTCGAACCACCGGCTCGAGCGCAATAATCCGACCGCAATCCGCAGCCTTCCGACTTGCAGTTTGGACCGAATTGGAGGCAAAAAGTGAACTTGGTGCTCGATTTGTAGCCCAATCGCGTAACGCGTGCCGTCTGCCCTTTGGGTACAAACACAGTTCGGCATCAAGCGGAGAACACTCCGTACCGTAACAACGGGCTGCACTGTCTACTGTGTTTTGACTGAGAGCAGGACTTTTCTGAAGCTAACAATCCCGTGTTTCTTTTGAGTGTCCGCACGAGTACGGGGGTCTCGTGGTCACTCGCGGCGCCCGCATGAATTGGCAGCAATGAGACCACGTGGTTGAGGGAAGAGAAGTGGGCGAGTTGCTCCAAAACCGGCCACTTCCCGCCCACCATTTGGATTTTCACCTCGAATTCGGAGCAAACCCAAGTGCCCGACGGCAGAAAGCTCCAGGTCGCATGACTTTCAACATTGAAGTCGGCATTTCAATTTGCTACAAAAAAAGAATTTCGGTTTGTCCGCCTGCTTAGCACGTGATCCTCCGCAGTCGTTACTTGTGCACTCTTCGGCGTCTTTTGACGTCGTGCCGAAGCAAAGATTACCGAGCAGCACGGAGAACTTCCCGTCTCATCGATCACCAAGCGGAGAGACGAAACAGTGTTTCGGCGGAGCGGGGAGAAAGCGGCTAATCCGCAGAACATCCGAAATAACCCGAAAGGCGCCGCCCGTTTCGGCGTCCAATCCGCGGAAAAGAAAGGCGGCCGATTGTCCGCAGGGATCGTCGCTCTTCGTCTTTGGTCAGTCGGCGAGGACAATCGAGTGCGAAGTTCTTTCGCTCAATCCGAACGCCTCTTTTCCACGTGCACTCCGTAGTCTTTGGCTTTAGTAAGAGTCTGTCGAGTCGATCAGGCTGTTCACTGCTTCTTGCTTTCGGTTCCTCGAAATTCGCTGCTTCCCGTTCGATCGCAGGCGAACGATCGGCGTCTTGCGGGCGTTCGGCAAACAGCCGCCCGTCGATCGAAACCGAAAGCGAAGGATCGCGTTCGACAAAGCCGCAAGGAATCGACGGCCGGTCGTAAACTCGTCGACGGAATTCACGCATTTTAAATCTCTCCTCCTCGTCGCCGCACTTGTTTGTTCGCCCATCCGGTGTGTCATCCGCGCCTCGAGGCGGCGACTTGAAGAAGCGGGACGAATAAAATCGAAAGCGATCAAGCGACGAGTGAAAGTTTCGTCCTCGTCGTCGTTTACATCCGCCCGTCAATGTTTGCGCGTCGATGAAGAGCGGCCGGAGATCGTAAAGCGGCGGCCGGTTGGAAGCGGCGCTTTCCGGCCGCTTTGTGCAATTCGGGCGACAAGCCGACGGGCGGGCGGAAGTTCGCAAATCCACGACGCTCACGGCCGCCCCAACCGCCCGTGTGCCGAATGAATTGCAAATTGAGGAGATCGGGGCGCGAAGAAGCGGCAAGCGGAAGCGACCGTCGGCGTCTTCGGCCGGCCGAGCGGGTGGTCGTGGGAACGAGATTTCCGCCTAATGAAAGCCGAATCCCCGTCGTGTCCATTTCGACCGCCGGATTTCCTCACGGCTTTCCAAATTCCCTCCATTTCGGGCGTGATCTTCGATTGCTCGTGACCACCGCTTTGGAGTCGGCGGCGTCGCCGGAGGACGATCACGTGGACGCGAGTCGTAGTTCTCATCACTCGGACACCGTAGCACGTGGTGGTGGCTGTTTTGGGCACAACAAACGGCAGCGAAACTGTCATTACAAAAGGGAGACCTCACACTCTCCACCTCCCTCCGTGCTGTGTGTTCTTCTTTTCTCTCCTACTTGTTTGCTTCTGCGTGCACGCGTCTATTCGGACTGAAAGGCCGTCATCGTCACGTCAAAAAGATTCCAGAACCCGTGGCTTGATTGCTCGCTTGTCAACGACACGCCGAACGGCCGCAGTTGTTTGTTTCCACGGGACTTCGATTCGAAGCCCGCAATTACGTGCGAACTTTTGAATCGCGGAGGTGATCATTTGGGCGTCGGTTTGCTGCAAGAATCCCCGCTTTGTAGTCGAAAACTCTCGACAGACCGGCGAGCGCGTCCTCCTAGCCGGCGGACGGCGGGGAAGCACGGGCGGATTGCAGTTTGGACGGCCGGTTGACTGCTCACTCGTTTGTTTTCGAGCGATGACAGTCGACTGCGAAATCGGAAGGCAGAAATCTCGTTGTGGAAATTCGGCCGGACGTCAAGAACGCGGACACGAGCGGCGGTTTGAGAAACGAATGCGGAGCTTAAGAAACGAGGACGTCCACTCGCATTTCGGCCGTTTCACAACGCCCTCCGTCGATCAATCCGCAAAGCCAATAAGAGACGAGTGCATGCGGACGGAAGATCGAGACTTTTGGTCCAAATTTGCGTCGGCACGCGTTGAAATCCGCTTCCATGGCCGATTTCGCCATTTGTTGGTGGAAATGCGGTTTTGTCCGGGAAGCCGATTAGCGCGAAGAAGCGGGGCCAAAACCGCTCCGAATTTCCGACCGCCAAGGTGCACGGCCGCCGCGGAGCCCGTCGGCCGGGCGGCGAGCCCGCCCGCCCGGCAGCTTCGGCCGGTGATCCCGTCACCATCTCCGGCTTCCAATCGAGTAATTCGGTTGAAGGGACGCGTAACGTCCACTAAGCGGGGCAACCGCCTTTCGGTTTGCGTCGACTGCCGGTCGGTTTCCCTGAACGTCAGATTGTTCTTCGATTGGGAGTCTCGTTAGTCGGCATTTGTTCACATTGTTTCGTAGCTATTCCACCCGGTCATGTCAGCTAGCAGAATTCAACGATGGAGTGAGTACCGTAAATCGTAGGTTAATTTGGGGCGCGAGATTGGCGGCGACCGGAAGGCCGACGGGAACAATCGGCGACCCGCAGGCACGAATCCTACGAAAAAGGCCGCACGCAGCGGATCGCGTGCCGCCGCTCGCTCAAACGAGGCGAATGGCACGTGGACCCGATTGTGCCGCGCGTACGGTACTGCGGGCGGCGAGTTCGGCCGTCGAATTCGTGATTCAACGGATTCGTGCCCGTCGACCGTTGGGATCTCCCTCGGGCGCGTACTTTGGTCCCTTTCTCGAGGTTTGCAGCCGAAAGCGGGGAGCAGTCGCGTGTTTGCGAAATGTCAGGTCGGATTGAGCAACCGGCCGCTCTCTCGACATCACTCGGATTGCACGAGGGTCGAGCGGTTGATTGCGAGCGAGAAACTGGAAAAGCGCAAATCTCCGCATTCTTTTGTTTGTTCCCGAAGAACACGTGGGACGGGCCGCTCGACCGCAAACTCCTGGCCGCCTCCAGCGCGCGCATTACTCGCAGGTGGGAACAATGGGAGTAACCGGGGGATGATTGCAAAGCGGAGTGATCGGCGACGAGCAGGAGTGTTTGCGGGACGACGGAGTGCGTGGAGGCTGCACGGTGGAGAAATCGGCCGTCTTCCGCGACCTTCGACACGCAAACACCCGCGACTGCACGGTAATCGAGGAGGCGAGCATCTCGAACAAACACGCCGGCCGGCCGCCTCTTTTGCGGGAAACCGGCCGAACGATCTCGCTTCCATTCAACGTTCGAGTGGACCGTTTTGTCACTCCATCGACTGCCGGGAACGAATCGATGGCGGAAATAAGCGCTTTGTTTTGCTCGCGGGCGGCCCGATCGCTTCTTTCCGTCCGCCCGGCCGGCCGGCTTATGACGCGCCGCTCCCGCCCAAATCAGCGTAATTAGGCCGACGGGGCCGCGTCCAAAGGCCGTCGGCTTCCGCAAATCGGGGCGTAGACGAGGAGGACGGCGGGGCGCGACGGAGAGGATCGGCGGCCATTCGGCGACTTCTGACACAACGGTGAGACGGGACGCGTGTCGTCCTCGACGTTTGAAGGCAGGCGGGAGTGCGAACTTCGGTGCGGCTTATCACGGCGAGCAGAAGTCGCAACTTTGCGCCGCTCGATTCCAATTTTGATCGAATTTTACGATCGCGATAGTCCCGCTTCGAACGGGCGGTTGGCAACAAGGCGACGGCGTTGCGCATTCCAGCACTTCTTTTTCTTCTTTGTTTGCGGCGGCGGGCGCCTTTCGCTTTCTCGCGTGGACGAACAATAAAGCGGTGGAATTTGTTTGCAAGTTTTCTTTCGACCGGCCGCCCGCCCGTCTGAAGACGTTTGATCAACAGTCGCGCGCTCTTTTGTTCGCTCGACCGTTCACTTCCACGTGCTGCGCGCTGACGCAAAAAACGGGCGATCAGTCGGCCAGTGGGACGCTGCGAGTTTTGTTTGTTTGTGCACCGCAGGCCCGCCTCCCGCGCGATCGTCTGCGCGGTCATTCAACTCTCCCGCGCTGCAAGCTGCGCGAAGTTTGCGAGGCGAGCCGCGTGGCGGCGGTCCGTTCGCGGGGCGTCGCGCGTGGACTCACGGCCGATCACTCGCGCGCTACAAAGAAGACTCGCCCGCGATTCCTCGAACGCAAACAAAACGAAGCGACGTGAAGACGCGCGCGCGTGGAAAAACTCGCGTGGAGTTCCAGTGACCGCAAGAAATCGAAAGTGGACCACGTGCACGTGGGGGCCGCTCGGCGTCCGTCTTTCCTCCGGCCTTCGATCGAACGAGTTTCGAAATGCGAACTTCTTTCGGAAGTCCCGTTCGATCCTCGCCGCCTGTTTGCTTCTTCTTCGTTCCGCGAGCCGCATTCTTCGTTCGACCGCAACTTTTCTGCAAATTCGATCACCGTCGCTTCTCCGCCGCCCGGCCGATCGGCGGCACGCAACAAGGCGCCTTCTTTCTTTCGATAAAACGCGCTGCCGCTTCTGCCCCGCTGTTTGCGTTTCGAACTGCGTTGGGCGGAAATTCGTTGAAAGAAGGGCGGGAGTCGGTTGATAAATGGGCGGCCGATGAGGAGCTTCCATTCGAAAACAATCCGGCCGCTCCTTATCGCCAGCCGCCGCTTCTTCCTTTGACGAGCAAAAGGGGCTGCCGCTTCGATCGAAATCGGGCGAAATTCGGCGCGACGTCACGCTTCGTTTCGGTCACGAGTTCCAACCGAAAGTTGCGCCCCGAACCGCTTCCTTCTTCTTCCTCCGACTTCTCCTCCACCGTACACTTCGTTCTCCTCTCTTCTGGCTGCTCTTTGTTGTTCGTAATTTGGACGGAACAATGCGCGGCGCGCTGATGAGGCGGCCGCTCGCGATCGGCGCTGAACTCGCGCGTGCAGCCGGCGGCCAAGCGGCGAGGTGTTTGTGCGTGTGTTTGCACGGCGGTTGCACAAGAACAAGAACGTGCTGGAGGAGGTGCACGTGCGGAATGACCGGGAAGATCAAACAACTCGCGCCTCCGCTCGAACTCACTTGGCCGCCGCCGAAAACCAGTAGGCGCAAACAGCCGTGGGCCGCGGGGTCGTCCTCCGGTTTGCAGTCGACGGATGCGGCCGGCGAGCACCTCCTTCTCCTCTCTGCTCTCTGTTCTCTTGGCTGTCGCTGTAAAGAGGACGGCCGACCGCTCGCTCGTTTGATCGAAGTTGAAGCCAGAGATCCCGCTCGTCGTTTGCTTCGACCTTCGCTCCCGCTTGTTTTCGCCGTCGCCCGCTAACCGTGCGGCGTCGAAGGTTCTAATCGACGGCGGTTTGTATCCCAATCTTTATCACGGACTCAATCCGGCTCCTCGCTTCGATTACCGTACGGTGCTCACCGCTCGCCGCTTTTTCTTCTTCCGCATTAGTCGGGCGGCCGGGATCCTTCGAGGCCGACGCCCAAACGGGCAGCCTGTTTGTCGTGCAGTCGAATGCGTACAATCCGCCGGCTACGCGACGGTCACATCCGCTTTGCCTCCTGCCCGTCGTGCGTGTACGATAGGCCGCGGCCGAAGTCACGAGTCGCGACGGCGTCCAATTAAATTTTAATTCGCGGATTAGTGCGCAAATGATTGAAATCGCGGCCGGCCCGCGGGATTAGCGGCCATTCTGCGGGCAGAAATGCAGAATCCTCGTTGCTTAATCCTACCGCTAATTATTCCTCGTGCCGCGATGCCCCTGTCGATGGAAGTTTTTGTGCGGAATTTTAATTAATTTGTTGACTCGCCGCTTCCACTTACCGGCCATCACGCGCCCCCACCGCCCCTCGTCTTCCTTCCGTTAATTCCCTCTTGTTTGCGGTGGGATTTGCAGCGATTTCGAAGTCGCTCGATTGTCGCTGTTAATTGCCAGGATTGACATTCGTCTAATCCTCTGTTTACATCTGCCCGGGACATGCCCTCGGCCGCCGTCTACCGTACGCTCTGGAGTTTCGTTGAAATGCGCGAGTGGTGAGTGCACGAGCGTGTTCGTTCGAACACGAGGCCCAATTATGCGTGCGGCGCCCTCTAGACTTCCGACCGCCCGCCTCCCGCACGTGTTTTTCTCGTCCAAATGCCAACAGTCCGCCGGGAATCGAATTTTCGTCGAATTGCCGCCGCCCGTTGCACAGGTTGCTCCTCCGGTCCAACGCCCGACTGCCGGCGGATTGGTTTCGCGGAAGAAATCGAGTTGTTGACCGCCCATTCGCCCCTCTTCGCTCGCTGGAGTGACTGCGAACTTGATTCGACGCGCGTTACGAGTCGCTGCGTGTGGACCGGGGGATTTGCGGCGGGCGGAAGAATTTTTATTGGGCGCTCGATCGTATTGTTTCGAGTTCCTCCAGACGGCTCCACCGACCGCCCGCCGGTCTTCTCACTTCTTTCGTCACTCGCGGTCGTGCGTGAGCGTGAAACAGTCGCGAGTTCTTCGTGCAATCCTCATCGTCTTCTTTGTTTCAGGCCGTCGTCCCCCGAGCGTTCCTTTGCGAGTGGATCAGGTCGGCCATCGCACGAGCGCCCGCTTCTTTAAAAACCAAGAGCACAATTCGATTACCGTAGGGGCGGGTGGGGAGGTTGCACGAACGAACGGGCAGGCGGGCGGAATGTGTTCTGATGCCCGCTTGCTCGACCCGCCGGCCGGCCGGCCGTTTCCCAGGACCACAAAACGGCGAAGGGCGGCCGTTTGCAGGCGTTTCGATTCGAAGCAGTCGGCCGCTTTGCACGTGAACTGCGAACAGTTGAGCGCTGCAGCCGGAGGGCAGAAGACGAAGCGCGGCCTCCAAATTGGCCGCCATTCCCGCGAACTTCAAAGTCGGGGCGGCAAGTCCACGCCGCGGCGATCTCCGGAGCACGAAATACGATTCCGCGTTGCGAAACTTCTCGTCCACACTTTGCACAATCCGCCGCACTTGTGACTTCAAACGAGTGACGTCGCTCTCGATTGTGGCCGGCTGCAAGCTGCACGCCCGCCTCCTGCTGGCCGGATTCCATTCCCACGAGCCGGTTTGTTTTCGAACTGCCGGGAGGGAGCGTTTGGAACGAAACGACGCGAAATCACGATGGAAATCCGCGAGTTGCTCGCCGTCGAAAACGAAAGTCGGCCGCGGCGAACGCACGAACGACGAGCGAGCAGGTGCTTCGGGCGACGGGCGCTCTGCAAAAGCGATTCAAAGGTTTCCGCTTCAAAGTTTCACCACGCGAATTAAAAATCCAAATTGTGGCATTCGCTCTCGCGGATTCGAGTCGCGTACACAAACGAACTCGATTTCAAGCGGCCCGAAAAGTTCGCCGGCCGTCTACTGTACAAAAAACACGCCGCAAGAAACGAATTCAAACGGGCGGCGTCGTGCGGAATGACCGGCGGCCACCGAGCCGCTCGGAAAGTTTTCTAATCGACGGGACGAAAGTGAATCAAAACGCGGCGAAACGGGCGCCCGGAAACCGTTGGGTCGCCGCGATCTCGAAACTTTTCGCTCGCTTCCGCTCGATTGTTTTCGAGTACGATCGGCCGCGTCGTTCTTTTCGGGCGATCGGCAACTCGCTGGCCGCTTCTTTTGGCTCGATTTTAATCCGCCGCCGCTCCACTTCGCAACTTGTTCGACACTCCCGCTTTCCTCTACTGCTCGAGTGAACGGTTTTTACTGACGGCGGCGTCTTCTTCGTTCGGTTCGAGCGTAAAGTTTGTCTTGGAATCGATCGGTTGGTTTCGAAAAGAGCGGGCGAACTCCTCATCGTTTCCGTCGGACTCCTTTTTTCGATCGATCTTATCGTTTGACCCAAGTTTTTTCTCGCGCTCCCCCGCCTTCCCGCCGCTTTTTTCTCGCCGCCCCGCGCACGCCGCTTTTTGCAGCCGCGTGCACGTGCTGGAGGTGGACGTTGTGGACTAATCGCCCCGTTCGTCCCTCCGTTCATCCATTCGTTCGAGCTACTTTGCGGTGAATCCCGGCAGTCATCAGTCAATTTCCTCTCACACGGACTGTCCCCACAGTAGTCACGAGGGGCTTCCTTGTGTTCGGGCAGATTATGACGGCTTGAGGTTAGCGCTAATCGTAATTGGCCGAACGGACGCGTAATTGGGGAGTTCCACGAGTTCGCGTTTGTCGTAATCACCGCCTTCTTGCCCCCACCGTCCACAGCCGACGAAATGGAAAACATTCTCGGCGGCATTCGGGAATCGCGGGCATTGAAGCGGGCGAGCGAGGCGTCACCCTTCGCGCCTTTGAAGTTCGAATCCAATTTCGATTCGAAAGGCGCCTTTCGATTAAATTCGACCGAAATGTCGTCGATTCTCCGGGCGGCCGACTTGTCGCTTTTGTGCGAAATTCGAAGCGTCCGGATGAAAAATGGGCCCCAGAACGACGAGCCGAACGGCGGGCGACAAGCCGGCGGATCCGCGAGCGGGCGGCGAGTTCGAACTTTCGCCCGCCGCCTCGACCTTGGGGCCGCTTCGAACGGAATTGAAATCCGCGCATTCCGTTGATGAGAAGGCCGCCTCGTTGTGCTCGTCGCCCCGATCCTCGATCGATCGCCCCGCTCGATTGTCGAGCGCCGGGCGGGCGGCCGGGACGAAAACGGAGCGAAGTGGACGCGCCCGAGGGTCAACGCGGCCGGGCGGGCGGAACAAAGCGGAGATCTTCTCCACTTTCTTCGCGGTTTTTTGCAAATTCCGCGCTCATCAAACGCTTCGTTTCGCTCGTGATGCTCGTCGGTCGCTGGAACGCCGCGACGGGCGCCCATTTCGGAAGCTGCGGGCTGCAAATTATCGAAATTGTCATCAAATTAATAATAACCGCCGCTAATCGAAAGTGTCGTTTGCCCGCCGCCCCTTGCGCCGCGCAGTTGGCGCATTTCGAGTCGAAAATTCGACCGTCGCCCGCCTTTTTACACCGCCGCCCACCACTCGCTCGTGGATTCCGACTGAACTTTTGGCCGCGATCGCCGCCTTCTTTCTTGCTTCTCTTCTGTTCGTGTGGTTCGATTCGGGGGCCACTGACCGCCGGCAGGTGCCGCCGAATGTGCAACTTTTATTGTGCGCCCGTCGGCCATAAACCGGCGAATGTTTCTCGTTATTTCCGCCGCCTAATTGCGGCCTCCACTCACTCGTTTGGAATTTCATAAGCCGGCCGAAATGACTTCGAGCTCGCCGCTAATGGCCGCCTGTCAACGTTTTCTTTCGGCCAACACTCGTGTACTTTCGTCCGTCCGGTTACCGTAGACCGCCGGGAGCGGTTTGTATTCCGATGCGTGGCCGCCGGCCGCTTCAAATCGGGCCGATCTTCGGCTGCTCTTCGGCCGGGCGCCCTCGGAGCTCGCCGCTAATCGAATCGCCGGTTATGCAGCCCGCAGATTGGATTGAACTCGCCGCCACTCACTCCACCGTTTCAATTCGATCAGTTTGACTTTTGGAATCGGCGGCAATCGAGTTACGTCCACTGGATTGCTTTGCGGAGTGTTGGCCGCCTGACGGCCGGTGGGTGGAGCGTGCGGGCGGCCGAACAATCCGGCTGCTAATCTCCTCCAATTCGTGTGCAGGGGATTGTTATTCACTCGCTCGATGGAATGATTACCCGCTTCTTATTTACCGCCGTCTCCCCCTCCTCCTTTCTTTCATCGCCGATTGTATTCCCGGCATCCCGAGTTCGCGGAAGAAACCGCCCGAAATAACGGACGTCTTCTCGCGGTGCGTGTCCACGAGTTCGTGAATTTCGGCCGTTTCTTCGCTCCACGTGCTCCTTCAATCGGCTGCTTTCAGAGAGTTCACTTCGGCCGGCTCGGGTTCAATCGCTCCTCGTGGACTCCGCACGGATGTTTACAGTCGGTTTGCGGCCTTCGGGGGAGGTGTTTTGAGAAAACAACTGATTGCTGCAAAGCGGCGGCCAGCGACAATCGAATTGGGGGCTGCAGGCTCTCGATTTACGGTACCCGGCGGCATGTTGTTCTCGAGTGATTGAATTGGGCGGGGGGAGGCGGAAATTCGCTTAAGCAGTTGGGTTTTCACTTCTCGCTCCCAATTACCGCCGGCCACTGCCAACCTTTGCACTCCTGCCGTCCAATGCAGCAAGCAGCCCCCGATCACGAGTGTGCAGAAGAAGGAGGGAATGTTTTCAATTTCAATCAAGAAGTCCGAAATTCTCGGACTGATTAGGCGGCGCTTCCAGAAACCCGCCGCTGCCAACCGCGGCGGCCCGCTCGTTTGCCGCTGATAAGATTAAACAACCAACCCTCCTCCTCTTCTTCTTCCTTTTTGTTCGGAAGGAAGGAAGAGGAGTTGGAGTGGGGGATTGTAAACAAGTCGTTTAATGAAATACTCGCATTTCACGCTTGTTTTCTCGCCCGAAATGATTAGCGCCCTGCACGCGATCACGCCTTTCGACACACGTGCGGCCGCCTGCTTGTTTACGGTACCCGGAAGACGGAGCGAAGTACACGGCCGGAGGCACGCTCGATCAATGGGCAGATTTGAATGGGGGCTTCGAAGCGGCGGCATCGAATCGAATTCATGACCGTTAAACTCATTAGCGGTCTTTCGGCGCTTATCGGCAACTTCCAAAAGAACCCCCTTCGTTCTTGCCCCGCATTACAATTCGGCCTGCAGCACGCGGTCGTCAATAAAAAGCCCACAACGCAACATTCATCAAACGGCCGCCGTTTTCGCCCGAAATCACTCGTAAATTTCGGAGTTCGAAGCGGCGCGCACTCACGAGTTCGTCGCCTCCTCGTAAAGCGGCCGTTCGGATCGTCCCGCCGGTCTCTGCGCACTTCCGGACGGCCCACTCGATGGACTACGGTAATCGTTTCGATCGTTCAATCAACCTTCCTTGCGGAATGTTGCCTTCGGGTGTGCGAAGCGATAAAAATCGTCCGTTTCACGACCAAAATGGCGCGTTTTGAGTGAAATCGACGGCGATCGGCGGTGCTCGGCGGGAAGTGCGCGCTGCTCGCCGGTCGCCAGAAGCCGAACGTCTCGTCCAAACACGCGGCCAATCGATCATTTCGGGCGCGCGAAGCGGACGGTTTCGGGAGTTCGTTTCTGTTTTTGTTTCACGCCGTTTCATTTCACTCCGTCCGTTCGGGAGCGGCCGTCACGCGGCCCCTCGACCGGCGGACCTCCCGTTCAGTTGATGCCCAAGGAAGGAAGGATGTTGATGAGCGGCGAGCGATCAAACGCGAAAACAACCCGCACGGAAGTTCCGAATTCGAAGCACCCGCACTCTCGTTCGTTCCGTCCGCCTGCCGTCCGTCTGATGTCCCACAGCCCGCTTGTTTACGGATTCCGCTGCATCTCACGACCGGCCGGCGGTGGCAAGACGGAAGTGCGCGCTGGGCTTCGAGGAAGGCGGCCGAATCGGCTCCGAACTTTGCGTCCGCCAAATGCCGTCGGAGATCATCCCTTCGGCCCCGCCCTCTCGCTAATCTCCGCAGGGAACTCACTTGCACGGACTCGCAAACAAATTAGCGTCCAATTGGGGGATAAGCCCCCGGGTCGTCCCTTTCTTGGGATTTGAATCACGCGGGCCGGGCGAACGCCCGACAGTCATCCTCGTTGGAAGTTTCAATCCGGGCGATTAGATCCTCCACCAGGTGCCCGTCGAGTACAATCGGCGGATGGCCCGCGGTCGTCGTGACTGCCGGCCGTCTTCGCGGCGATCCGAAGCGCCCGCGGTCTTTCGGTTCGAACTTCCAGCGCATTTCGAGCGATCGGAGAAGTCGGTCGATCGGAGGCGCTCCATCGGGCGGCTTCTCTCTTATCAAACGGCTTCGAAATCGCCGCTTCGAACTGGGCGCCCGCCCCAATTCATCCCGCCGCCGCTTTTGTTCGTCGAAATTGGCGCCGCTTCAAGCCGCCCGCCCGCCTTCTTTGCGATCCACGCTCGCTTTGCGATCAATAAGCGGCGCCGCCGTCGAGCGCGCGCGGAAGCGTCGGCGCGCCAAACGACGAGAATGGCGGCGCTCGAAAAAACAATTCGCCGCCCAATCGGTGGATCGGCGCGCACGAAAATGCGAACAAATTTTAGGGGGATTTCGCGTCCGTCTGCAAAGCGGCGCGCTTCTTCTTCGGCGGCGTTTGTTCGAAGTCGGCAATCCGCCCGTGAACTTGATTTTCTTTCTCCTCTCGAGAGATCCCGTTCGAGCGGCGGCTTCTCGCGCTCGTTGGGATTTCGATGTTTTTCGTTCGATCCACTCCAACGCCGACCGCCGTCGCGGCGCTTCGGCACGCGGAAGCGCGGCTTCGTTTCCTCATTGCGTTTCGAAACTCCTGACGTCCCGATCCGCTCGGATTATTCGCGTAACGCGTCCCCGACGGCCGAATTCATGCGGCCGCTAATCTTCTGAAATTCGCCGTAAGTCGGCCGGGCTTCTTGCCGCCGCCGCGATCGTCTCGAAGACGGGCGGGCGACGAGGAAACGAGCGAGGCGGGCGGATTTCGGTGCAACGGCGTCCAATCCGCTTCGCTTCGTCGGCATTTCGGAAGCGAGAGGGGCGGCCGCCCAATTAGACGGAAAATTCGTTCCTCTTTGCCGTCGCCCGGATTGTTTTCCTCGTTGAATCCGCTCGCACTAACCGGATTGAAGCCGCCAGCCCCGATCGGCTGCGAATTTCAAAACGCGAGGACACGACCGTTCGGCGAGCTTCCGGCCACAGGGGGCGGGGCGGGGCCTCCAGCTAATGAATTCAATCTTCCATTCACACTTCCGAAAACTCACGAGTTGCAGCGAGGAATGAGTTTTGAGTTCGAATCGCCTCCTCCACTCGATTACAGCCGGCAATTGGATTGACGCTGGCGATCCCTCGCTTTACAATCTTCCGTGTGCTCGACGAACGAGCAGGATCGTCCGCTCGCCCCCACAACACGTTCGTTTTCCACCTCATTCCGCCGCGGCGACGACGAATTTCGTGCGCAACGGAACGAGCAAACGAGAAGATCCGTTCGGTCCACGTAATGCTTCTTTTTTATTATGCGTTGCGTTGCTTCGTTCTTTCGTTCGTGTTTCTTTCGATCGGATGGGCGACGGCGCGTTTCGTTCGTAGTCGGCGATTATGAAGGCCGGCCGGCCGGCAAGCGGGCACTCGATTGCCGCTGCCGGTTTGCTCGCCGCCCCGCTCGACGGTTTTTTCGGGTGAACGTGAAAGATGCAAATTTCGTTCAGGGTCACGGCGAGAGCGCCGGCGACCTTCGCCCGCCGACAGCTCGCCGCGCATTCCGCCGGTCATTCCGTTCGACGAGCGGAAGCTACCGTACGATGGAGGCCGCTCGAAAGCGACGAAATGTTGCGAACTCTCGAGAGTTGCCTTCTTTCGATCGGTGGGCGGGCGCTCGCTTCGGACAAAAACTTACGTTCGGCGGCGGGCTCGCAGATCTGGCGCTAATGAATGGCGAGGGCCCCTTTTTACTGTTCGCTTTTTGCAGATCGAGCGCCCGCCCCCGCGCTCTTCAATCTTCCGCCATTTCGTTCGCTCGTCCGACGGGCCGCTCGGCACTTTGACCTCCGCGCAAAGAGATCGAAAACGCGAAATGGGCCCGCGAACAGCGCTCCGCCTCGGCGGTCATTCCGCTCGCCTGCTTGCGTTGACCTCCGCCCTCTGCGAACCGAGGGGCGGGTTCGAGGCAGTTTTTTGCGTTTTACTTTTTTCCGTTCGCCTTCCGCTCGCTTGCCCGCTTGCCGGCCACTCTCGAGCGATGGAACGGAACAACAAACGGCCGGCGCTCTCGGCATCGACGCGGAGATTGTTTTGTTGCCTTTGCGTTGCGTCGATCCTTTCCGCCCGCTCGCTCGTTCGACTGGCCTTTGATCGACGACGAACAGACGTCGAAGTTCGCAGTTGGCGCAGCGGACGCACATCCCAATTACGAGCAGGCCCCCGCAATTGCCTCGAACCGCGTGGACGAGGGGGGTCGCCAATTCGACCCGCTGTCCACTCCGCGCGGCGATGGCGATTTTTTACGATTGTGGTTTGCGCGGGGCGGGCGGGCAGGCGCAGAGTGAAAGAGGCCGAAATTTGCGGCTCGGCTCGCCGCGCGTTCGGTTTTCGGCTGTTCGTTGTCCGCGGAGTGGACACGGGGCGCGCAGCAGAGGTTTTTTCGAGCGAGCCGTCAATTTCGGCCGCCCGCTTTCAACTTCGGCTCGCGCTTTGTCCGCCTCCTCCTGCCCCTCCTTCCTTCTAATCCCCGCCTTTGCAATGGACGGGCGTACGGTAATCGACGCCGCTTTCTTCCCGCCTTCTTCCAGGTGTTCTTCGCCCCGTCCAACGACGCCACTCGAAATCGTTCGCGCAAGAGCGAAATTCCAATCGAATTCGACCTTTCGTTTCGAATGGCGTCTCGCGTGGAAGGGCGACGGGAATTGGCACATTTCTTCTCTCGAGCCCTCGCTTCGATCTCGTGCCGTGTGGATTCCGACGAGCACTCCGGTCGGGCAACTGCGTGGGGTTTGCGCTTGATTCACGTCGCGTTACGCAACGCTTTCCTCCGTTTTGCGACCAGTTTCTGCGCTCGCCGCCGCCCGCGTTCTTCATTCCACAAACGTGCAATTTGCGTGCGGATCTGCCCGCCCACACGCCCGCCCGCCTGCGAGTCGTCGACGTTCTCCGCGCGGAACGTCGAGGGATCTTCCGCAAGCCGAAATTCGAATGAAATCATCCGCCCGACTCTCCCCCTCCTGCTCGCTTCCTTCCTTCTTTTGTACACTCCGCCGCCCCTCGTTCACGTTTCGAGGCTCTTCAATCGTTTTTCCGCGAGTGTGACCGTGCGAAGTGATCAAACCTTTTGACTAATTTCTTTTTTGTGCGCTCGACTCTACAGCGATGATTGGTAGCCGGTGGAATTGACCCAATAATTTTTCGTTTGGCCGTGGCGGTTTGCAGTGGGATTTGAAAACATTTTCGCGTGTTTCCACTTTCAACTTCACGTTTCCGGACGTCGTCGAGGGTTTCAATTAGAACGAAAGGCGTCTAATCGGCGCCCGATTGGAGGCGGGCGATCGGATCGAAGCGAACGTCGGCGCTCGACAGAAAAACCACAAATTTTCGTTTGCTTCGGCGGATCGGCGGCGAATGTTTGGAGAAGAAAGGAAGGCGCGCGACCACTCCACGCTTTTTGCACTGCGGTGGTCATTCGGCGGCGCGCGTTCGGCGCTCGGATTTTGTTCGCGAATTCGAGCGGCAATTCTTCCCTTTTTTCGCGTGTTTGCAAACGAGCGGCGGCGGCGCCAAAAAACAGGAATGCGGCGCTCGTCTGCTTCGGCAACTCGTGTGTTGTTTCGGCGCGCGTTTCGTTCGAATTCCGCTCGTTTTTGTTTCGAGGGCCTCGTTTTGCGTCTGGCGGGGGGCTTACGGTAATCACCGAGTGGACACGCCGTGGGGTTGTGAAACGCCGACCCCCCACTCACGTTTTTACGACCCCCGCTGCATAAAAAAGCTCGCGAGTCTTTTGGGCGGCTGTAAAAACGGCGAACAAACTCGCGATCGACTCGAAACTTTTGATTTTGTCCACTGCTTTCGATCCAATTGGTCTCCTTCCTCTTCTTTTTGGTCACTCGCTCGTTCCAAATTTGCGGGCAGATTGCTCAACGTGCACGCGGGACGGTCGGCGAATCCCGCTCGAAGCGTGAGGGAGGAACGCGCCCGCCGGCGATTCGTCCGCCGTCACAACCGGATTTTCTGTTCGAATTTCGCAAAAAACGCCGACTGATGAGCGCCGTCCAGAGGCGCGAGGAAGCGCGGAGCGGACGGACGGGCGGGCGGGAGGGGGCGGCGGGGATGCGCGCAAGTCGCCATCGAAACGACCGACCGGAGGCGGCGGACGGACGGACGCGACGACGTGAAATCCGTCGATGAAAGCAGGATCGGAGGCGAACACGTCGAAATTCCCACGGACGAGTCACACCTCCGCCCAACGCGAGGACGCCCCGAAATTAATTTTCGACGACGAAATTGCGGCGCATTATGATTCCCGCCCGCCGCCGTCCATCTTCCTCCTTCTTTTGTTTTTTGCTCATTCCTTCCGATTCACTGCGCCGTCCACTCGCGCGCGAGGCGGGCAGCCGGCATGCGGGCGACCTCGCCTGCCGATGACCACCGCTCGTGTAGTTTGTGGGGGGCTCGCTCCCTTTCGCTCCTCTCTTGCGTTCCCGCGATCGTGAAATGCGTGAACTTGTGTGCGGGATTCCCACGGTCCTCGTCGTCAACCGTTTTGTTTGTTGCAGGAGTCGTGAGTGCGGAAGCCGCCGCCCGTCCGCTCGGATCTTTCGGCCTCGCCGCTCCCGTCGACCACGAACCGCCGCCGCCGCGAATGCCGCTGCAGAACTTCCCGCTGCTCGGCCTCGCCCCGCCCCAGCAGCCGCCCGCCCACCACGGCGGCGAGCAGGAGTCGCCCAACCTGGAGGCCCTCCAGCGAGTGATGGCCGGTCCGGAGGTTCGTTTCGTTGAGAAGAGATCGCGTTAGGCGCGGATGCGTCACGCTTTTCGCCGCTTGCAAGTTCGCTAATTTCAAACGAGAAGTCGGACGGGATTACGCGCGTTCGGGGCGGGTGGGCGACTCGCGGGTGGATTTGATCTCGTCGGGCGCTCGGCGGAATGCAGCGGGCGGCTTGCGTTCGGGGGATTTACGCGACTCGTTCCTCACGCCGCCTGCTTTCAGTCCCAAGGAGCTCCCGTCGGCAACGGCCTGCCGCCCGCCCTCTTCGAGTCGCTGTTCGCGCAGGCCCTCAGCCAGTCGCAGCTCGCGCAGCATTCCGTCCACCAGCCGGCCGTCCACGAGCCGCCGCAGATCGCCGGCGCCGAGGCCGAGAGCAACGCCAGCCCGCGCAATCTGACCGAGGATGCGGCCGGCGGCATCTCGAACGTGGGCGAGGACGAGGCCGCCAAGTTCATGGCCCAGCTGCTGAAGGGCGTGAATCCGGGCGTGCAGGCGATCGGCAACGCCGCCCAGTCGCAGCCGACGTCGCCCAATCTGGACGCGAGCACGCTGCTCGAACAGCTCCAGTTCATGGGCATCCTGAACCCCGCCGCCGCCGTCCCGCCCACGAGCACGGCCGCCGCGCCCGAGCCGCCGCCCGAGTGGCGTAACACCCCCGATCTCAACGTTCTCTTCACCGCCCAGGGGCTGCCGCCTCTCAACAACGGGAACGCGACCTCGCAGACGGCCCAGTCGCAGTCGAGGGTTCGTCCACTCACCGCTCTTCCATTCACTCTCGTGTGCTTTCAGCCGAACGACGCGTACTGCGAGATTTGCGACAAGCATCTCTGCAATCGCTACTTTCTGAAGACCCACCGGCTGAAGAAACACGGAATTCGCGAGACGCCCTCCGCCACGACCACCCCGTCGGCCACTTCGACGTCCGGCGGCCAGTCGTTCAGCTCGCCGTTGAAGCGGGAGGCCGACTGGACCTACGAACCGTCCACTCCGCAGCGGGCCGAGGGCAATGCAAACATGCCGCTCGCCAACCTCGCCGACCCGCCGCTCAAGATGCCCCGCCTGACGGCGGTCACTGATCTCAGCGAGGGTATCAAGGAAGAGCGGTAAGCGTGCACAGCCTCCATCCAATCCACCCCCTCCCTTTCAGTTCGCCCGAGAAGTCGCCGGACGCCTTCACCCGCCAAGCAATTCCTCGCCACACGTGCCACGAGTGCGACAAGGACTTCGACTCACTGCCCAACCTCCTCCAGCACCAACTCCTGCACCACAGCACCTCGCAGGCGATGGCCGGCTTCCCGAACTTCCTGCAGAGTGCGGGCCTCCAGCAGCCGCCGCTCAGCGGCCCGCACACTCCGCGCACGCCGTCCGCCCACGCGCAGCAGCAGACGAACTCGCCTCGACAGCCGACGCCCGCCTCCCAGCAGCACACGCCCGTGCCGAGCAGCGGGGCGAACGTCCTCAGCCAGCTGCTGCCCGGCTTCCAGATGCCCGGCGGCGGCTTCCAACTGCCGCCGCTCTTCAATTTGGCCAACTTCCCGTCGGCCCTGCAGTTTGGCAACGAGCTGGACGTCGCGCGCTTGACCCAGCAGTTGGGAAGTGGCGCTCCCGCCCCGCCCGCCGCGACTCCCGCCGCTCCGGCTGTGGTGAATGATCGGCGAAGAGAGCGCAGGAAATTGACTCCTTTCTTGTTGCAGAAGACGCCCAAACGGCAGTACTCGTCGACGAGCAAGAACTACTGCGACCTTGTGCAACAAAGAAGTCTGCAACAAGTACTTCCTCCGAACACATATGCTTAAAATGCACAACATCATTATCGACGAAAACAAGTCAGTCATCGCAAACATCGACACGCTGGAGAAGGAGAAGGAGGGCGAGATTTGGTTCCGCTGCGACATTTGCCGCACCAAACTGGAGACCCGCCAGCAGCTGCGGGAGCACAAGCGCGACGTCCACAACATCGCCCCGCTGGCCGCCGTGACGTCGGCGAGCGCGGCGACCGGCGGCTCGTCGTCCGCCTCGTCCGAATGCGACGCGGGCTCGCTGCGGGCGACGAAGACGCCGAACTCGGCGACCACCGACGGGCCCACGTTCTTCGGCGAGCACCCGACGACCGCCGACGACCTGCGGACGGCGCTGGAGATCCACGAGAACACGTCGCCCTCGTCCGTCCGCCTCGTCGACCGCCGGCACCGCCGAGTCCGCCCTCCAGCCGCTCGGCTGCCAGCTCTGCGCGGAGCACTTCGCCACGGACTCCAAGCGGCAGGAGCACCTCCTTTCCGCCCACTTCCACGAACTTGTCGCCCAGGCGGCCAAACGGAGCGCCCTCGTCCCGCCGCCCGGCGGCAACGTGGAGGACGACTACGTGACGCAAGTGGCCCTCCAGATGGCGCGCAAGAACCAAGTGAGTCCTCCCCCACCGCTCTCCTCACTTCACTCTTTCCCTTCAGATGGTCAAGAAGAACCGAGGCGACGGGTTCGCGTGCACGAGTTGCGGGCGGGTGTACAGCGACTCGAAGAAGTACGCCGAGCACTTGGGTCTGCACGCCGCCGCCAAGAAGTTCGTCGGGCAAGAAGAACCGCCGGAAGCTCCACGCGCCTCGTACGTCCCCTTCCTTCCGCCCCTCCCACTCACTCGCTGCCGTCCGATTGCAGAGAAGATCAAGAAACACCGAATGCCCTTCTCGTGCACCAAATGTCAACGTCGATTCAGTTGATCCCCCCTCGTTCTGCCCTTTCGATTGTATATTTCTCGTCGTTCCGGAGTCAGTTTGCCTCAATGTTCAGTTCTTTTTATCCACAACCCTTTCTTTCGCCTCGTTTTCCTGATCAATAAACATTGGACGTTTTATTCACGCGTGGATGGGTAGACAAAGGGATTGATTCGACGATTCGATCCGCCACGGCGCTCACTTCTGCTCGGGCTGCGCGACGGGGTCGGCGGGCACGGGGGCGGCGTCCTCCGAGCTCTGCAACGAATGAGAGGAGCAGCAAACAGGGCGCTCACCTTCTTGCTCGCGCGCCGCTGCCGCCGTTTGCGGCGGCGGTCGCTGGCGGAGGCGCCGCTGCTGCTGCGGCGGGAGCGCGAGCGGCCGGGGCCCGTGAGCGGCGACTGGGAGAGCAGCTGGCCGCGCGGCGTGCCCGGCTCGGCCTCGACGGCGCCCGCCTGCGCCTGGAGCGCGTCGAAGAGGTCGCCGAGCAGCGGCACGCCCGACTGCCCGTGCGCCTTCCGCTGCAACGGGCGTGAGGGGGCGGGCGGGCGGCGGCCACTCACCTCGCGGTCCACGAAGAAGCACACCCACAGGAAGAGGCCGAGGAACACGAGCGCCAGCATCTCCTTCGAATGAGCGGCCGGTCGGAGGAAGTAGTCGGACGAGCGGGTGGATTGGATTAGCATTGAAGAAGAGGGGAGCTCTCGGCTCCATTCCATTCCTCCTCATTTGGTCGGCATGTGGGGCGTCGTGATCGTGGCGGTGTTCGCCCTGTGGGTGGCCTACGAGGTGGACAAGTCGGCAAGTCCCCCGCCCGCCCGCCCGCCGCTCACCCCCTTTGCAGCGGAAGCAGCGCGGCGAGCCCGGCCTGCCCGTCCTCGGCTACGTCTTCGACCAGGTCAGCTTCAACGTGCGCGAGGAGATCGACGGCGAGCAGCTGGGCGGCTCCACCAGCGAGCGCAAGGCCGACGCCCGGGAGAAGCGGCGCTCCAAGCGGCACAGTCGGCGTCGCAAGAGCGGCAGTCGCAGCAGCAAGGCGAGGTATCTTTCGGGATTGCTTCCTTCATCCTCCCGCCCGTTGCAGAAGAGGAAGCACCGCCGCCACCACGAGCACAAGAGCGAGACGAGCGCCCTCAGCGCCGCCCCCGAGACCGCCGTGCCGCTCGACGACGCCCGCAAGTGATCTCCCCTCCTGCACATGTCTCTCCTTCCTTTGCTTCCTTCTTTTGCGTTCGGGTTGTGAGTGCGGGAATATACGAGTGTCTTCTTTCTTTGGCGAGCTCTCAGTTAAACGGTGATTCATCCATCTGCGATCATGATTGGTTGGCTCTTCTTTGTTGTTTGACAACGCCCTGCCCTGAAAGTCGGCCATAAGAAACACGAAGCTGGTTCCTAGAAGCACCCCGGCCCTCTAATCGAATCTCGCACCAACCGTTCGGTTGATGGAGTGAACCCTCGGTAATCGCTTTTCCTCGAAGCAGTCGGGGGAAGCGGGAATTCTCCGCTCGCCCCAACTCGCGACCGACGGCACGTCGTCATGGAGACTCGCCGCAGGCGTCTTGGCCGGCGGCGAATTCCGCTCGCCGCCGTCCCCCCACCTCCTTGTTGTTCTTTCGGCGGGCGGCCCTACCGTTTGTGTGTGACTTTGCGTTCGACTGACGAACTTTCCAAAGCGGAAGTCGATTCGTTTGTTTTCGCTGCTCTCTTGCTTTTTTTTGTTTTGTAAGGGCTTTTACTTTCGAAGAGTTTTGTTTCCACTGTTCCCACGCTCACCAGTCATCACGTGTCGTTCGTTCCATTGGTAAGAAGCGCACTTTTCATTTTTCGAACGTTCCGCATCGCCTCAGTCGGGAGTCAAAGGTCATCCTTTCAATTAGCCCCGAATTGCAGGAATCGAACGAACATGCGGGCGCTCGATTGAATCTTCCGCTCGGTCGGTCGGGTGCATGTTCAAGTACCGACGTCTGCAGGAAATTATGGACGAGGAAGTGGTGCCCGCGGCCGTGGAGGGCGAACGCCCGTCCTCCCGCTTGAGTCTGCTGAGCAAAAGTGAGCGACCGAAAGGTCAAAAGATGGCCGGCGGTCTGCAAACCGGCCGTCTGCTTCGAGTGACGTCGATTTCGAGCAATTCGATCCGAACGGCGTCCCCGTTTTGCGGTTTTGCCCTGGAGTGTTCGTAACGTTCGAGCGGCCGCCCTTTTCGTACAATTCGGCGAGACGAACGAGGCGGGACGGGCCGAAGGGAACAGGCGGGAGGGTCCTCTCAATTTTTCTCCGATGGCCGCCGCCGTTTGGCCGCCGCCCTGCTCTTCGATCCGCTCGTTCGTCCATCCGCCGCCGGCGGCTCTTCCGTTCGCCCGTCTGCCGGCGGCAGAGAAAAGAAAGGAGCGGAAGGGGGGGAGCGGGATGCAGGAGAAATTAGCCGAACGAACGGCAGACGCGCGAACTTTTCGGCCGGCGGCGGTCAGTGCGGGAGGGTGGCAGTTGTTTTTGTTTTCTTCCGTCTTTTATATCGACGGCGATCGACGAACCGCGAGAATCGATCGCGAGCTCGTCGATCGCCCACCGTCCTTCCGGGTGCATTGATGATCATTCCCGAAATTCGAATTGAATCACGTCGCCCGCCCGCCGCCGAAATGATTTCATGCTCGGGTCCGTTCCCCTCTTTTCCTCCCTCTCCCTCCGGCCGCCGGTCGATGACGTCCGGAGGCCAAAACTCCCTTCCGGATCGGGCGGTGATCGACGCTCACTCTCGTGCTTCCAGATTCGTCCAACGCCGAGTGCCACTCGCAGTTCAGCGAAGAGGAGTTCCAGCGGGATTTGAATAAACAGTAAGTGCGGGCGGGACCCCAGCCGCCGCCCTCCGCCGCCCCACCCGCCCGCATTCGATTCGTACAGCCACCCACTCGGCCGATCGGTCGTTCCGATGGGCGGATTGGGCTGCGGAGGGCGGAAGGCACGACACAAGTACGTTCGGTCCAACCGGCGGGATATCCGCTCATCTCGCGAGTATCCGCTTTGTTTCACGCCCGAAACGGGAGGCCGGCGGATAATCCGCTGCTTCTTTCGCATCGCTTTTCGTTTAATCCGCCCGTCCAATCACGCGGCAGCCGTTTGTTGGGCGGCGGTCGCTGTACACCGAGCGGCTTTCGGCCTTTCTTTTCGTCGGAATTCAATTTGAAGCCGTCTGCTTCCTTTCCTTTGGGTTTCGAACTCCGCGGCGTTCCTCACTCGCCGCTTCTTCGTTGCAGACCAAACGTCGTCGGCCCGGGCGGCGTTCTTTTGCCCCGACGACACGAACTGGCCGGAAATGCTGGACGACGGCAAGGTTTCCGTCATGACGTTCACGTGGAACATCGCCTCCAAGGTGCGTTCCCGCCGTTTGTTTGCTCGGAGTGAAGAGCGGGGCGGATTGCAGTCGGTGCGCAGCCTCGAACAGCTCAGCGATCTCTTCCGCAAAGTGCAGCCCGACGAGCGGCCGGACGTGATCGTCATCGCGCTTCAAGAGCTGCCCGCCTCGACGATGTGAGTTCCGCGCATTCCTTCGTTCAAGTGGGTAGACGGGCGGCTTCCCCTGAGAGCTCCGTTGTTGACCTTCGGCTTCTCGCCGGTTGGTCTCCGAAAGAAAGCAGGCGACGCGCACGTCACCCGCAATTGTTTGTTCTTTCGAACGAACAGTTGAAATGCGACCCCGAACGAAACATTCGAGAGCTCAAGCGCTCAAGTGCTTTCACCGGAGAACATGGCGAAGGGACGGAAATAGACACGAACTTTGACCCAAAATAACTCTCTGTTAATCGTCTTCCTTCCAGCCACTTCCATCGGGACATGGTGGCCGTCGTGGAGAAGGCGGTCGAGGACACGCACCGCGTCTACTGTTGGGTTCGCAAGTGGTCCCAAATGGTCATGGTGTTCATCAGACGGAAATTGAGTCTCTACGCGTCTTGTGGGTCCTTCTCCTTCCACATCTTCTTTCACTCCATTTCTTTAGATCCCGAATATCAGTTCGTGGCGACCAAACGGTTGGCCTCTCCGTTCCGCACGAAGGGCGCCATCGGGATCTGCTTTCGACTGCTGCAGACGAGCTGCGTGTTCGTCGCCTGCCATCTGACCCGTGAGTGTCTTCTTGCATTCTTCTGTTCACTCTTGTCGTTGCAGACGGGAAACTGAAGAGGAGGATCTCCGACTACCACAAACTCTCGCGCACCTTCGACTTCGAGATGCTCCGACGGCACCGGTCGGCCGACGGGAACAACGTGCCGATGAAGCGGGCGGCGAACATTTTTTGGTTCGGCGACCTCAACTTCCGCCTCTCGCACGTGGACGCCGTCTCGGTGATCAACAAGCAGCTGGAGAGCCGCCTCTTCCGCCACGACCTCAACTTCGAGCCGCTCATCGAACACGACGAGCTCACGCTCGAGAAGGCCAAAGGTCCGCCTTCTTTCCTCTACTTCCCTCTTCCACTCGATCGATTGCAGGCTTCATCTTCGAGGACTTCAAGGAGGGCCTCATCCGCTTCCCGCCCACCCACAAATTCATCCGAAACACCAATCAGTACGCCGCCAATCGGATTCCCTCGTACACGGTGCGTTCTCCCCCTCTTCTTCCTTCAATCCTCCCGTGTTTGCAGGACCGCGTGTTGTATTGGTCGAGGGACGAGAAGGCGCTCTACCCCGTCCGCTACGACTGCATTTGGGAGCTGACCGTCTCGGATCACAAGCCCGTCTACTGCACCTTCAAGATGAAAGTGCACGATGGCGGCTCGAAGACGGCGGGCGGCTTGCCGAAGTCCGCTTCGTTGACCTCCGCACAGATGGGTTCGATTCCGAGCCGGGCGACCAACTCCACCTGACGAACAGGAGCTTCTTTTGTGTACAGTCGTTGTTCTCTTCTTCTTCGATAAACTAATGGGTATTTCGTGCTGCTCGTAATGCAGGCGAGACAGACGGCGGGAACGTGCGGCTTCTCGAATGAACTCGCGATCGTCGTTGAGAAACGCCGGCCGCCGAGTACAATCGACGAACGTCGCCCGGTGGATCTCCAAGGAAACGGCCGGGATGGTGGGAATCCGGACGAAGACTCTCAACAACAAACGAACGAAACGAAAGAAATCCCCCGTCTTTCTTCTCGCTTCTTTCTGTCGGCCGTCTTTCGATTGTGAGCAAGAGGGCGAACGGCGGCATGAATCCACTCGTCTCATTCGTGCTCGTCCTTCTTTTGATCACTTGGGGCGTTCGGGGCGACGAGTTCAGCTGTGAGTTTCGACGGGCAACCTCGCCAATCGCTTTCTTGCAGCCCGCTTGAAGGACTGCGGCACCAAGCAGGGTTGCTGGCTGATGCCCCTCGGGTTCGCTTTTTTCCAATCAACTAGAGGCAATCGGAGTGCTTGCAGCTGCGAGGCGACCAACGGGCCCACGTGCACGGGGATCGTCTCGTGGGACGTGACGGACAAGCGGGTGATGTTCACGATCGTCATCTACACGACCGACCTGCTCGACACGTACGTCATCAATCGGAGCATCTACGGAGCGGTCGGCTTCTCGCTGGACGAGCGGATGGTGAGCGGGACGGAGAGCTCCCGACCATTCACTTCTTGTTCGCAGGGCAACGACACGGTGATCGTTTGCGCGATGAACTCGACGGGCGGGGGCTCCGTCTACGTCGCCTGGAACGACTACCACCGCTCCATCCGCCAATACGAGGTCTAGTCCGCAAGAAGTAGTGAAATCGACATGATCGAATCGTTCAGGCCACGAAAGCGATGATCGGCGAGGCGACTGTCCAGCTGCAAGGCAACCGCCGAATGCATCCAGACAATCAAAGAACGCTTGCAGGCGATCGAATGAACTGCCGGGCGGAGTGGAAGTTCGACGGCTTGGCGACGTTGGGCGCCGCCGACCGCAAGCGGATTTTCGACCTCAAGGACCCGGCCGCCAACTTCTTTCTGCTCTACGCGCGCGGCCCGGCCAATCCGAACAGTGAGCAGCAAAAGAGGCTTCATTTCATTGCTCCTCTTGCAGCCCTCGACCTCGGCCACCACTCGTTCGCGGACGGCCTCTTGTTTCCGTTCGTGAGCTCCGAGACGGTCGGCTTCTGCGAGTCGGGCTGCGGGCAGGCGGCCGGCCACACGTGGATCACCGTCATGCACCAGTCGGAGGTGCCGCAGGTGGCCAAGCAGAAGATCGCCATCGCGCACGCCACCCTGATGCTCATCTCGTGCTTCATCCTGCACCCGACCGCCGTCTTCAGCGCCCGCTTCTGCAAGGACCATTTGACTCGTTGCTGCCACGTGTTCGTCTGGTTTCACGTGAGAACAAGCGAACAGTCGAGTGATCACTCCGTTCGATTGAAGGTGCACTGGATCTGCCACTTCCTCGCCACTGATCATCGGCTCCATGTGGCCTTCTTCACGATCTACTACCAGGCGGACTTCAAGCCGCTGCCCTGCTCCGAGGCGTGCGACGACGCCGCCTACTACCGCCGCTTCCACGCGGTCCTCGGGACGATCATCTACTCGTTCCTCTGCGCCCAGTTCCTCGCGGGCATCTGCCGGCCGAACGTGGCGGCCGACTCGCGCAAGTTCTGGAATTGGTGGCACACGTTCATCGGCTACATGATTTGGGCGCTCAGCTGTCCGCAATCCTCCTCTCTCCCTCCCTTCAATGAGCGGCTTGCAGGCACGAACGCGTACATGGGCATCGGAATGGAGAAGCTGGGCCTCGTCGCCTCCTACGGCCGCTGGCCGACCCACGTGCTCACCGTCGGGGTGGTCGTGACGATCGTCTGCTTCCTCCTCTGCGAGTGGATCGTCCACAAAGAGGGCTACGTGGCGCGCGACCCGAATCGAGTGGAGAAGCTGAACAATCTGGACGGCCGCTCGGTGGAGCAGGAGGACTTCGAAGACGTGAGTCCAGCGAACTCCAAACGCACTCCTGCTGCTCGTTCAGTCCCCTCCTTTTGCCCCCATCCTCCTGATCGTCTTCAACGGAATCACGGGCATCCTCGTGGTGATCACGCTGGACATCATGCTCGTGAAGTCCGCTCGGGAGTACGGCTTCGATGTTTGAGCGAAGAGAAGGCGGAGCGGGTGACTCTTCGATTGTTGGAAAGGTGATGGATTCGGAAGACAAATGAATTGAATAAACAAGAATTGAACCACCGGAAGTACCAGCACTCCGCTTCATTCCGCACGCAACAAAGACACTCCGTTTTATTCCAAATGGCTACTCCTTGTTCATTAGGGGGATAGAAGTTAACGTGTTACGTTTGGTCAATCAATCGGACATCGAGCGGGCGGGGATCAGCAACAGAAATTGTGCGGGGCGAGAGGAATGATTGAGGGAGGCGAGAGGCCCTCGTGGAAGCCGGGCGGCTGCTGGACGCGCGGGCGACGGCCGAGTTCCGCGGAAGGGTGCGCTACGCGTTGCCCGCCGTCTACAAGCGAATGGAACAAGTGAGCGGGAAGGATCGGCCATCCTTCCCCTTCTCTCGTAGGGCCGCAGCCAGAACCATTGAGTTTCATGTACGTTTTCGCCGAGATCTACCAGCCTGCAGCAAAGATTTCAACAACTTTATTGTTTTGAACACATGACAGAAAGGGGAACGATTGAAGGATCAACATAAAGCGGGGAATAGGCTTCATGTTTGGGTACGCAGACGGGAGAATGCTCTTGCACGGCTTCCGGTTCATGAGCCCGTGAAATCCTTGTTCTCCGTCGACGTCGATGCGGCTCTTGCGGAGAGCGTCAACTGCGAGGCGGACGAGCGAGTCGGGGGTCCTGAGAAGCCCGCATGAGAGGTAAAAAGAAAGAAGAGTTTACCTGAAGAGCACGCGATAGATCTCATGATTGCTGCTGTCTTTTTTCATGCACGTAATCAACAGGCCCTCTTCATCTCCAGTTTCCGCGTTCAGAATCGTCGAGATTTCCACAACGTCTCTTCCCACGATCGGCAGTTTTTTCCATTCGGGTCGTTCTTCCTTGTAGTTGAGGACCATAACAATAACTGTTCGACGAACCACGCTCAAAAGCGCAAAGATATGCGTGTTTCTGCGACCAAATAACTTCGCAGAGCGAGCAACTAAAGAGCCCGTAAAAGACCTCCATTCTGAGCACCTACCCCCGCCCCTTTCAGCTGCTTCGTGCTCCACGTCTTCTTTTCGACGTCGAAGACGCGAAGAACACTCGCCTCATCATGCCACGTTTTGAGGGCGTACACCGAACGACCGGCTTCATCCAAATGGAACTCGTTGCAAGCGACCGGCACCTCATGGGTCCAGTCGACTTCCAAAGCCGGCTTGTCGATGTCCAGGCGAACGAACCGCAGCTGATCGCGGTGCCCCACAACTGACTACCCCCTTTCTGAGGCCAACATTCGTGCCCCGAATGTCCGTGAACACGTAAGCGGGATCGGGTTCGTCAATCCACTCCAGCTCAGAGCATTTGAAAGTCTCGTCCTCCACGCTCAATCGAATCAACATCACGGCGTCGAGCGTGCGAGCGATGATCGTAGTCGAATTGACGACCAAAAGCTCTAGGGGTGACTCGTAGGAAATGTCAACGGCATTGAAGCTGCTGAAAGGACACACTTGCATTGCAACAAATTGAAAAGAACGTACATTTGAGTGTTGCGCACGAGATCAACAACGCAAAAGCGTTTATTGTCCGGCAGGTGAATGTACGCGTATCTTCCGTCCTGCGAAAACCGCACGCGATAGTTACGCTAAAGTAGAAGACATAAAAAGGAGATAAAATGTAGTTACGTCTATGAAATCGAACTCGTTGTAGAGGGCTCTTTGGGCGCCCAGCAAGAAGCCCCCAGCAAAAGCCGAATCCTCCGAAGCTGCCGTCTCGAGCACCCCGGACGACGGGACTTGAAAGACCGTAGAAGCCGGTTTGTTTTGACGGGCAAGACCACCGTTTGCGCTGTCCATCGATTGAAGCGAAAGAAAACGCACCCCCAAACGAACAGGAGGAAGAAGAACGAACAAACTGCACCGATTTTTCGCTGTGTCGCAGCCACCGCTTTCTGCCCCGATTTTTATTTGGGCCGCGCATGTGCACAAGGTCGCCCAGCTGTTCGCATAAGACGCAATGCACGATTACTTCGAGCAGTTTCTCCTCCGGTTGCGTAAATCAATCCCCTCATGAGGTTGTTCGAAAGCCATTTATTTGTTCGTAAAGCATTCAGCGAGTTTCGAGACTTAAGAAAACATGCGATGGGTAAAGAGACGATCGTCGACATCAACAAAGCAAAACAGGCGGCAAATACGGACGATTTCATTTGATGCAGCAATTGGCCGTCTGAACACATTTCGATCTACCTGTAAAAAATTTCAATGTTTTTTGCACTATTCTAATTGCGTCCGCTTCTCCACCAGCTGCAGCTTGAGTGCCTGCAGACGGCCGCCTATTTCTGCGACGCTGCTCTCGTTGCGGTTCACGTCCGCCTCCCATTTGGCGACGTCCGCCCGCAGGCCGCCGATCTCCTTCTGCACTCGCTTCAGCTCGCTCAGGACGAAGAGGAGGGGGATTAATGGAGGATGAAAGAGAGCGAGGAGTACCGCGTAGAACGGGCGCAGCAGCACGCTAGACTTCCGCCACTTCTCGTGCGAAGTTGCGCTTCGCGTAGATGAAACGGCGGCAGTAGTCGATGGTTTGGCCCACTTGCTCGACGACGATCGCGTTCTCGGCCAGGAACTGGGTGTTCAGAACGCGCTGCAAAGAAGCGAGCAATGAAAGGAGGAAACAGAAAGAAGCCACCAACATCCCGAACTCGCTCCCCCACAGCTCCATCCACTTCTTCGCGCCGTCATCAACCCACGGGCTGCCGAACGTGCGCGCGAGCAACTCGGTGCCCCTCGCGCAGTGGATCGCGCGCTTCGCGGCGTTCGCCACCTTCGAGCCCACCTGCCGCCACTGCAAGCGGCACCTGCGCCACTTCATGCCGCCCATCATCGACAAGGCGGCCGGCAATTTCATCCACGAGGCGTGCAAGTGACTAATAAACGACTGCTTCTTCTTGGTTTATTGGGGCACTGGAGCGGGAGCAGAGGCGGGGGGAGGGGCGGCGGCTGCTCGACGGGCTCGTTGCGCACCTCCTCGAGGGCCTCCTTGAGGCGGTCGGCGATGAACGCGTAGTCGGGCGGCTTCTGGCGGTTGGCCGTGTGCAGGTAGGCGTTGATCGTGTAGAAGGCGGCCGGACAGTCGTGCAGCAGGTTGCGGGCGGGCGCGAACGAGTTCTTGAGCAGCGCCTGGACCTGCACGGACGGACGGGCGGTCACTCGCTGGTAGATCAGACGTCCACTCACCTTCGAGTTGTTGCGGTAGGTCCAGGGCAGCGGCTGGTTGGTGTCCTTGGGCGCGAACAGCTCCACCACAACGTAGAGCCAGGCGAGCAGGTCGTCGAAGCGGGTCTGCTCGCGGCCCTTCTGCGCGTGCCCGGACGCCCACTCGGGAGTCCCGCGGAAGGGCACCACCGAGCGGGGCGGGCGCAGCTGCAGCGGGAGGAGTGAGTGGACGGCGGACGGAACGCACCCCGCCCTCGCCGTCCGTGTACATGCGCGCCATCCCGAGATCGAACAGCAGCGCCACCTGCTGGTCCCGCGTGATGCCCGTGTTGTCCGGCTTCAGGTCGCCTGAACGAGAATAAACCGCAGCAAACAATGGAACGAACGGTGGAGCAGCCCGAGGGTGTGCAGGTCGGCCACGCCCTTGAGCATCTGGAGCGCCACCTCGAGGACGCGGCGGCGGCGGTCGCGCGAGTCGACGGCCGCCTCGAGGTGCCGCTGGACGGGGATCTCGGCCTTCTCCAGCACGATGAACTCCATGCCCTGCCCGTGCTGGTCGGCCAGCATGCCCTTGTCGAGGAGGCGCACCACGGACGCCGAGGGCATCTGGCGGAAGATGCGCTCGAGCAGGAAGCCCTCCCACTCGGTGGTCTGGTTGCCCGACTGCTTCGACTTGGCCACCTTGATCACGCCCTCGGTGCCGGTCTTCACGTCGCGCACCGCGAACACCACGCCGTACGTGCCCTCGCTGATGGTCTCCGTGACGGCCCAGCGGCGGTTGAAGGGCGCGATGGAGCGCAGGTGGGCGGCGAGCTCGTGGCGCGCCTGCAGCTCGCGCTCCTGCGACTCGGCGGCGTTCGCGAGCGCCTCGGCCGCCGCGTCGCCCGCGCGCTTCGTGCGGTGCTGCGGCTGCACGCAGCTCAGCTGAACGGGCGGACGGGTGGGGGGACGGCGGCGGGCGCACTCACCTCCTTGTTGGCCCGCTTGAGCTCCTGGTTGCGCGTCACCTTGCGCTCTTTGAGCGCGTCCGCGCCCGCCTCTTTCGGCTTGCCGCTCTTGTTGCCCATCGCCGATCAGTGCGCGTCACCGGCCGCTCGACTGCTCTCCACTTCGAGTGGCGAGGGGAGGGGCGGTCGATCGGGAAGGGGTCGCTCATGCAAATGCGAGACGTGGAAGGAAGTTGGGTGGGCGGCGAGCAAGGGGTCGTTTGAAGACGGACCGGTAGACGAATTGTTTCTTCCAGTCCAACAAACTCGGCTCGAATTCGTTCACCGCTCCTACTCGCTCCTCTCTTCACATACCGCACGCGACAAAGACAATCGTTTATTCCAAATGGGTACTCCTTGTTACAAAAACGGGGGATAGAAGTTAACGTGTTACATTCGGTTAATCGACGAGACAACGACGGGGGCGGGCGAGGATCAGCACCAGAACTTGTGGGCGAGCGAGGGCTTCAGGCGGCGCGAGAGCTCCTCGTGGAAGCCGGGCGGCTGCTCGGCGCGCGGGCGGCCCGACTGGCCCGACGAGACGGTGGCCGCGTCGTCCACGGAGCCGAACCTGAGCGAGAGTGAGCGGGAGGAGCGGGCGGGAGACTCACTGGTCCATCTTGTAGTTGTTGCGGCCGCGCTTGGACAACGCGCCCGCGTGGTAGAGGACGGCCGGCGACGAGACGCTTCCCATCACTCCGCCGTGCAGGTGGCTGCAAGGAAAGAGGAGTGAGCGGGAGGGATCAAAAAGGAGAGTGGACAACCCCAAGGACTCACCAGAGAGCGAACGTGAGGTTCGTGAGCTCGGCGCGCTCGAGACGGCGGCCGCCGGGCGCCTCGTCGACGACCACCGAGTAGACGGTGGGGCGCGCCGTGCCGATGATGCCGCGGTGGGGCACGAGCACGAACTGCTCCATGTTCGGGCGACACCACGTCCTTGGCGAGCAGCGTGCCCGGGCGGACGTTCTTGTCGGCGTCGCTGAGGCGGCCGTTGGGGCCGGGCGTGGGCGCGCCGGCGGGGAACACGCGCATCGTCTGGCGCTGGCAGATCAGCATCGTGAAGCCGGGCCTGCAACCGGGGATGAGAGGAGCTCGTCCTTCTTTCCACTCACGGGCGGAAGTCGGCGTTCGACTGCTGGAGCGCCGCCACCGCGCGCTTCACGCCGCTCTTCTCGACGGCCGTCACGTGGCGGAACTCGCCGTCCGACACGCCCGCGCGGTAGAGCACCACGTGCGTCGGCCACGCCTTGCGGTCGCTGCGCTGCTTGTAGTCGAGCATGGCGCGGCCGACCGTCCGCTCGAGGCCCTGCACGATGGTCTGGCGGGGCTCCTGGAAGCTGTAGCCGCCCGTCAGGCTCAGCTTCTCGTTGTAGTTGTAGCACACCTGCCGCGTGGTCGAGTGGATTAGTGGGCGGAATTGCACGGCGGACTCACCCCAACGACCGTCAGCTGCTCGCCGCCGCGCGCGCCCGGCGCCCCGTGCGACAGGTCGATGCCGATAAAGAGGCGGCCGGCCAGCCACTGGTCCTCCCTACAGCCGAAGATGAGAAGAGAACCGAATGGAGGGGGCTCACAGGATGCGGCCGATGTTCGGGAGCACGCCGCGGTTGTCCTGCGCGAACTTGTTGGCGGTCTTGAGCGTGAAGTTGGTGCCGCCGAGCTTCTCGTTCGTCTTCATGATCACGTTCTCCAGCGTGACCATCTGCAAGCGGGCGGGTCAGTGGGCAGGAGGGAGGGGGCGGATCGCTCGCCTGGTTCTTCTGGATGATGTTGAAGACGGTGTTCGCCCACAGGTGCTGCGTGACGATCTTGGAGCCGATCTCGAAGTGCTGCAAGCAAGGAGGATTCACGTCTGTTGTTTGCCCGCACCTTGAGGACGTCGTGGATGGGGTCCATCTTGTCCTTCGTGATGACGAGCAGGAAGTCGGCGCGCGCGTCCACGGCCACTTGCTTCACGAGCTCCGGGTGGCTCTCGACGCGGACGAGCGGCTGGCGGTCGATGCGCGTCCCGCGGCGGTCCAGCTGCTCGACGAAGCGGCGGATGAAGTCGCTGCAAGGGGCGAGTGAGTGGAAGAGGCCGTTCCATGCGCTCACCCCAGCATGCGGTCGTTCACGCAGCCGAAGTAGTTGACGACCGCCCACTTGTGCGCGCTGCCGGCCTGCAGGAAGCGGCGGTGCTGCGGCGGGCGCCACGCAAGGCGGCCGTCCTGTCCGGGCTCCTCGGCCACGCCCTGCGCGAACTGGATGGCCGGCGGGTGGAGCAGCTCGGCGTTCGTGCGGATGGCCGCCGACTCCAGCCCGAGCCCGAAGCGGCGCGCGTGCGGGTTGGCGGCCGTGAGGAAGGCGGCCGTCGCGAGGCGCGCGGTCGTCTGCTTCATGGTGGGCGGGTCCATGCGCGCCACCTTGATCATCTCCTCTTGCTGCAACGGGTGGACGGAGTGGGAGAAGCAGGAAGGAAGCAGAGGACTCACAAACTTGCCGTCCATCTTCTGCAACGGGAGACGCTGCCCGTCCATCACCTTGAGCACATCCAAGGGGTAGAAGTTGACGGCCTTGCTGCCGTCCCGGTCGCGCACCTTCTGCACGACGGCCGGCATGCGCTTGCAGCGGACGTCGACGCCGTAGCGCTGCTCGAAGTACTCGACCACGCCGCACTTCTGCCGCTTCGGGGCCGCGCCGTCGCCCGCCTCGCCGCCGTCCCGGTCGAAGCTGATGGCGCGCACCTCCTGGTCGGACAGCCCGTCGCACACGAACATCCGGTTCGTGCGCAGGTGCGTGGTGCAGAGCATCAGCTTGCTGGACGTCCTTCTGGACGGCGGCGCGCGTGCGGCGGTCGGCGAAGCGGTCCTCCAGGTCGCGCGAGTCGCGGCAGTTGAGGGCGCGCTGCAGGTACTCCTTGAGCGGCAGCGAGGGGTAGAAGGCGCCCGTCTTGACGCTCGCCTGCAGCATCAGCTGGGGCGCCGCCCGGTCCTCGCCGCACAGCCGCACGCCCTTCGCGAGGCCCTCCTTGATGAGGCGCGCCTGGATCTCGCGGTGGCGGCCGCCCGCCGGCGGCTCCTTCAGGTAGCACTGCTGCTTGAACACGTGGAACTTGTCGCTCCTAGAGGGAGGGAAATAAGATCAAGGGGTTGAGTGGAGGGCTTTCTGCCCCCGTCCGTCCAACAGCCAGCCGCCCAAAAAACTCACGAGACGATCTTCTGGTTGAAGACCATCTCCATGATGGCGAGCGAGGAGCGGTCGTCGTCCAGCTCGTCCATGGCGACGCGCGCGCTGTCCACGTGGATCGTCTCCACGAACTTGAGCTCCACGTAGAGGTCGGCCAGCTTGCGGGGCAGGTAGTCGCGGTACTTCGGGTCGATCACCTCCTGCAACTCGGATGAAACAAAGAAAAGGAGAAGGAGGGAAACTCACCGCGTTCAGCGGGATCTTCGTGACCTCCTGGGGCAGGACGAGGCGGTCGGCGGAGATGATCGTCTGGCCGCAGTCGAAGAGCAGCTTCAGGAGGTCCGTGCCGAAGATGTCCTGCCGCGTGGTGATCAGCTGACGGAAGAGGTCGTTCAGCAGGAGACGGCGGCGTTCGGTTGACGCGCTGCAAGCGGGAGAAGTGGGACGAACGGGAAGGAGAGCGGGGGGACTCACTCGTTCTTCCAGCCCTCGGCGATGTTCTTCGGGCCTTTCGGGCCGCCCGCATCGGAGAAGAATTTGGCCTCGTAGCGGTGGACGTCCGTCTCCGTGAACGTGATGCGGAAGCAGTTGGTGTCCACCGCCTCCGTCCGCAGCGGCCGGATGCGCAGCGTGTTCGGCGCCTTCGCTGCAACGAGCGGGCGGTGAGCGAAGTAAGTGGAGGGCGAGGAGAGGGAGTGTTGTTGTGGAAGGAGAGAGTAGAGGAAGGAGGAAGAGGATGTTGGGGATGCCGCCCGCCCAGTGGATGATCGAAGAGAGCGAGTGTTCGAGACGGCGCCCGCCCCAGAGGAGCAACCCGACGACCCCCGCCCCAACTCACGCGGGATCTGCAGCTCGTTGACCATCGCGGCCTCCTCCTGGTCGGTCTGCTGCAAGGGGGAGTGGTGAGTGGACGGGTGGAGAAGCGGGGAACTCACGAAATTGACCATCTCTGGCTGTCTGGTTGGGTGGTTGGTCCACGCTCCTTGTCGCTCGTGTCGCTGAAAGCAGGAGAAGAGGGAACGATTGGAGATGCGGGAGAACGCGAGGCAATGGGAGGAGATTTCAACACCTGCCCGCCCGCTTTCGAAACGCGCGCCCGAAATCGAGCCGAAAGACGGACGGGTGAGCGGGCGGGCGGCGGGGAACAAGCGCGTCTTGCCGCCGATTTTCGCGCGAGTCGTTCGAAAAAATGACGCCATTTCGAATCGAATCGAATCCACGGCGTCCTCGTTCGAAAGCAGGTGGCGCGCGAGTGGGAAGGAAAGAGGCAGCAGGGGCAGAAGATGACGAGAACGGTTCGTATCCAAATGTAACGTCATTTGAGATCACAAGGAAGACACCTTCGGTAGGGACAGACGAGCACGAGGATGAGTACTCCCGTCGATTATTTCGATTGCCAAGTGGAGGCGAGAGGCAACTCCCGAAAGTGACCGACGAGCACGAGAGGAACACCCGATTTCCCCCTCCCTCCCCGATTTCGACATCCCTCGCCCGCCCACGTCTTGCAGACAGACGGCCGATCCCACGACCAAGACGGGCAGCCAGGCGATCAGCAGACCACCGTGCAAGACGGCGTAAACAACGCGCGCAAACAAGCGGGCGGGCGGGCGGCAGGGAGGAGAGCGAAGGGGAGGCGGAGGGACGCCGACTGCCGCCCGGCCCCCGAACGGAGTCGGCGGCCGTTTGGCGCCCCGACCGACGGCGCGTCCCGCCGACCGCGAGGGGCGAACGACGGCGAAATTTCGCTCAAAGTGGCCGCCCATTCGGGCGAGGGCGCCTTTCCCGCCGCCCGAAATCGAACGAGCGGTCCGCTCTGGAACGGTTGGATTGCGATCGTCGGTAGAGCGATCGGGATCTTCCTCACTTTGGTTTACACCGAAAGAAAGAACGAGAAGGAGGAAGATGGGCAGCAACGACTCGGTTTCTGCGAAAGGAAGGCGCCGCCGCCCGCTGCCGACTGGCGGGGCGAAACGCCAAGCCGGGCGACGGGCAGGCTGGCGCAGTCGGACGTCTGAACGGAGCGAGCGGCAGGCCGCAGCATCCGATCGCCGATCAAGAAAGGAAGCGAAAAGAGGTGCTCCTTCCAAACACCGAACCGGCAACTCGTAAACACTCGAGGAGTCCATTGACTTGGTGGTTGCCGCACGTGCAGAGAAGGGGGACGCCTTGTTGCCCACCCGAGAACGAGCAGTGGGAGGGCACGCCCTTTGTGTGCAGGAAAGCAGCCGCATTCTTCTCCTTCTTGCTGCTTCGGGCCGAGCAGGAATTTCGGCAGCTTGTTTGATTGGTCATGATCGCCGCCGTGTTCCCGAGCGGGCGGTTGACAAACAAACGGCTGGTCCATCTCCTGACCTCATTTCACAAAGTGCCCGCCCATTTCGAAGATCGAATGCCGACGTTGTAGTCGACTCCACGAGCATCCATTGATGCGGTCGAAGGAGAAGAGTGGATGCACTGGACGGCCATTCGGGTGCTGTTCGATTGGACCTCCAGCCACACGCTCCAAACACGGCGGCAAACGGAAACATTGAATTCGTTCGAGTGAACCCGCGCTCATTCCACTCTTGGCACCGCCCACCGCCCGGCCGCCCCGATGCTCGCCCCGCTCTGCGCCCTCCTGCCGCCGCTGGTGCTCGTGTGGACGGGCGCGATCGGCTGTCTGGACAAAAAGGTGCGTTCGCCGGCCACCGCTCACTCCCACCCGCCTGCAGAAATCGAAGGCCGGCACTCCCGCACAGCCCTCGCCCGCTGCCGCCCGGCCACTTCATGCCCGCCGAGGACCCCCGCGCGGATTCCATGTACGCCATCAAGACGGAGGTCGCCTTCCCCAAGCGCGAGGGCGTGCCTTGCAGGAGTGATCGGCCGCGAAGTGTGCGTGGAATAAACAGCGTTCTCTTCTGTTCGACAAGCGGTGTGGAATCGGAACGCAATCCAATTTGCATGAGCAAAAGAACCTTTTCGCAAGGTCTGGTGGGGGAGCGGCGGGCGGGCGTTCATTTGTCACAGAAGCCCGCCGATCGAGCCGCCCGTCCGGATGTCCGCCGAAGGCACTCACACGGTGACGGCGAAGCGCGTGGGCGGCGCCGAGGAGGAGGTGACGCTCACGTTCTCGGCCCTGCGGCTTTTCTCGCACGGCGTCTACTCGAACGTCTACACGGGCACGATCCACGACGGCGGCGAGGAGCGCACGATTGCCATCAAGAAGTGCTGGGGCAGCGAGGAGGACATGAAGGAGATCCGCATCCTCGAGCGCCTCAACCGCTTCGCGCCGAAGAACATCGTCAATCTGCTCTACATCTTCTCGAAGACGCACGGCGATCGGGTGAGTTCCGCCCCCTCTTCCGACCGCTCATCCCTCTTGTCCTTTTAGACGTGCTACTCGCTGGTCATGAAGTTCGTGCCCAACTCGCTGGCGTCGCTGATCCGCGCGCGCCGACCGCGCCCGCTGGAGCTGATTGACGTGAAGCTGTTCGGCTGGCAGATGTTCCGCGGGCTGCAGTTCGTCCACTCGAACGGGATCGTCCACCGCGACCTGAAGCCGCAGAACATCCTCGTGGAGCCCGAGTCGGGCAGCCTGCAGATCGCGGACTTCGGCTCGTCGCTCGTGCGCGGGGGGAGCCGGACGCGATGTCCAGCTACCAGGTGACCCGCTACTACCGCCCGCCCGAACTCCTCCTCGGCGCCCACAACTACGGGGCGGCCATCGGTGAGTGCTCCTCAGCCATCCTTCCGCTCATCCCCTCGCTGCAGACGTGTGGTCGGCGGGTTGCGTGCTGGCCGAGATGCTGCGCGGGCGCACCTTCCTGGCGGGCTCCTCGACGGACAACCAGCTGGAGAAGATCGTCGACTGCTTCGGCCTGCCGACCGCCGACCAGCTCCGCGCGATGCACGCCCGCCGCGCCCGTCTGCTCGAGAAGCCGCCGGTGGTGCGGGCGGCGGAGAACTTCGAGGCGCGCGGCCGCAACGCCCTCTCCCCGCCTGCTGCCCGACGCGCCGCTGGTCGCCCTCGCGCTCGTCGAGAAGATCTGCAGCTACACGCCGTCCGCCCGCCTGCACGGGCCCAAACTCCTCGGCCACCCCTTCTTCGACGAGATCTTCGACTCGAACGCCCAACGCAACGGGCGGCCGCTCGACCTGCTCACCCGTTCGGTTCGTCCTTCCCTTCGATCCTCCCGCTCATCCCGCCCCCTTCGCTGCAGGACTTGGCGCGCGCGGTGGCCGGCGACGTGAGCCGCGAGACGCTCGAGTCCCACACGGGGCCCGGAAGCGCGGAGCCCAACCGTTGACTCCTTCCGTTCACTCATTGATTCCCGCCCTCGCTTCTCCGAATGAACCACTCGTTGAATCCTTTGTGTTGGTTTGGAAGGCGACGAAGTGGTTTAAGAACGACGAACCAGCAAGCGAAATAACTTCCCTCCAATGGGAAAGAGCGGCGGGCATGGCGGTGCGAAAAGAACGAAAGCGGCGGGGCGCGGAGAGAGCGAGCGGGAGCGCTGCGTGTGGTCCCTTTTATTCTGCCGATTTCAAGCCATAAGAAAACTTTCGACTGAACTGATCGGTAAGAAGCGAGCTGGCAACTGGTCAGCTGGCTGAATGGAAATGGAAATATCTAGTCGAAAAGGGCTAGAAAGGAAATCTGTGGGAATATTTAGACGTCGATTTCCCGCCCGATTTGTTCGGACCACACGCAGCGGAGAAGCGAGTGGCGGGCGGCGGCACTCTTTCGCTGCGCTCTGCGGGCGGGCGGCTCGCGGCGCTGCGGGTGGTCGCCGAAATCCGAGAGCACTTTTTTGATGTCCCCTCCTCGGCCATTCGATTTCTTTCTGATACGAATAGTGAGCGATCGATGGAGAACATTGAGAGCAACGTACTGGACGTCTTCTCCGTTAATTTCGCTAAAGAATTCGATTTTTGACGGCTCGATTTTCGTTTTGCTCCCCACTCGCAAAAAGCACTCGCTTTTTTTCGGACCGCCGCATCGTCCACCCCGCCGCTCCGCACGTCAAAAGAGCAGCCGCCGGGGTGGTCGGCGACACGGACGAGGACGAACGGCTGGATTAATCGCTTCTTTGGGTGTTGTTTGAAGACTGATTCCTCTATTGGTCGAAGCAACATTAGCTGCTAGTCGTCGGCAGAAAAGGGTTTGAATCAACGAATTACTGCCAATAAAACTCGTATTGACTGCTTGCAGTCAAGAAAGCAGCACCTTTGGAATGCTTGAACAATTAATACTTTGTCGTGATCTCCACAAGAAGAGCGAGCAGCACACGCGCTTCGTTGCAACAAGCCGGTGGTTTCCGCGGACGGTTGACTTCTTGTTTCTTTTTTGCGGTCGGACATCCGGCCGGAGGCGCAAAGCGGAACGAAATGCTTCGCAATCCATCGGCAACATTCTTTCCTCCGGGGAGTCGGCCGACAGATCCGCGAAGATTCGTGAGCCCCGCTGGGAGGCGGGCGGAGTTCGTTCGAGTTGCAAATGACGTGAAGACAACGTGGCGACCGGAAGTACGCGACGAGGGGCTGCTTCCAGTTCACGCGGTCCTCCTTTCCTGGTGGGTAGTCGGTGCTCATCGCTCACTTCTTTCTTCTTCTTGGCTTTCCGGGTTATGAGCTCCTCCTCTTCATTGTTCTTCCCTTCGCGTGCCCTTCGTGACACGCCGAACGCGGAGACGAGGTGCGGGCTTTGCGGGCGGAAATCGGCCGTCCGCCTCGCCCCGCCGGCTGCTCGTCCTCAAGTTCGCGTCTAATTCGAGCGTCCTTTTGTTCGCCCAAACGCAATTTCCGCCGGCGACCTGCGCGTCGATGAGAAGCCGGCGGGACGAGAGACGGCGGCCAACTTTCGTCGTCGTCGCCGTCCGGCCGTCGTTCGTGACTCGCGTTCTCATTTCTCGCCGGCCGGTTCGATTCGTGGAGCGACGGCGAGTGGGCGTGCATTCTTCTTCTGCTCTTCCGCAAGGCATATGACGAGCTTCATAGCCGACTCGTTTTGTTGGACAATCCCACCCTAATTCCATTGATCTCGGCCGAGCCCATTCGCCAAGTTCGTCGCCTCGCGAGTGGCCGAAACTTCCGGCGGCGGCGGCGTCTTGGGCGGCAGTTCGCCCATTTTGCGGCCTCCCGCCCGGCCGCCCGCCAATTCATTCATTTGCGAGAGCGACGGCCGCGCCAACAAAAACCAACTCCGCGTCCCGCTTGCCCCCCGACCTTTCACTTCTCGACCGGCGGCAAAACAAACGAGTCGATGGGAAGCGCCAAGCCGGGCGCTCGTCGCCGGAAGCGCAGTGAAATCCCTCCGCTCGCTCTCTTCGAAAAATTTCGGGACGCGGCCGCCCACTTCCTTTTCGCGGCCCAAGAAAGAAAAATTGCTTCCGCCGAGCGAGCGAGTGAACGTGTCCGGCGGGCCGCGGCGAGCTGCCGACTTCTCGACGCGCGTCTTCGCGAAGTGCGCGAGGTCCCGCGATTTTTGGCCCACGCGACCCCGAGCGGTTCGGACGGCTTCTCCTTGGGGAATTTGCTGCCGAGGTACTCGCGAGTGATCGCCGGTTCGGTGGAGGTTCGGAGCGGTGGCCGAAGGAGTGATTGCAGCGATCACTTTGCTGTTTCCAACCACCCACCTCTTCTTTCTTTCTTGCTTGTTCGGGGCCTGCAAAGCGGAACTCGACGGACGGCGGTCGGATTTTGGTTTCGCTTTCCGCAAAACTTCCGGTTCGCGACGACCGGCGGCGTAATTCGGTTTGGATTTTCGAAGTCGTTCCGGCGGTCACGTTCCGGACGGCGGGCGGGCGACCTGCTTTCGAATGCAGGGGGCGGCCGGGGGTTTCGCCGAAATCCGACCGAAAAGTCCGTGAACTTTGCGGGGGCCCGACCGTCGTCGCGATCATCCGTCACGCCGCCGTCCAGCCGAACAAACCTCCGCACATCTGCGGCCCGCCCTCCCGCACATGGCGGCCGAACCGGCGGCCACCTGGACGGCCGGCGATCGGGTGTTGAAGCGAGCGAGCATGAGTGACTGGTTGATGCGAACGAGCGATCAAGCAAGCGGGTTGTTGCGTCGAACGTGTCCATTTCTGGCGTGTTCTATCCGTGCTCCTTCCTCTGCCGCCCACCCACTCGTTCTTGCCCTGCCTGAAAGGAGTGGTCGAGGATGAGTAGTCTGCACTTTGGGGGGCGACCGAACGAACCGGACGGATTCAATGGCCGTCTATCCCGCAAAGAGAACTCCGCAAACATCACCGACGGGCGGCAGTCGGCCGTGAAGTCGGCGGGGATGCGCGCGAGCAGGTTGGACGACCACCGGAAATTAAGCAAGCGGGCGGGCGGGGGGCCTCCACTCACTCGCCGCCGCCGTCCTCTCCGTACGCGCCGAACGGGGCGCATCTCCCGCCATTGGCCGTCCGTGTGGTGAAACTTTCATTCACACGCTCGAGTGAACCGGTTGGTCGCGGATTCGGACACTCCGCGGTTTTACACGTCGCCCGCCACCCGCCTGCCGCCGCTCGTTTCGGCCGCCTCCCGCACGCACTCGTCCGCCTCGAACTGACCGAGTGATTAGAAGCGAAGAGGAACCGCCTAATTGCTAGCGCTAATTCCCCCCCACTTCCTTCCGCAATGAATCCCAGCGACGCCTCCGCCAACTTCCCGCTCTCCCCGCTGCCGATCTCCATTTCTTCGTCGCTGAACTCCCTCCTCATCCAAACGAAACCCCATCCCACATCGCCCATGCGGCTGAATTTGCGGACGACAGTCGGCCCGTAAAGCGATCTTTGCAGCCGCCGTCTCGGCCGTCGCCCTTAGCGGAGCCTCGTCGTCGCGCTTCAGCTGGATGGATTTCATCACTTCGTTCGACATCCGACTGGTCGGTTCCCTCTCCTCTTCCACGTTGATTGCCGGAAGGTTGCAGGAGAAGGACGTGTATTACTCGGGGTGACACGATCGTCGGCTGCGTGGTGCTCGAAAATGTGGAGCCCATCAAAATCCGAAGTGAGTTCTCTTCCTCCCTTTCTTTTCACTTCCTTCGGCTGCAGGTGTTCGCGTGTTTCTGCGAGGGCGGGCGCGTGTTCAACTGAAGATCCTCCGCAGTGGCGAGAGTCGAACGCTAAAAGATGACCAATACTTACTGGACGATCGCTGTTGTTGTTTCGGGAGCGAGAAGAACGACGACGCAGAGGGCGCGCAAATCCTCCCGCGCGGCCTCCATCAGTTCAACTTCTCCTTCCAACTGCCCCACTGCCAAATGCCCTGTTCCATCGAGAGCAAGGCGGGCAGCATTCGGTTCGTTGGGAACGATGAGAATGAAGAGTGATTTGGTCGTTCAGGTACTACGTGAAGTGCGTGATCGACATCCCGTTCGCGAGTTCTCCTCAGGGCATCAAATATTTCTCTTTGATTGCCCCGTCCATCGACTGCCGGGACGAAAAGTACCTCGTAAGTTGCCGCCGTTCTTCTCGAAATCCTCGTTTCTTTCTTGCAGTCTCCGATCACCGGCCAGGACCACAAGATCCGATGTCTTCGGTGTTGCAGTCGGGGGACGATCGCCCTGCGGGTGGTGCTCGAACGGACGGCGTATTGTTGCGGAGAGTCGTTGAGAATGCGCGCTCACATCGAAAATCATCAGGACTTTCGCGTTACGCTCTGCACTCGCTTGTATCAGGTTTGTTTCTTCCTTCCTTTGACTTGTGGGGAGTGAGCGGAAGTTTGGACTTCGGTCGGCCGGACGGCCATCATTCGCAGCAACAGCGGCGGCAGCAAGCAGTGGTGGCCATCAATCCTCCACCCTCGCATTCGGCCGGCGGGCAGTCGAGCGAAATGAAGTCGGCCCGCCGGCGCGGGCGCGTTGCTTTCGGAGGCCGCACGAGAAGGCGGCAGTCCGCCCGCTTCCACCCGCACATTTCGTCGATAAATTCGCCGCCAATTTGGACCTCATTTCTCCGCACTGCAAGCGGGCAGCCGGTTTAGCGGCCCCCCAGCGGGCATTTCGCACGAATAAACGACCAAACAAAAAGAATCTCAAACATTGGGCGAAGATCTTTAATCACATCCAACCCACACGCCTTCAGCACATCGAGTACCGAATTGAACGGCGGCCTTACCTGAAACTAAGAGCGTCGTCAGCATGGTGCTCGAACACCGATCGCCTTCGGTCGCCGAGAACACGCGCGCGAAGTTCGACACGATGCCCGACCATCAGATCAAACTGCCGGTCGTTCCGCCCACAATGGTCGGCGTGTGCAGGCTGATGCAGATCTACTACGTGTTGAAGGCAGGACTTCTCTTGTCTCGTTCCCTTGTTTATTGCTTTTGTTCAGGTGTGCATCGAAGATGAGAGGAAAAATGAAACGCTGAACATGGAGTTCCCCTTGACTGTCGCCACTGTTCGTTTCTTCCGGGAATGGACGATTAGAAAAGGGACGATCGTTGCAGATTCCCTACCGATCGTCCTCTTCAACGGTCTACTCGTGTACATACGACTTCTGCGTGGATTACGTGGCCACCGGGGACTTCATTTCGAGTGAATTCCGGCTGGGACAAGTGTACGATGGAGGCGAGAACGGGGAGGAGCTGGAGGACATCATTTTATACCGGCCGGTGTACGTGCGGGTGGTCGACAAGCAGAAGAACCTGGACCGCGTTAGCAAGGAGCTTCTCGTGAGTCTCCACCCTGCTTCCAATTGACCTCGATTGCAGGACTCCTCGCCGCCCTCCCTCCGGGGCGTTCACTACCGAGACGGCTCGCAGAAGTCGACCATCTCGCAGGCGGCCGACGGAGCGAACAGCACGGTGGTGCCCGCGGTGAACGGCGACCTTTCGCCTCGCGGGCGGGGGTTGGAGGACAGCTCCAACGAGGTCGTTCAATTGTATTGACCTTCCCCGCAACCAGTCCCCTCTCTTCGATCTCCGCTTCGATCATTCCGCCTCGTCTTTTCGCTTTCTATTTTCGCCCTGTGAATTCGAATAAACCGCTTTCAATGGTTGAGTGAGACTTGATGGGAACGAACGAAGCCGTGCCTATTCGGTGAATGAGTGAGTGGGTCGACGGCCAACAAATCGCCCACCTCCTCCTCTACGTCCGGAGAACACTCGTCTCTTGCGAGGGAGGCCAACTCTTGACGCTGCCCTTGCGAAATGCTTGGCGCGAAATTTCGGCGTCCTTCCCGCCGGATTTCAGTCGGCCTCCTTCGACGTCGGCGTTGTTGTTGTTTTGGGTTGATCGTGATCCTTTTGCTTGTTTTGATCCGACTCGTTACTGGAATCGAGTCAATTTCCATCCGAATTCAAGCGCGCAGTCGAGCGGTCTGGATTATTGAGGAAATGACGACCGAAACCCCCGCTTTGTTCATTCCTTCCGCTTTCAGAAGAAGCAAGCAAATGAGCACGATGGACACGGAGGTCGTTTTGGGCGACGAGCTCGAGGAGGTCGTCCAGGGAGCCGAGCTGGGGGCCGGCGGACGGCAATGCACGGCGTTCGTGCTCGACGTGAGCGAAGAGATGTTCCAGCGGCGGCGGCCGGCGGCGACTACTACGCGAAGGAGGCGTTGACGAAGATCCGCGATCACCTCAACCACATCGCGCTGAACGCCCGCACGACCGAGTTCGTGACCGTCCTCTTCATGAACACGGTGAGTCCCTCCTTTCGTCCTTCTCTTGTTCATGCCCTCCGCTTTCAGCCGGTCGGCGAGAACGCCAGAACCAAATCATCACGTACTACGAGTGCGAGAACGTGACGGCCGAGCTCGTGATGGGCATCAACGAGCTGCTGGACGACGAGGGTGAGTGACCGGCAGGGACATCCTCGTTTATATTGGCCGCTTTCAGGCGACTTCAAGGCCGTCTTCACGAGCCGCTACGGGAGCGAGTGGGGTCAGGCGGACATCGCCGAGGTCTTCTACACGTGCAGCCGGCAGTTCGAGAAAGCTGTGAGTGGTTTCCGATCGATACGTTCTGCTCTTTACGATCCCCTCGTTTGCAGCAACAACCGCCCCGTCGCCGGACAACCGCGTCTTCTTCTACTCGCGTAACTACGACCCAATTGCGGCGACGGACATTGAGGCTCTGGTTTGTTCGATTGAATCCCACGTTAATAACGGAGGGAATCGTGTTTAGACCCACCTGAACCACCGGAATGGCCATCTACGAGCAGAAGTTCCACGTGGCCGCCGTGTTGCTCGACTTGAAGCCGGGCAACCAGCCTCGGCCTACTGGGTACGCGCCCCCTTCTTCTTCATTTGAATGAAGCTTTCGTTTAGGACATGGTGGACAAGAGCTACAAACACCGGACGCAGGAGGTCGGTCCGAGGTACCACGCCTTTTCCCACTTGTTCTCCACCCGCCTTCCTTTCGTTCAGCTCGGAGTTCTTCGACGCCCTGCTGCGGACCTCCGCCCGCATTCCGTTCGTGCTGGGCGACGGGCTGGAGATTGCGGTCGCCGCCTACAACCTCGTGCTGGAGAAGACGACGCCCACGCACGTGACGCTGGACGCGAAAAGCAACGAGGTGACCGAGCGCGCCGCGCACTTCTTCAAGAAGCCGACCGCCAATCCGAACCGCGCCCTTCTCGGCGGACGGCGAGGAGGCGGACGTGCCGATGGAAGAGGTCAGCAAGGACCAGGACTTCGGCTACCGCACCGACTTCGGCCATCGGATGATCCTCCTGAGCGAGGACGAGAAGAAGTCGCTGGACCGCGTGGAGCCGTCGGGCATCCGGCTGATCGGCTTCAAACCGATGAGCTGCCTGAAGCCCTCCCACCGCATGGGCCCCTCGACCTACTTGTACCCGATGGAGGACGTTCGTTTGCTCTCCGTCTTCTTCCACTTGTTGAACTCCCACTCGTTCAGATGATCATCGGCTCCCGCCACGTGTACAACGCACTCTACCGCGGCTGCCTCGAGAAGAACTGCTTCGCGCTGGTGCGGGCCACGATGCGCGCGTCCGGCAGTCCGAAAGTGTGCGCGCTGATCCCCCAGGCAGGGCCCGAAGAGCGGCCGGCACGGGCGGAGGAGACCGCCGACGAGGAGGCGATGGAGAACGACGAACAGCCCGTGAGTCCCCTTCTCTTCCCGCTTTCTTTACGTGCACGTGTTCAGAGCAAAGTGGACCAATCACCTCTATGAGGGCTTCCACCTCGTGGAGCTCCCGTTCTACCAACAAAAACGCTCGATGGAGGCCCAGTACGCGGACCCGAAGCGCCAGAAGGGCGACTTCGACGCGGAGCCCCGCCAGGCGGTCAAGAACCTCGTCACGAAGCTGACCCGCGACTTCACGCCTCAGGAATATTTGAATCCCGGTTAGTTCTCACTTGTCAGGAAACGCTAATCGATGGGGAGTCGTTGCAGTTCAACAGAACCACTACGCGATGATCGAGTCGCTGGCCTTGAAGACGGACGGCGAGGAGGCGCTCGCCCGCGCGCAGGCCCGTTGCAAGTGTCGTGAGTTCTCCTCTCTTCCATCTTCTTTCATTCGATGCTCGCTTTTAAGAGCCGTTCTACGAGGACCCGGAACTGCGCGAGGACACTCTGGAGGACGTCAACGACATCCTGCAAGTCGTCGAGGAAAACGACACCGCGCGCTCGAAGATCAACCGCCAGAAGCGGCAGGGCCAAGTCTTCCCGAACGGCCAGCGGGTGGACGTCAAGCGGGCCCGCAAGTGATTCCTCCTGCTCCTCGTTGTGTTCAAGTTTCTCTCTTCTCTCTGTTGTGAATTCGAATCAATCGTTGAATCGGAAATGTTCTCTTCTCTTCCGCAATCTCAGTTCTCCCACCCCCACACATTTCCCTGGCCACCCGTCTTTTGTGTCCGAAGGTGAACGAAGACCTCGCTGTTCTGTTGTTGTGTGCCCGCAGTGGAATAAAGCCGCTAATGCCAGCCGTTTGGTCAGAAGGTTTATCAGAGCAGAGAACAAGGGTTATTGCAATCAGGGAAGCAAACAAATACACGAGTGGGAAGAAGAAGTGAGCAATTGCGTGTGTGGAAGAGAAATGAGTAGTTGGAAGATGGATGGCATTTGATTCAAGTGGCCATGGGCATCAAGACTATTGCGGGACTTAGGCCTTGACGGGCGGCATCACGTCGATCGGGCACTGGAAGGCGTCATTCTTCTCCGAACAGCCCAGGACGTTCCTTCGTTTCATGAACGAGTCCATGAACTTGTCCAGCAGGGGCTGAAGAACGAGTGGATTGCCCCCTTCCATGTCCTTTTACACTCACCATTGAAGCGCCCCGTTCGCGGACGGAGCAGTAGGTGGAGGCGGAGGTTTGGAAGAAGTTCGTGAGCGAGATCTCGCGCGTCTCGCGCACGTGGTCGGTGACCTCGTTGTGCTCGCCGATCGCCGTCTCCACAGCCTTCCAGAAGGCGCCGTACGCCACCTGAAAGCCGAGCGCCTCGTCCAGCGTGTTCCGCAGGACGCGCGAGGAGGAGCGGCCGCTCAGCTCGCCCGTCCGCGTGTTCGTTCGGAGGCACGCAAGGGCGTCTGCAACAAGTGGGGTAAACGAGAAAGAAAAAAGCGGACTGACCGGTCCAAATCGCCACCAGTTCGCTCATGTCGGCCTCCCCGCGGCGGTGGATGCCGAGCGCGTTGTAGAGGACGCCCTCCGAGTCGATGGCCTTCGCCAACTCCCGTCCGATCTCCCAAACGATGTTCGAGTAGATGACCGCTCGCTGGAATCCCGTCGATTGAGCACTCGCTCCTTCTTCTCGCAAGAGCTTACCGGCGACTCCAAACTCGTTCCGAGAGCGGGAGCGGTCAGAATCGCTCCAGGGATGTTCAGCCAGTTTCCGATCCTCTCATATTGGATCTTCACGGTCGCCGCCGAAGAGTCCGCGAAGGCAGCCGACCGCAACGCCTCCACCTTCGAGTTCAGCCGATCGAGTTGGCGGCGGAAGAGGAAGCTGAAGAGAGGACGAATGAACGGGAAAGAAGTGTCTGTTGCTCACTTCCGTTGATCCGCAACGACGTCAACGTAAACCTCCTCCTCGTCCACACTCAACTCCCGGTGGACCTCTTCGAAGAGGTCCTTGTCGACGGACTCGCGAGTGGAGAACGAGACGCCGATCTTCCGCACCTTCTCCATCAAAACGGACTTGGCGGACTGCGAGGTCGGCAGATGGCTGACGAGTTCGACGAGCTCGTTGCGGGCAGCTTCTATCATTCCTTCGACTCGTTGGATCTCGTCGTCCAGCGAGTACTTGGCGGCGAGGTCCGAGAGCACGGCGGACGCGATGTCCGGCAGGTTGGCGCGGAGGTCGCGCACGCAAAAGTGGATCGATTCGTAGGTCTAAAGGATTGCTTGTTTTCTTCTTTCTGCTACAACCACCCACCGCATGCCCGCCGTCGCCGTAAGTGAAGATGAAGTTGTAGCTGGAAGAAGAGTGGCCGTCCGGACGGCCGATTCGGTACTTCGACTGAAGCGAGTCTTCGATTTCATCCGCACCAAGGTACTTCGAGTACTCCGCGTAGACGTTATAGACCTGAACGGGCCGTGAGTGGGCAAACAGGAAGCAGAGACAAACCGAAAGCTGCTTGAAGAGCTCGACCTTCTGCTCGCTCTCCGCCTTGTTCGTGCCCAAGAAGAAAGCGTTGAGTTTGTCAAAGTAGGCGGGCGTTTTGACGACGAAGACGAGCTCGTGCTTCACGTTGTTCGAGAACTTCTTCATCGCGTTCAGCTGCTCGAAGTAGTGAGCGAAATCGAAGAAAGGCCAGCGGGCCGTCGCTTCGGCAGCCGTGAAGCTCTTCCACTCGCTCGAGTCCTCCGAATCGACGGCAAACTGACGAATGCGAGCGACGTCCGCTTGGAGCTTCTGAAAAGCCGCGTCGTCCATCCGATCGCCGAAGGATTTGCGCAGGAGGGCCATGAGGCCGGAGTGGGGCTCGGCCGGCGGCTGTTGGTTCACGTAGAGCACGTGCGAACGGGCGCTTTGGTCGGGCGCCAGGTAGTTCGGTCCGACCTCCACGGCGAAAAAGGAGTTCACGCCGAAGGCTTGACGGTAGGCGGTCACGATGTTGGCGGTTGCGAGGGCGGGCGACGAGGAGTTGAAGCTGAAGTCACACAGTTAGTGGAAGAAGTGACCCTGCAGCTCACTTCGTCTCGTTCACCTCGTCCACATCCAGTCGGAAGTGAGCCAACAGTTCTTTCTTGTCGCCCTCCATGTCCCGCACGCATCGCCGCAAGGCCGCTCGCGCGTTGTTCACCGCGTACGACGTCTAAACGAATGATTCGTGATTAGAACGAGTGGAGGAAAGGCTCACGTTCAAGGCACCAGTGAGAAGCGCTTTGCTCAACGACAAGTCGATTCTCTCCTGGTGTTCGCGAAGTGAGTAGCCGTCAAACGTGTTCCGATCGCATTCGATCAGGTCGAGGGCAGGACAGCGGGCGGGTTGGTCGGCCGGCCGGCGGACGGGTCCTGGACCGCGGTTTCGGAGCGGATCGAAGACGACCGGCTGGCGGAAGATCTTCGGTACGGGGCGGTCGTTCGGCTCGTCGGAGGAAGCGGACGGCACCCCGAGCATCTGGAGGAAGCGCTCGAAATTCCGCTCCTCCACCTCCTTCTGCCCCGCTCGCCAGCATTGAAAGAGGATCGTTCGGGCGACCACCGTGAACACCAGCAGGGTCACGATGAGCGCGAGGAGTGCGAAGAGAAAGGAAGCTGAAAGCAGGACGATAATTTCGTCCACGAGCATCCGCTGTGCGGTCAACGTTTTACTAATCAAACAACCGTGCGTCTAGCGCCCCAGCCGCCCACCAAAAGCTTCCAATCGTAGAAAAGAACGTACCCACGCCTACGTTCCGTCGTTGTTGCTGCCGATAGCGCTGGGCGGCGACGGAGCGCTGCGGAGCGGCCGGGTAGAGGGGCCCGAACTTTGGCTCGTCTGAAACCAGAAGAATCAAGTCGATCGAAGGAGAGAATTGGCGGTCAATTTCGAAACGCTAGTCGGTTATCAAAAGCGGAAACGATCGAATTTCGCAAGCCGGCCGGTGAGCGAGCCGATGGACTCGTGACTCACGGCCGCCGGCTGCCCACGAGTCCACCAACGAGGTGTGAGTAACCGCAAAGCGAAACAAACCTTTTAGCCGTTCGTACGGAACATTCAGACTCGTAGCGTTCTTGATGATCGCCGACATCCCGAAAAGAAGTCCGCGCGGCACGTGGGCGGCGGTCGATCGATCAGAGCGGGCGGCGGTCGCGTGTTCGTTCCGCGAAAACGTGATTCTCGTTCGGTTCGGAAGTCGGCAGGAGAGACGGGAGAACGGCGAGAGTGCAGGTGCTACCGACGGGTTGTGGTGACTGAAAAGAATAATCGACTGCAACTACTCGAGGGAACGAAACGAAACCAAAAGCGAACACGAAGCAGCGAAATGCGAGCGCTCGCCCTTCCGCCGCCCTTTCCGCTCGCTGCCGATCGTTCGGGACGCGTTGGCAAAAAAGCAGACACGAATCGAACGACCGGAAAGGCAGCCCGACGGCCCTCCGGCTGCCTTGCGGCCCGCCGACCGTCGGCTCGCGGCTGTTTGATCGTAAACGCGGGCGGGCGGGCGATAAAACGAGAGCGAAGGCGGGCGGGCGACGATTTGCCTTTTGGGCGATCGCCGCCCTCTCCGCCTCGTTCCTGTACGCCCGAAAAGGAGGATTAGAAGCGAGCAGTCGAGGCCAATGGGAGGGCAAAACAAAAACACGAGCAGACGTCATGTGTTCGTCCTCCAAAGAGGATTTCCTTGCCCACAAAGTACGCACTCGACAAGCCGGAAGACCGAAGAGCGCAGGAAGTCGCCTGCTTTCGTTCGGGAATGCGCAATCCTCCGCGCCCATTGCTCACGCGTCTCGTTCGGGGATTTCGAAACGTTGCGAAAGGCGGACGGCGGGCAGGTTAGCGAGCGGGCGAGCGGGAGTGTTTGCTCGTCGTCCGCCCGCCCGAATCTCCCGGCTGATCACCGGTGCTCGATTGTTGGCACTCGCCCGAAGCCAACCGAGCGGAAAGCGGAGCTCGTGGTCGTGAACCCGCTTGTTTTCGTCGCCGCCGTCCACTTCGCCCGCTTGTTATCGCCGACGGCTTCTCGTAACTTCTGATCGCTTTCCGCCGATCAACGGAATTCGGGGAGGGAAGACCGCTTTATTCCGTCGACTGTACACTCGTTCGTGGACAACACCGTTAACCGAGCAGAAGGAAGAGGGATCGAACAGCCTAATGAAACCGGGATTCGCAATCGAAAACAAAACACCTCGTTTTTGGTCGATGAACCGTAGGGGGAGACAAGGAGGGGGAGGAGAAGTGAATGGTGGAAGTGAGAACAAACAAGCGAATGTGATTGCGGGCATCAAACAACTGCAGCCATTCCCGGATGACGATTCTTGACGTGCGAGCGGAGGTGATCGGAGCGGGCGAATCGCGTCTCGCTCTGACAGTGCGGGCAGCGGAACGGCCGGTAGCCCGTGTGCCTGCGGTAGTGTCTGCAACGATCAATCAAGAATGAAGGCACAAGAAAACGAGTGGCTACCGAGTGAGCTCATCGGAGCGCGCGAACCGCCAGTTGCACTCGTTCCAGTCGCAAACGAACGGCTTCTCTCCGGAGTGCGTTCGCGCATGTGCCTGCAGGAAACAAGCGATTATCTCGGCTAGATTCTCGTCTCACCTTCAAATGGGAAGACTTCGAGTAGCTCTTGTCGCAGTTCGGGAAATCGCACTTGTGGATGCCCTTGACGAAGCGGCGCACTCGTTTCGGCCGGATGCTCAACGTGGCCGGCTGCTGGGCGGAGCGGGGCGTCGGGACGTCGCTGAACGTGTGGGCGGGACTCAACGCGTCCGGCGAGCCCATCGGAGAGGTTGCCGTCACGGAAATCATCGTCGAAGAGTCCCGACTGAAAGCACAAGAATTACCTCTTTCTTTCACTCCACACTCACCTGAAGCCGTCGTTTTCTTCGAGCGAAGTGCTGACCGACGCGGGCGCCAAATGTGGCTGCGGGACGGAGTGGACGGTTGTTGGGATGGCGGGAGGATCCGCAAGGGAAGAAGCGGGCGGTTGGACTTGACGTGCGGCGTCGAAACGAGTGTTCTCAAGTGCCCCGTTGAGCGCGTGCTGCTGGAGGGCGACCAGCGTGGGCGAGAGGATGGTCGGCGTGTTGCCGCAGCCCGAGCCGCCTTGCCGTTGGAAGGCCACGAACTGCTGGTGGAAGTCGAGAAGGCCGGACGGCAGGAAGGGCATGAATGCCTGCAGTTCGGCCGGTGTGTACAGCGGCGAGTGCTGGGCGAGAAGGACGGCTGGCGGGAGGAGACCGGCAGAGGCGGCGGCCGAGGCGATCCCCGAAGTGGCGCTGGAGGAATCGGAGCCGTTCGCCGTCGTTTCTTCCGCGTCCTCGCCTTCCTCCTCGCCCGCATTCGTTTGGCTCCTGCCCGGCGGAGTGGGTGGCTCTTTGAGGGCGATGGGCGGCGGCTGGCGCGGTTCGAACACCAGCGATTGGGCCAACGAAGCGCCCTGGGCAGCCGACGCATAGAGCTCCGAGTTGGAGAGACGGAAGGCGGACGGCAGCCCGCTCGCTCCGGCGCTCATCAGCGAGGCTGACGCCAAAGCGGCGGCGGGATTCGTGGGCGTCAGGAGCTGGAGCACTGGGGTGTCCAGCGACTGGAAGGCGCCGAAGTACGGGGCCAAGTAGCGGTCCAGCACCAATGAGGCGGCGCTCGAGGTGCTCGGGCCGTGCGCGAATTCGAACAGGTCCTGGTGAATCTGAAGAATGCTTGTTCAAAGAAGTCCCGAGTGTCATGAAGCGCGTGATTTTGGTTGTTTTCCCCTAGTTTTACTTCAATTCGTTCCCGTTTACGCCGTCCGGAAGCGAGAGGCGCCGACCGCTTCGATCGATTCGATTAGCGAGACGGGCGCCGCTCGCCCACGTCCGCCGACTACCGCCCGCCCGCGTGTTTCCAGCGATGCGCAGAGCGGAGGGCGATCGGAAGACGTGATCATCGCCGCCGCTTCTCCGCTTTTTATCAACGGAAACGCTCGTGCGGGATTGTTGCGAAGCGGAGATCGTTTCCGGAATCAAGTTGCCGCATGAGGGCGATGCGGAGTGATGACATCACCGCCTCCTTCGCTCTCCTCTCCTCTGCTCAAACAAAGTCGGGAAGAGATAAGCGTGGAGCGGAACCTCTGCTCGATCACGAGTTTTGGGCGGTAGGGAACGAACGGCCGAAATTAATGCTCAAAAGGTGCAAAACAACCGAGCGACTCCCCACCCAAAAACTAATTAATTCGAGAGCACACGGATGGTCGCGAGAACGCACCTCGTTGGCCGTCGGAGGCGCCGTGCTCGCAGCGGAGAGCATTTCGAGTCGAACGGAACGGGCAGCTCCACAAATGGAGCGTTCGGAATAAGCGAACAAGGAGCTAAAAAAGACAAAAGAAATGCAATGAAAAGCAGTGAATCGCGGCAAATCCAGTTCGTGAATCAACTCGCAACGGTCGTAAACGAACGAACACAAAACGAAAGAAAAAAAGAATTGAGCGTACGGTAGCAAACGGAGCGGCGGGAGTTTCCGCTGACCCCCCGAACCGACCGCAAAGTTCACTCCTCAAGGCGCGTTCGGGAGAAGAAGAAAGGAAGCAAGGAGGTACTCCGGACGTCCACTGCCTCCAGCCCGCCACCCGTCCGCCTGCGGGTTGTGTGATTCATCGGGGCGATCGCCCGGCCGACCGCCCGACAAACACGAGAAGTTCCCCTCTTCGCCCGCCCGCCGCCCGCGATCCACCCGACTGGTTCTCGACCGCAGTGTTCGCGGGCTGAAGCAGTCGGGAGTCCCGTCCGTCCGGTCGACCGCATGACCAAATTGGCTCCAATTAATGCGAGCAAACACGCGCAATTGGACGGAGGGTTGACCCCTCCGCAGGTGGCCGCTGGCCGGTGACCCCACCGGCCGTCGATCAACGCAAAGAAGAGGCGGGAGTGCGCAAAGCAAACGGCAGAACACGCGAATCGACGGCGAACTCCCCCTCTACGCTCGTCCTTCTGCCCGCTCCTTCGGTTGATAACAAACGGCGGACGCACATCGAAATTCACGAGTTTAACCCAAGGGCAATCGGGCGAAAGCGACCAAACGTTTGGGGGACGAACGCGACGAAGAAGACGGCGGCGGCGAGGAGTCCGCTCTACCCTTTGGTTGTCATTAAAACACAAGACCGCAGCGATGTTCGCGACGATGGCGGGCGAATCGAAGAAGCGGGGTGAGAGGGAGGAGAAACGAGAGGCTTCTTATCAGCCGCCGACCCCGGACCGCTGGCGGTCACGACTTCCCGCACTCCGCGGAGCGTGTGTGCGCACTTCCGATCGAACGCGGTCGGCGTGATTAAAAGACGGACGGCGGCAGTGCGAAGAACGTTCCGCGCAATCAAGAACGACGGAAATTAGCGGCAGGAGATCTGCGGATTCCAATCGAATTCCAGCGTTCCATCAGTTAAAAAGAGCAATGCTGGCAACAACCGAACCGTCGAAAGTGAAGTTGAGGGCGGGCAACGTCAATCAGCCGCCCTCGACGTCATCGGCCGCTCCCTCCGCCCGCGGCCACGCCCTCGACGGCCCCCGGCGGTCAAACGGAACGGGAAATCCGCGAATCATTCCGCTTATTGACGTCTTCCCTCCTCTTCCCGCTCGTAAATCAACTGCAAGCGTTGGAAGTCGATCGAGCGGCGGCAAAAATGCGAAGTATTTCCGGTTGCTTCAGCAGCACACCCCTCTCGCTTTCTGTTGAGCAAGAGGCAGCAAGCAGGCAAAGACAACGGACTGCACACGCCCAACATTTGATACAAATCCGAAATGCAAATTCTCGCTTTCTTCCTCGTTCTCCCATCTGCTCGTCCACTTGGATCGCTGCGCACTCGCTCGAATGGCGGCCCAGCAGTCGGAGAAGGAGGCGGGCGGCTCGAACCGGGCGGGCGACGAGGAGGACGCGAAGGGCGGCGAGGCGGCCGGCGTCCACCCGCAGGAGGTCATCGACGAGATCGTCCAGAAGGGCACTTCCGTAAGCGAACTGAGCGAATGAATCTACCGGCAGTTTGCAGGCGGTGCTCGAGATGCACGAGCAGATCCTCAAGTACCCGCCCCGAGTGGACGCCTTCCTGGACGCCGCCAACACGCACAAAAACCGCTACCCGAACGTGCTGCTCTACGACCGGACGCGCGTGGTCGTGAAGGACAAGTGGGGAGGCGACTATTACCACGCCTCTTTCGTCGACAGCTACGAGAAGGCGGGTGAGTGGGCGGACGGAAGGAAGCGAGCACTCACTGCCCACTGGTTGCAGACGGCTACATCCTCGCGCAGGCGCCCTTCGACGAGGCCACCGAGTGCGACTTCTGGCGCCTCGCCTACCAGCAGCGGCCCACGCTGATCGTCCTCCTGACCGCCCTGCTGACGGCGGACGGCCGGCGGCTCTGCAAGAACTTCTGGCCGTCGGTCGCCAAACAGGAGCGCGAGTACGTGCAGGGCGCCCTCCGCGTTCGCTGCGGCTCGATGGATCAGGTGAGTGTCGCCCGAGGAGTACAGGAATGAAGTCCATTGGTGCAGGACCGCGAGTTCGACGCCTACGACCTCACGATCGCCGCCTCGGGACGCGCCAAACACGCCGCCCGCACGCAACTGCTGCAGTTCCGCAAGTGGGTGGAGGACCGCGAGATCCCCGAGAATCTGCTCGAGTTCCGCGCCCTCGTGAGTCCGCCGCCCACTTCTGTTGTCTGCTAACTTCTTGCTCGTTTCTGCAGCTGAATATCGCGAGTGCCCGAGCGGAGAAGGAGGACCGCGCCGAGGGCCCGATCCTTTTCGTCTGCCCCTCGGGAGTCCACCGCTGCGGCACGATCGCCGCGCTGGACATCGTGATCGACCGGCTGGTGGCCGAGAAGAAGGTGAGCGCCCTCCTTTCCGCTCATTCCTCTGCTGCAGGTCGGCCTCCACACGACGGTCGAAATCCTCCGCCGCCAGCGCTACGGCTGCTTCTCCCATTTCGAGCACTACGCGCACGTGGCCGACCTCGTCGTCCGCCACGCCGTCAGTTCGGGCATCGTCGATCCCACGTGCATCGGAGTCCGCAAGCGTTGATCTCTCGTGTTTCTAACGGCTTCGAAGGGGAGAATAAACAAAGCGATGTGATTGCTGAGTGCTGGCTTTGAAGGGATGGACGGGGAGCTTCCTGTTCATCAGCGGATTCTTTTCTACGCGCCTTCTCCTTCCCACTTGGGGATGATCGAGAGCGGTCGGCAGTCAGGACGTCAAAAAGAGGCCGAAATTAGAGTGATTTCCGTCCCTTTGATCGAATTTCTCGTTAATCAAAGCAGAATCGATGGGGATCTCGAGGTTCTCCGTCAATTCGATCGTTGCCTCAAACAAACGAGCTTTGCCCGCCGTTTAGTCGGGTGAAAAGAGCGACCACGAAACCGCCCGCCCGCTCGGCGGAAATCGCCGTTCGATTTGGCGGCGGCGGGAAACCCGAACGGAAAGCGGACGGCGACTACGGTGCGCCGTCCGTCCGTCGGCCTCTCCGCGGCGGGGCGGGCGGGACGGCAGTCGGCGGAAGGCGAGCGGCGGGCAGCAGGCGGGAGATCGCCGCGGCGGCCCTCTTCGCCCGCTTTTCTCCCGCCCGACCGCCCGCTCGACCAGCCGGCGTTTTTTCGCTCCCGTTCGGGGCCGTCTTTCGTCATCGCGCGTCTTCCCCCTCCTTCCTCTTCCTCTCGATCGATTGATTGATTGCTCCTCCGATTGCAGATCCCCACTCGAAGCACCCACCTCCGAGGATGAGCCGCGACCTCTCCCAGCGCATGGCCGGCGCGAACATCGGCGGCTCGCAGCGCGGCGGCTTCCGCTTCGCTCGCGCCCCCACGCAAGGCCGCCTCATGGCGGGCGGCCGCGACTTCCACCGAATGGGCGATCGCATCAACGAGGCCATCAACGAAATTGAAGCTCCGACCGCCGACTCGGGAGCTTCGGCCACCTACCCGAAGCAGTGCTCGGCCATTCGCAAGAACGAGTACGTCATGATCAAGGGCCGTCCGTGCAAGGTGAGTGTCCCCCGCCGTCTCGCCGAGTGGACGGGTGTTTGCGATTACGTTCTTCGGTAATTTTCGCCGGACATCCTCGTGATGACCACTCATTTCTTCTGAGCAAACACCCGTCCACCCACCTCCCTCCTTTGCCGTCTATTCGGAAGTTATCTCTCTGCTTTCAGGTGGTCGAAATGAGCACCTCGAAGACGGGCAAGCACGGATATGCCAAGGTCCACATGGTCGCGTTGGACATCTTCACCAACAAGAAGTTGGAGGACACCCGGCGTAGTGAGTGATCCCTTCCCCTCCGTCTTCCAACCACTCGTCCTTTCAGCCAGCCACAACATGGACGTGCCCGTCGTCAAGAAGAAGGAGTTCCAAGTAAGTTGAGCGGCGGGTTGGGGGCAAGAGCGGTCAGTAAGCGTGATGTTCGAACAAATGAATTTTTTGTCTGAAAATCCTGATGATCATTTGAATCTGAGCTTGAAGCAGTGGGCGAGAATCAATGGGATCGGTCGACGACCACTCACCCCCTTCTTTCAGCTGCTGTCCATCAGCGACGAGGGCTACTTGTCGCTCATGGACCTGGAGACGCGCGATACGAAGGACGACCTGCGTATTCCGGACGGCGAGTTGGGCGTCCAGATCAAGGCGAACCTGAAGAAGGACGAGGACGCCACCCTGTTGGTGTCGGTGGTCTCCGCTTGCGGCGAGGAGCAAGTTCGTAAGTCGCCTCACCTCCCGCTCTCCCCGAACTCATCGCTGCGCTTTCAGTCGGATGGAAGGTCGTGGAGGCCGAGGACTAAGAGGGACACGAACGGGATCGCGACGGATTGGCCGCTCTATAAGCATTCCTTTCTCTTCCCCACCCTCGTCCAAATATCTATTCCATCGCCACCTGTTTGCGCTCCGTTGTGCAGGTTGTTGGGTCTGTTTGTTGTCACTTCTTCAGAATTGTTGAATAAATGTTGAAAACTCACTTATTCCCACTGCTGCAAAAGAACGAGCGGAAATCGTCCTGCAACTCGCCGCCCTGGACGCGCAGCAGAAAGAGGAGTGGCTGGAGGGGCAGACGGCCGACTTGTGCCGCCGCCTCAGCGCCGTCCTCGCCGCCTTCCAGCAGGCGAACCTCCCGACGGCGGCCGCCAATCGTGGGCCTCTTGCTCGTCGTTGCACTCATCGCCGCCTTGCAGCCCCGAAGCCGCTCGGCCGAACGGACGGCCGTCGTCGTGCAGACCGCAAAGCCGAAGTCGGCCGAGTCGCTGGACCTCCGCTCGGAGGCCGTCCGGACGCCCACGCCCACGCCGTCCTCCTCGGTGCCCGCCCTCCCGCAGCTCGTGCCCCCGCCGCCCAAAAAGAAGGCCGCCCGGAAGCAGAGCACTTCGACGGCGACCGTCACGCCCTCGAGCGAGGGGAGGGGACGAGCGGCGCATCGAGTGGCTGGACGAAAGACCCGACCGTCCGCCCGGCCAGCCCGCCGACCTCGACGCCCACCACGCCGACGCCCGTCGTCTGCGCGCCCGCGTGGACGAAGGCGGACGAGCGGCGCGCCGAGTGGGTCGGCCGGCTGCGGCAGCGGGAGGAGAAGCGGGCGAAGCGGAAGGGGGAGGTGAGTGCAAGAAGGACGCCTCTTCTCCTCGACTGATCGCTGCTGCAGGTGTCCGCGCTGGCGGCGGCGATCGGCGGCGTCGTCCACCGGCTGGCCGAACGCCCGCCGCCGCCTCACCGCCGCGACGTGATGCTCGTGCCGCCCGGCGAGAAGCCGGCCGGCGGACAGGCGAGTTCTCCCGCCCGCCCGCTCACTCCCGCTTGCAGATCCCGACCGCCCCGGCGGCCGCCGACTGCTTCGTCCACGCGATCGCATGCCGGCCGCCCGCCGCGCACCGCCGCGACGTCTTCCTGGTGGCCCCCCGCTCTCCTTCCACTTGGGAGTTGGAGACGGCGCTCGTCGTGCCCAAGAGAGCCGCCCCACTGTCGTTGAATGCCGTTCGGGGACTCGCTGTTCTACCGCTCGATAGTCATTTTGTTTCTGTTTTGTGATTGGAGTAAACTGTTGATTGAACGCGCTGGCGAAAACTTGAACGTTTGGGAAACTGCTTCTCTCTTGTCCACTTGATGCAAATCTCCATTCGAGACGAAAGAAAACAACAATTGCGGCCATTCTGCAATCGCACCTCGGACCGGACAGCGGGCGGGATGCCGACCAAGGAGGACCTCAAGGCGATCCAGCTGCCGGTGGGGGCGCTTGTGAACCGCACGTGGAAGGTGCGTGTAGATTTCATCTAGTTACAACTCATCCATTCGTTGCAGGTGACGAAGAAGCTGGGCGAGGGCGGCTGCGGCGTGGTGTACGAAATGGCAAACGCGAAGACGCCGCACGTGCGCGCGGCCCTCAAGTCGGAGCCCTTTGGGATGCACGAGGACGACGAGCTGCTCAAGATGGAGGTGCACGTGCTGCGGAAGCTGCCGAACGGGCGGCACGTGTGTCGCCTGCTGGCCACCGGCATGGTGAGTCCACAGATGCCCTCCAACCAATGCACTCTCGCTTCCAAGGGCCCCAACTTCACGTTCGTCGTGATGACGCTGCTCGGGCCCGCGCTGAACGACCTGCGGCGGCAGTGCCCCGAGCGCCGCTTCTCCGTCGGCACCACCGTCCTGCTGGGCGTTGAGTGCGTGGAGGCGGTCCGCGAGCTGCACGAGGCCGGTTTCGTGCACCGCGACGTGAAGCCGTCCAACTTCTCGCTCGGCCGCCCGCCCAAGCAGCGCGTCGTCTTCCTCTACGACTTCGGCCCCGCGCGGCAGATCTTTGTGAGCGGGGGAGGACTCAACAGACGACTGCCCACTTGCAGACTGGAGAAGGGCGTAAAGAAGCTGCGGGAGCCCCGCCGCACGGTCTCCTTCAAGGGCACCGTCCGCTACGCCAGCCTCAACGTGCACCGCCTGGAGGAGTGCGGACGCCACGACGACCTCTGGTCGCTCATGTACTCGCTGATCGAGATGCTCGTCGGTGAGTTGCCCTGGTGAGCGCGCGCACCGGTACTAATCATCTGTTCGCTCTCGTGTAGGCAGGGACTAGGGCGGGCGGCGGCCGAGAAGTCGAAGGAGGACAACGAGCGGTTGCTGATCGACCAGTCGCCCGTCGGGTTCGCCGTCGTCTTCAAGCACCTCAAGCGGCTCAACTACGCCAAGAAGCCGGGTAGGTGGCGGTGTTTAAGCTCTTCACTCTCCTGCATCCTCGTGTAGACTACGCGTACATCCGCTCCATTTTCGAGCAGATCCTCAAGAAGCGGCAGGTGGCCGCGAACGCGCCTTTCGACTGGGAGGCGGGCGGGCGCCACGCGGACGTCTTCAAGGCGGGCGGCCCGTGAGTTCCACCCTCCCACTCGCCCACTCGCTTGCAGGAAGCCGAACGAGCGCACGAAAGCCACCGACCTAAAGCGCGTCTGCGACAACCGCACAAAGGGCAAGGCCACGGAGATCGGCGAGCGGGAAGTGAGCGCCCACCTTCGGTGTCCACTTCCTTCTCGTTCTCGCTGCAGTTCGCGCGGCCCACCGAGGAGGACACGGGCACCGTCTCGCACATCTTGGGCGTCTCCGCCAACGACGACACGCCCGTCAACATCCAGAAGATCGAATTGCCGCAATAAACTTCCACAACAAGATTGCAACTGAGGTTCTTGCTTGTGGCCGGAAATACAGCTTCCGTCAAAATGAAAAGTGGACGTAAAACAGGAACGAGTCGCTAGTTACTTGGGCATTTTAACGTTTGATTCTTTATCGATCAGTCCTGAGTTAAGAGATGGAAAGCGACTCACAATTCTTCAGAGGAAAACGCTCCAAAAACAGAAAGTCTTCAAGCCGCCCGCCCGTTTGCGATGCCTCGCAGTCACATTTAAGGGCAGATTGGGGGAGGTTCGCCTGACCGGCTCGGCGAGCAAAGATTTGTGCAGTTGCTCACTCTCTGTTTTGCGCGCCTCATTGTGCGGTCGAGCAGGTGCGATTAACGATGGCTGAAACGCCGCTGAACTCGTTGCGAATCGCGGGGTACTGTCCTCGTATTGATGATCGTAACGATTCGATACCATGTTCATTGAAGTCGTACGAGATGGCCGGCAATTTCGTCTACTACCTTTCTCCGAAAACTGGCAGGTACGCCGTTCTGCCCTTATTTCAGTTAAGTTTGATGCATTTCCTTCCAGATTATTTGCTTTTCACCCGATCACACGACAACAATGGTATGTCCACGCTCTAGTAAAAGACAGTTATTGTTGTTGTTTTCAGGAGTTTCAATTTTCAAAGATTCGAGCAGTGGGCATCAGAAGAACGGCTTGAGTACGGGCTGTTCATTTATTCGCTTTACGAAAACCTGCTCAACCAGACGGTGGATTTGCTTGTGAGCAAATATCTGGACAACTGCATACCAAGTCGTTTTTGAGTGAATTTCGGGAGTAATTCTGTTTTAGGTTCTGTCGTTGTGTTGATTCTTCGACTGGATCTCAAAGAGCAGACGGCCACCAGACTAAATAGTTTCATTTACGACTACTGCCAACTGCACTGCTTCAACAACGGCAAGTGGCTCGTTATCGAACGGCAAGTGGGGAGGATGAAAACACGACGCATCTACGAACTCCAAGCGAATTATGATTTGAAGTTAATCGGACCGCCGATTTCTTTGAAGGAAGCGAGCACTGGACAGCATGTGTTGCGAGGATCGACTGCTCACTTGTTTGACGGAGGTCTTTGGTCGTTCCTCGTTCCTCACGGCTACTTTGGACTGCAATCCGGTCTATCCACTATCCACCGCTTCGATTTGAGCACCCAAGAAAAAGTAGTGATCGATCTGACGCCCATACCCACCGTTTTGTGCAACATCCTCAACGACAAACCGGTATCACGAATTGATCCGGTAGATAAACGAACAGAATCTCTTTATTTCAGGCTCATGACTACTGCTACTCGGGCTTGTGGAAAGAGGACACGTTTTACTTGACGATCACTTGCGGTTGCTGGAGATTCTTACGTGGCAAGAATTGCCCTTGCATTCACCACGTTGCTCTGCTGGATCTTCGAGAGCGTAGGTGGATGGACGTTTTGTTTCCCATCCAGCTTCCGTCGGCCTTCACGCTGCAAACGTTTTTGTTTGATGTGGAAGACGGCGTGTTGGTCGTGGTGAGCGCGGACAAACGAAAGAAACGTAAAAAGGCCCAACCGTTCGCCATTCACCGCATCTCTTTTCTGTGAGTCCTGTCCATAAGATACAACCAATCTCATGCTTGTCTTCAGGAAGCCCGATCGCCTCGTGAATTTGGCCCTCGCCTCTGCTCTCCAACCGGCCGTTCGTATGCCCGCCTCCCTCCTGCCCCGCCTTCTTCGTCCTTTCTGAAAGATGAAAGCAGCTTATTTTGATTGCATTTCTTGTCATTATTGCTGTAAAGTTGTAGTCGTTAAGCATAAAACCGATCAACGGAAACAGTATTGCAATTAGATTGCCTGTGGTCAGAACGATAGCGTGTCTGATCGTTTGGGTGAAGAGAAAAAGAGAAGTGCTTGCGGACGATTGTTGAACAAGTGTTTCGTGAACTTCATGTTGACGATCAAGCTCTCTTCCTGTTACTCCCGCTTCACGTCCAGCCACCGACGCTGAAGGACCTCAAACGCGAGCGCAGTTTACAGGAGCAGGGCGCAACTCGCCACTTGCTCGCCGCTCGCCTCGTTTGTCCGTTTTTCCTGATTTTCACGCATTTTACTCCAGATTACTGCATTCTTCTGCCGATGGGACGCCCGCCGTTCAACAACCGGCCGCACGGGTCGCGCACTCCCGCCTCGTCGGCCAACGCGGAGATGCCGCCGGTCAAGCGGTCGGCCAAAATCCACAAGCAGCCGCGCAAGGGACTCCGCGAATTCCGAATCGTCGTCCGAAATCTCCCGTTTGCCGTGAGTTCTCCTCTTTTCACCTTCCCCATTCTTCATTGCTGCTTGCAGACGACGAAAGAGGAGTTGACCGAACTGTTCGCTCGCATCGGGCCCGTAAAGGAAGTCGAGCTGCCGAAATCGAAGGACGCGCGCTTCCCGAAGTCCTGCGCGGGCTTCGGCTTCGTTCAGTACAACAGCCGGAACGTGGCTCGCGAAGCGGTCGAGAAGCTCAACTTTTCGCAGTTCAAGGGACGCAAAATCGCCGTCGACTGGTCGTTGAGCAAGGATGAGTACATTTCGAAGAATGTGACCAGTGAGTGGATTCCAATCGATTCCTCCGTTCATCCCACTGCTTCCAGACGAGCGAGAACGACTGCTGAAGAAGGCCGAGAAGTTCGCGAAGCCGAACGGAGCGGACGGCCGCTCGGACGTGAACTTCGACGACAACGACGTGAAATCGGAGCCCGAAGATGACGACGAGGAGATCGCCGGCGGGACGGACGACGAGGAGGAGGCGGCGGCCGACGACGTCAAGATGGAAGCCGATTCGGACGACTCGGACGTTTCGGACGAGGAGGACGACGAGCAGGCGGAGGAGACCGACGAGGATCAAAGCGGGAGCGACCTTGAGGAAGAAGAAGAGGAGGAGGAGGAGGACGTGAAGCCGATGGTCGTGAAGAGCGAAGGTTCGTGTTCACTTCATACACTCCTACATTCTTTTCGTTTGTTCAGCGTCCGCTCCGAAGAAGAAGCCAAAGGACACGGCGACGGAAGAGGGCCGCGTGATCTTCCTTCGGTTTGTGTTCTGCCCGCTCCGCCCTCCAACCTCTTTTCTTCCACAGGAACGTTCCTTTCGACATCTCCAATGAGGAACTGAAGGAACAAATGGGGCAGTACGGCGAGGTCGTCTTCGCCATTATGTGCAAATTCCCCGGCACCGAGCAGCCCACCGGCAACGCCTTCGTCCACTTCAAGAACAAGGAGGCGGCGGACAAGTGCCTGGAGGAGTTGGAGGTGGGCCTTTCCTCTGTTAGCTTGTTCACTCCTCCGTTCTGCAGATCTCCGGGATCTTCCTGAACGACCGAATCGTCGAGGGCCACCGGGCGGTGCCGCGCGAGGAGGCCGCCAAGTTCGAGAAGAAGACGAAGAAGGAGGGGAAGGACAATCGGAACCTGAAGCTCCTCCGCGTCTCGTTGATCCGTCCGGGCACCGCCCAGGCCCGCGGGATGTCCGAAGAGGACGCCGAGCTGCGGCAACGGTTGATCGAGGCGGCCAAGCTTAAGCTGAAGAACCTGCACATGTTCGTGTCGACCAAACGGCTTGCGGTAGGCGACCTCCACTTCCTTCGCTCGTTTCATCGCCCGTTTAGATCCACAACCTGCCTTTCACGTACCGCGACTCCGATCTCCACGAGTTGTGCCTCAAACACGCAACGAAGAACGCCCGCATTCGGGAGTCGCGCGTGATGCGGAACGCGAAGGGGAAGGACGCCCACGGCCACACGATTCTCGGCAAATCCAAGGGCTTCGGCTTCGTTGAGTTCGCCGACCACGTGGACGCCCTCACCTGCTTGCGGAATCTGAACAACAATCCCGAGGTGTTCACGGACAAGCGAGTGAGTTCTCCTGACGAGTGTCCGGTTCATTCCACCGGTTTGCAGCGGCCCATCGTCGAGTTCTCGGTGGAGAACCTGAACGCCCTCCGCATTCAGGAGAAGCGGCGGCAAGCGAAGGAGAACCCGACGGAGAACGGCGGCGCGAACAAACCGCTCGACCGAAAGCGGATGGCCGACCAGCTCGCCGTCCAGCGCACCAAGCGGGAGATCTCGCGCGAGGGCCTCAAAGCGCTGCCCAAGAAGTTCGGCGAGAAGATTCGGCATCGCGATCTGAAGGCAGGTCCTCTCGTTCTCTCCCGCTCACATTCGGCATGTTGCAGAAGAACCCGAAGGGCAAGAAGGGCGCGATGCCCGCCCACTTGCAGGGCGTCCGCCTGAACAAATTCAAGAAGAAGGGCGGCAAGGGCAAAGGCGGCGGGAAGAAACGTTGAGCGGCCCTCGGATTGATCGAACGGTAATGAATCCACTCGTCTATTCTCGTTATTGTTGCCTCTTATTGTTGTTTGTTGCCAGTTCCCGAAATAAATGCACTTTATTCCAACCAGTCGGTTGTCTTCGGCCTCCTCAACGGTCAACCCGCCTTCCAAACGAATATTTGGGCTCGACTCTTTCTTCTCGTCTTTTTAATCTACCTATTGCACCGACCGTTCAGCCACTCGCTGGAATGCAGGCGGCCGATCTGCTGGGCCAACTGCACTCCGTGGAGCACTTCCCCACGGACTTCGATCCCCGCTTTTTCGACGGAGTCGCCGCCCAGCTGTTCTCCACTGGTGCGTTCCGTTGATGCCCTCTCTCCTCACTCCAGTGTTCAGATCCCTCGCTGGATGTCCGCCAGTTCGTGGAGGAGCTGGAGCGACCCGGGTGGTCGAACTCGAAGATCATCGCGTGCGTCCTCTTGGCCACGCTGAAACGAGCGGCCGAAGCGGACGGAACGGCGTCGATCTTCGCCCAGAAACACGCCGAGTGGATGGAGCGGGCGGCCGACTGCCCGTGCATGCAGACGCTTCTCTTCGAGCTGGCCACCTGCTTGGCCAAACGAAGGGCGTTGAGCGATGGGGTTCTCCGAGGTAAGCGCCCATCCTCCTCCTCTTTTCCCGTGTGTTCAGAAGTGGGAACGGCGGCAATCGGCGGCATCCTCGCCGAACACACGAACATCGACCTTCGGCGGGACTTGTGCGCCTTCGTGACGATCGTGATGGACGAACACCCCGAAATGGACGAGACGATCGCCCGCCCACTCCTCGCCGGCTCCTACCGCACGGACCACCCGATGATCATCGACGGGATCGCTTTTGCGGTCGCGAACTCCGCCTTCCTCCACCGACTGGACGACGCGGAGCGATTGGCGGTGCACGAGCGGCTGAAAGGGATGAAGCGACCGTCTCTTCACTTCCTCCAGTTGGCAGCCAAGATCTAGTGAGTTCATGATCTTCAATCCTCCCACTCGCTTTCATTCAGTGCGAACTCCCCGGACACGATGGCTCAACGGTTGAGCGAAGAGTTCGTGAACGCGAAGGTGCCCGCACTGGTCGCCGCGGAGATCTTCAAGCTGGAAAAGTAGCCAAGCACTCTTGCCTCAACCACTTACTCACTCGCTTCTTCTGCTTTCAGCGCGCTGATCTTAAAGGAATCCCTTCTGAAGCTGATCTCCGCCCACCTGTCGGAGAACGTCGACCATCTGGTGGATTGTTTGGAAGAGTTCGAGGAAACGTTCCCGGAGGTTCGTCCTTCTTTTCGTCCTTCCGTCCACTTTCGCTCGTTTGAGGAAGTCGAACGAGTGCGGCGCGAGATCACAAACGCGCTGCCCAACCCCCGCCACTGCTCCGGCGACTCGTTCGTCAAGTTCCTGAACCACCTGCGGCTGAACGAGGGGATCGCGAGCGTCGAGTGTGTGCGGGCGCTCCTCTCCGCGAAGCCCCGTCTCCAACGGAACCCCGAGCTTCTGGACACGCTCGTCGTGGACGCGGAGGACCTCACCGCCCTGCTCCAGGATCCCCAAATGCACGCGATGTTCCACGAGTTGACGGTCGACGTGCTGATGGCCAAGCATCAGTTCAATTGGATCCATTTGGACTCGGCGATTGGGATCCTGAACATGATCGCCGACTTCTTCAACTACGGTTCGCCTTTCATTGATTTCTTTTGTTCTATTCTCGTTTTCAGATGAAACGGCTACACACGATCGGATCGCCGAGTTGATGGGCGAGAAGCAAGAGGACGAGGCGGGATTTGTGCAACTGACGGCCGCCAAGTTCCTCCTCCGCCACGCGCCCCACTACGTCCTTGAGACCGTTGGGGAGTTGTTCCTCGGCAACTCGGATGCCGACCTGAGGTTCGCGACCCACACGAGCGTTCATCCTAACTCTTTCGCCTTCAGAGTGGCCGTCTTGAACCGCTTGATCCTGAGCACGCCGAACGAGCGGCCGCCCGCCGCCAAGCTGCACGCGATCCTCGACGAAGTGATCCAACTGGAGACCAACTTCGACGTCCAATCGGCGGCCCTGAATTTCGCCCAAAAGCTCGCGCTCTCGTCGGCCGACCACCGGCAGCAGGCGGACGAGCTGGAGAAGATCGTTCGAGAGCACGAGGCGAAGAGGAACCGCTCGCGCGCCCCGAACTTGGACGAGCTGCTCGAAATGGTGCAGGCGGTGAAGATGAGCGGCGGCTGCGAGGAGGAGTGCGTCAGCAAGGAGTGCTATTGATCGAACGAGTGATCTCTTCCCATTCCTCTCAATGTTTCGTGTGTTTATTAGCGAATAAATGGCGAGTATTTGGCTCAAACGGTGAGGTTCTCGTGTTGGCAGGCGGCGAACTCCCGTACGGTGCCCCACTGGCCGATCTCGATGCTGAGGATGGACTCCTGCCGCTCGCCGCTCGCGAAGTGAGTGAGAATCTGGGCGATCTCAACAAGCTCTTGCGCCATCGTCATTCCCTCCTCCTGGCCGGCGACGATCTTCTTGATGCGCTTGAGGAAACCCTTGAAGTCCGCCCGATGACTGAGGACCGTCCACTTCTTCCACTCGGCCTCCACGGCATCCACAAGAACGGAAGAGTTGTCCGCACGGGGGCGGATGAAGGTGGAGGCCGCGAGGCAGTGGGCACTCTGCTCCGCCTGCTCGATCCAATGGAATCCGTGCCGTTTGTACTGCAAGCAGACGATTGAAGATCTCTTTCGTTGTTCTTCGCTCACGTAAGCGTAGCAACGGAGGAGGTCGTCAAAGGAGCCCCACGATCCCAGGTCGATGTCCACGTACACGCCATTCTCTTGGGGCTGAAAAAAGGGAAGGATTGAGAGGGATAAAAGAAGGAAGACACTTGCATTCAACAGTTCTTGGGTCTGCTTGGCGACGTAAACGAGCCGCTTCAACGGATCGCTTTCCTCTTCGAATTGCTCGACGAGGTTGTCGGTCATCATTCGAATTTGCTCGCGCATCGTCGCGTCCAGCGATTCCTCCTCTTGGAGGACGGAAAGCAGCTCGACCAACAAGGCGGGATTGCCGCCCAGCACCTTCTTCAGGTTCCGCAGTTGTTTGCACTGTAAAGACGGGAGTAGAGGGCAAACGAGCGGGAAGCTTACCGTTTTGCCCGCTTGAATGAACTTCTGGAGGGTCATCCCGTTGCGGACGATCTGCGAGCTGCAGCCCTCCAGCCAGTCGGGGTGTCGAACGAAGAAGCCGTGCAGCCGTTCGTACACAAAGGCCATCCGCATGTAAAACAAGGAAATAATAAAGGTTTGTAAAAACGGCTGACGACGCGGGAATGTCGTAAATTGTGACGATTTTTTACAGCGTCTCGTGCAAAATCCGTCGAGTTTTGTACAAATTCGTCACGATTTTTGTCATTTGGACTTTTTCTCGGGGTTGTCAGCGATTTTTGCAAACCCTCGTTCACTTATGTCGTCCGTCAGCTGGTCGTCCCAAAGGACGTTCGAGCGGATGTCGCTGATCAGCGCCCACGTCTCCTTCTCCTGCTCGCCTGTCGTCGCGCACTTTTGCAGCCCTTCGAACAGCGGGCAATGGCCGTCGGCGTCCAGCCGGAGAGCTCGCGGAGCATGGGAGACGGTCCTCTACAACCGCACGAGTGATTTGAGCTCTCCGTTTACTGCGCTCACTTCCATCGCCACGTTGCTCACTCCGAACAGGTAGGACCACAAGCCGAACATCGCTGCTGAAGGGATCATGACTGGCTGAAAGAAAAAAGGGACGAGTGGAGGTGGAGGGAGATCCCGAGCAGGACGTAGAAGAAAGTTGCGAGTGGCGAGTGAAATCGAATTTGTTTCTCGGAGAAACGGCGAAAGCGAACGATTTGTTCCGGCGATTGACCCGAATTTCGCTCGAAATGGATCGCCTTTTGTACGAAACGATCCCCCGCCGCCGGCCGGCTGCTCGTCGGAGGGCGGCAAGTTCGGTGGAACGGCGACTTTCGCCCGCCGAGTGACCCGCCCGCCGGCTCTTTTATGCGCAACCGGCGCTCAAACCGGACGGCCTTCGGGGATCACGGCGGGCGGAAGATCGCCCGGCGCTCCCGATCGAACCGCCGGCGGGCATCGGGCGGGATTGCGAGACGTCGATTGAGGATCCCGAGCGCATCTTTTTTCCGTTTCTCGCCCTCGGTCCGGTTTCTCATTTGCAACGATGGCGTCTTTATTCTCGCAACACATGAAGCAAATGAAGGATGACGAGATCAACAACACACACAAAATAAAAGAAGAAACAAAATATTTGCGGGTCAAACGGGAGAATCTTCTCGTTGGCGTTCAATTCCGCCCCATCGAGCTGTTCCGGTCGTTCTGGTCGCTGCAAAGACGTGGTTAGACAAAAGCAAGTGAACAGATGGAACGAACCGCTCTCCCTGGAGGTACTCGTCGACGTCGAACTCCTCGAAGCGCAGTCGGTTCAGCTGCTTGTAGTAGACGGGCCCCGACGACATCGGGCGGCCCCTTGGGTTCGCCCACCGCGAGTTGTAGAACTGGCGAGCCTGAACGAAGAAAGATCAAAAAATGGGGTGAGAGGAACGAACGTTGTCCGTGTTGTCGCGCGGCTTCACCACGAGGAAGCCGTTCCGAAAGGGGATTCCGTTCAGCAGTTCGCACACGTACAGCGCGTAGCGGGGCTTCTCATACTGCGCGAAGGCGAAGTTGTTGGTCGGCCTCATCGTCAGGTTTTGCAGACCTCCGAACTGAAAGCAGGATGATGAATGGGAGGATTGCGAAAGAAAGCATCCACTTGTCCGAACAGCAGGCGGATCGTCTCCTCGTCCAGGTCGCTGCACGGGCACGGGAAGCGGATGTAGACGTTGCACTCGTTGATTTCATTGAACGAATTGTTGTTGTTGCTCATGATCAATTGAATAGACAGAAGAAAGGGTGGCAAGCAGGAGTTGGAAGGGGCGAGCCCGTGGAATTCCGGACGACAAGTGGGGCGAGCGGAGTGCAGCCGCCGTCAATCGATCGGCGAACACTTCGCTCGGTCATCGCTTTCGACCGGGCGAGCGCGTCCCTTGGGCGGCGGCCATCGAACACGCGCGTTTGTTTACCTCCTCGATGCTCTCCGTCTTCTGTTGATCTTTTCGGTTGGAATCTCCGTCTTCACTTCGAATTCGCCCGATCTTCACGCCCATCCGCTCGCCTCAACGTTCGGAAATGCGGTTTTGGTACGCGCCCTCGTATTTCTTCAACCACTCCTTCCCGAACGTGGTCGCCGTCTTCTACGAGCGCTACCCCAACACGCACGCCAAACACATCCTCTCGGAGGACGTCCTCTCGCGCGAGATCACCGACGAGCACATCGTCACGAGAAAGCTCATTGTGAAGAAGAGTGAGTCCTCTTTCTTTCCGCAATGAATGCGCGTGTTCAGGCGCCACCTTCCTGAACTCCATCCCCAAGTGGATGTCCCGCCTGGCCTCCGTCCAGTACGTGCCCACCATCGAGGAGTCGATCTTCGACCGGCGGAAGAACACGCTCGTCTCCTACACGCGCAACATCGCCTGGCGAACGACGCTGAAGCTGGACGAGAAGTGCACGTACATGCCGTCGGCGGTTGGTTCCTCGCTTCCATCCATTCTTCTTTAATTCGTTCGTGTTCAGGACGGCAGTCGGACCGAACTCCACCGCGCGTTGAGCGTCTTCGTCGACTACGGCCGCTTGAGTTCGTTCATCGAGCGCGTCGTGCTGGGCGCCTTCAAGAATTCGATCAAGAAGAGCGTCGCCGGCTTCAACGAGAAGCTGCAGGAGCGCTGCGGCCGCTTCCAGTCGCCCGCCAACCAGACGTCCGACCGGCCGCCTCCGCTCAAGACGAACTTCGTGCAGAACGGCGGCCTCAAATGGGACAAAGCTTGAGCCCCCGCCGTCTCTCCACTCATTCCCACTTGTTTGTTTCTCCGATTGCACACTTACGAGGAATCACGCGAGAATAAAATATTTTTACTCGTTCACTTCGACTTTCTACCGAGCGCCCGATTGTTTCCAATCAATCCAATACCTTCTTCTTGCCTTCAGCATCCTTTCGTTCAATTGTGTTCGAATTGCAGCGGATGTCCGCCCTGTGGAAGCTCGTCTGCACGTTGAGTTTGTCCTCGTTGGCCCACTGCGCGTACTCGGCGGCACAAGTGAGTTCTTTCGACCAAATCCTTTTGATCGTTGGTCCTTCCCTCCGCCTTCAGCATCGTTCGTACCTGCGACTGGCGGAGCAGCCGTTCGTGGGCCTGCCGGCGGACATCGTCGTCCAGACGGTCGTCTCGTTCCTGCTCGCCGTCGTCGCGTGCACGGTGATCGCGGGCGAGTTCCAGCCGATCCGCAGCGATCAAGTGAGTCCCCTTGCTTCTCGCTCGCTCCTCCTAATCGGCCGGTCATTCAGAACCAAAAGCGCTCGTGGGAGCTGATCGCCAACCGGCCCAACTTCTACGCGTTCGACCACCGCGCCAAATGCCTCTCGCCGCGCTTCGATTGACGCCCCGCGGCCAGCGGGCGGCCGCGTTCCTCGTTCGGCATCTCAACACAAAGCCCACTCCTTCTGTCTCTTCTTCTTCTTCTTCCTCCGAGCTTAAGTAAGCAGCCTTCTTCTCCCAATTGCTCCGTGGGTCAAGGAATTGTTTTCTTCCCTAACTTAAGAATAAAACTGTTGAGTTCCACGAGTCCGCACTGATCTCCGCCGATTTTAAGGTCGAATCCGGCCGAAAATCTCGACTATTGCGCCTCGATCGTCCGCCAGCGGGACTACGAGAACTACGTGGCCACCCGCCTGCTGCCGCTCGCCCAACAGTCCCGCGTGTTTCCCGTACGTGAAGGAAGAAGGAAGAAAGAAATGATTAGAGGCATTTCAGGTGTTGGCCCTGAACGCGGAGATTTCGATCATTCGGCAGAAGATCCTTCGGAACAGCGGGGTAACGGGCATCTACCAGCTGCAGTTCTGGAAGGACGCGATCAACACGCTGGCCGGCGAGATGCGGGGACCCGTCCCGAGGTTCGTTCGCTTCGTCTTTTCCTTGATCCCTCCGTTTGCTTGCAGACAGCCGGTGATTCGCGCACTCCAGCAGCAGAAAGTCGTGACTACCGCCCTCGTCCCGCTTCTCCACCAGCTGGTCGGCGCCCGGCAAGAGACGTTGGGCGACCGGCCGTTCGACTCCACGGACAAACTGGAGGCGAACAGCGCCGCCGTCCACGGGACGCTCATCCGACTGGTGGGCGCCCAGTTGGACGCCGGCGGGGCGGCGAACTCGACGGAATTCGCGGAAGCCGCCGGCCGCATGGGCGTCGCCGTCGGGATCGCCACGCTGTTGCGGTGAGTCCACTCGTTTCGCTGCTCGTCGACCGCGAGTTCAGAGCGACCGTTCCGCTGCTCAAGGAGGGGGTCGCTCTCCTGCCCGCCGACCTCCTCACACTCCACGGGCTGAGCCACGAGAATTTCTTTCGGAAGGAACGCGCCGACGCCCTGCGGGGAGTCGCCAAGGATTTGGTCAAGGCGAGCCCTCTTTCGTTGCTCATTTCATCCTTCACTCGATTGTTCAGATCGTGGAGCGCGGGGCCGCACGTGCCCGCTCCAAACGGACGTCCATCCCGTCGGCTCTACGGCCCGCCCTGCTGAGTGCGGGTGTTCGAGTGGACCACGTGGTCGGCAACCTCAAGAAGCGGGATTTCAACCTTCTGAACGCCGAGCTCCAACAGCCGCCGCTCTTCGTCGCCTGGCGTTTGTGGTGGCGCTACAAGCGCTCGTCTTTCTGATTCTCTGCTGTTTTGTTCGAAATAAACACGTTAGGCTCACGTTCGAATCTTTCGATGCAGACAGCCGTGATAAAGGCGGTCGACTAATCGATACATTTTTTTCACTCCAAGTATTCAGTATCAACCGTGCGCTTCTTTTTGCAGACCGAATGTTGACGAGAGCACTCCGAAATGCCGTCGGCTTCGTCCGGCGACCCCAATTGGCGCGTTTCGTTCACTCCGAGCGGACGATCAAGAAGATGGCCGCCATCTACACGTGCAAAGTGTGCAACACGCGACAGGTCCGTCCATCCCCTCCTTCCCGTTCATTGCTCGCTTGTTGCAGGGCCCAAAGTCCTTCTCGAAGAAGTCCTACGAAGAGGGCGTCGTGATCGTCACGTGCGACTCGTGCCGCAATCACCACATCTTCGCCGACAACCTCGGCTGGTTCTCCGACCTCGAGGGCAAGCGGAACATCGAGGAGATTCTGGCCGAGAAGGGCGAAAAGGTCACCCGCTCCACCATCGGCGACATCCTCGAACTGCGGCTGAACAACGAGGGGAAATGACCCGCCGGTTTCCAATTGTTCTCGCAGCATCTTCCACCTGTTCGTTTGTTTTTTGTTCTTTGTTCTGCCCGAGAATAAACGACCCGTTCATCCCCTCGTTCTCCGTAAACAAATCCAAAAAGAAGCCTCCAATTTTCTAATGGACGGGCGTTCTCGAAGGTGAATGCGGGCGCTTCCGCCGGCGAAGAAGCCAACCGAAAGGCGGACAGAGCGGTCGGACGGGAAGGAGGACGAAAATGACCGAAAGACGGCGACCGAATTCGCATCGAAATTGGCCGCGGCGTCCACTTCTTCCGCCCGCTCCCGCAGATTAGTGGACGTTTCGGCGGGAAACCGTTTGGAGTTCGCGGGAAGCGGGCGGCAAGGCGGGCGGGTGGCCGTGGGGTTCGTGTCACGGCGAGCCAATTAGGACGGCGGGCATCCGCAAAGGTGGGCGCCTTTCGTTCGGATTCCTCGTGGAGCGGCCGGTGGGAGAGTGGCCGCTCGGTCGACTTCTCGCCCGGCGATCGTGCAGCGACGGTCACGACCCGCCCGCCCGCCCGTCGGCTGTTTGCGCAGATTCCGCGGCCGGCCACGACGCTCGCCGGTCGTCGCGCGTCTTCTTTTCGTCTTGCGGGCGGCCGGTTGGAATCGATGCGCACGAGACGGCGGCGGTTCGGGAAGATTTCTGAGGGGTTGTTTATGGGCAGCGGGCTACGAATTCCCACGCTCTACTTCTTTTCGATCATTAACGCCCTGCATGCTCACTGCTACGGCCCTCCTTCTCCAAGCTTTCTACTGAAACCTGCTCGAACTCTTCCCTTTCGTTCATCGTCAATCCGCAAGCCATCACTTTCGCCCAACGTCCACTTCTTTCGGCGCACCTGCGAGCAGCAAACAGTCGGACGTGATTTCGGCCATTCGCTCGCTCTCCCTCCTTTCTTCTCCGCTCGGTTGTTTGTCCTTCCGCTTCGCTCATGAATCACGGCCGGCCGGCCGGCGGGGATGTCCGGCGGCGTGTTGCTTCGAGTGGACTTCGCGACCGTCACGACTCGCGGGCTAAATCGGGCGAATTCGGACCGCACGTGTTCATTTGGCGCCTATTTTCAGTGCGGGTTTCGTTGAAGGATGGACGACGATCTGTGGTTGCTGGAGGAGAGCGCCTACTTCAACGTTTGCGACATCCGCCCACACGATGCGGAGACCAGCGAAAACCATGTGAGTTGCAAGACGCTTGAAGGAGAAAAGAGTGGGTTGTTTGAAGAAAGCGATCGCTCTGGTCTGGTGGACGAACGTCGTCTTTCTGCCGGCTATCGCCGTGCTCGGCCTTCTCTGCAATCTGCTCAACCTGCTCGTGCTCACGAGCAACAAGGCGGCCAGACGGATGCCCTCGTGGTTCGTCTCATGATTTGCTTCGTTCTATGTGACGTCGTTTGCAGGCACTTCCTCGTCGCGTTGGCCTGCTTCGACTCGTTGTTCCTCCTGTTCGCCTTGTGGGACGTGACGCCCGGCAGTCTGCACTTCTTTTTGGCCTCTCCCACGCTGAACGCCCTCTACACGCGGACGGTCTTGTACGTGCGGGTGATCGCCTCGACGTGCTTCCGGGCTTCCATTCTGTAAGCTTTCGGATTCCTTGGCTCGATTGCGTTCCGCGTGTGTTCAGAATCGTGGTCGCCTTCAATCTGGAGCGTTACGTTTGCGTTTGCCGGCCGCTGTGGGCCCATCGGATGTGCACGTCGCGGACGTCGAAGCTCGCCGTTCTCGTCTCCTTCCTGATCGCTTTCGGCTGCAGTCTGCAGTGGCCGCTCGTCTACAAGGTGGCCGAGTGCTGGGACGCGCAAAACGAGCACAAGTACTTCGTGATCACAATGAGCGACGATCCCACTTTGCAGGCAGGTCGCCTTTCATCGATTGATCTTCACGGACATTCTTTTAGGCATACTTTTCCATCATGAATTACGTCTCGCTGTTCCTCTTTAACCTCCTTCCCATCTGCCTGCTCCTGATTCTCAACATTCTTTTGGTGCGAACTCTGCGGCGCGTGGTGGATCAGGATCGGCGGAGGAGCAGCGGGGCGGACACTCAGGAGATGTTGCCCCAAGTCCAGCTCAATGTTCGTTCTTCCATTCACTTCTCCTCATTCGCGGGCTTGCAGCAGGAAGCGGGTGCCAATCGACTGAACGCGAACACGATGCTTCTGGCCGTCGTCCTTCTCCTCCTGCTCTGCATCGGCCCGCAAGCTCCCGCTCGACTGCTCGCCGATTACTACGGGCTCTACGACGTCAATGTCGTGCATTACATTTGCATCACTCAACTGCTCGTGTTTGCAACGCTTCGCTCAATTTCTGCCTCTACTGCCTGGTTTCGAAGCGGTACCGGGCATTGTTGCGGGATTCCCTGCGAAAGCTGACGAAAAAGGAGGGCGCGTGGTGTCGGTGGATGGGCGGCGTTCGGCTCAAATCGAAGTTCACGGCCCTCCTCCAGCCGCCCACTACGTTCACCGAAGAACACCTGATGCTGGATCGGGCGCGGGAACAAATGCCGTGAGCTTTATTTGTAGTTTCATTTGATGGCCTCTTCAGGGACCCTCGGTTCGGCGAGCTGGTCGTCCTCTCGGCTCCCGTCCCGCCGTCTTCCACCTACCTGTGATCCCTTCAAGCAGGCTTTCTTCGCTCCAAAAGGGTTGCTCGAACTCAATTACACGTACTTCCCCTTTCTGCCGGTCCACTTCTTCTTTCATCATATCGAATAAAACGCTCATGAAACACGCGGAGACGCGCTGGAGCCGTTGAAACACGAGCGAAGAAGCAAGAAACAAGAGCAGTTTTTCTCACCATCCGGTTGACGGACATCACGGGTAGTCGGATTAAATCTCTGCAGATGAAAGTTCCTCGCCTTCCTGTGATTGAATTACGCGTGCCGTTTGTGGCGGCTCCATGGGAGAGAAATGTGATTGCTTTTGTGGCCGACAGCACGCTTTCCCACTTCTTTCTGCTTCGTCGTTGTTGGTTGGTCATGCCGATGATCCGAAATGTGGACGGCGAGTGTGCATTCGATGACTCGTTTGTGCGAGCGATCGTCGTGCGAGAACTCTTGAAGACGATCGTCGGGTCCCTCCTTCTGCTCGTCTACTTGCGTCTTCTGTTCGTTGTGGCCACCCGCCCCGCGTACTCGTCGAACGTCTTCTATCGTTTCATTCTTTGCAACGGAGTTTACGTAAGGAGAACGAGCAAGAAAGAAAGACGTGTGGATTGCAGGTGATGCTCTTCTTCCTTTGCGACACGGCCACGAACCGCGCCCTCGTGTTCGCGTGGCTGTTCGGCTGGGATCTCCGGTGGGCGAGCGAGTGGACCGATTGGAAGGCCGCCTTGCTCTACGCGATGTACGTGAGCGGCGCCTCGTTGTTCACGAACAACCTCTGGTTGTCTCTGAATCGACTGGTGGCCGTCGCGAGTGTGCGGAACCACGATCGAGTGAGTGCCCTCGTTCGATCACAATCCACGAGTTTGTTTAGTTCTGGCAACGAAGCTTCCCGTTCCTCGTGCTCGCCAGTCTCCTTCTTCCGGCGGTGCTTTTCGGCCAGCTGTTCGGAGCGACCGGCCGCTTTCTGCCCGTCTGCTTCTCCGCAGCTCCCTACTTGAATCTCGTGGACTTTGATTTGGAGCTCCGTGTGAGCGGATGGGTACTCGCTCTTCTCCTTTGCTGTCACTTGGGTTTCCTTAGCTGCCCTCCGCACCAGTCTCTCTCCTGTTCGACCTCGTTCTGACAGCCTTGTGCCTGCTGGTCAACATCCTGACCGTCTGCATCTTCCGGCGGCGTCGTTCTCGTAACGCGCAGCAGACGACCGACCGCCTCACCGGCCAGCTGATCGTGATGGTCGCCGGAGACTTCCTTTTCCACGTAGTTTGGGCAATGACCGACGTGAGCAGACGCCCTTTTGCCCTCTTCCCCTCCAGATTGCAGGTCCTCATGTTTGTGAGCGAGGAGCTCGAAGGGAGCTCTCCAATCCTCAGCTTCGTCGGCTTGTGGGCCGTCCAATCGATCGATCTGATGGCGCTCCTGCCGTCCTTCTGGATTCTCGCGTGCTCTCGCGGTTTGCGCATGGAAGTCCTGAACTTCGGTTGGCGTTCTCAGCCAAACAGCGTTCAACCTAAAGCTTCGCCCACCAACTCGCCTCCCGAACCGCGTTGATCGACTCTGAATAAACAAAGAGCGCAGCGATGCAAATTCCACCTAACTCCTTTCGATTTTGCTCGCCGCTCGACCGACCGGGCGCAGTTTGTGTTCACCCGCCGGAGCGGACGGTCGACCGGAGACTCGAAGCGCAGCGATGGCCGTGCCGCCGGCGCCCGCCCGCATCGCCCTGGGCGACAAGGTGAAGGACACGTGGCTCGTGAAGAAGAAGCTGGGCGAGGGCTCGTGCGGAGTGGTGAGCACGTGGGCAGAAGTCACGAGTAATCCCCACTGCTTGCAGGTCTACCTGGTGCAGAGTCTGAAGCACGCGGGGCCGGAGGGACGGGCCGCCCTCAAGGTGGAGCCCTTCATGAAGTGCAAGGACGACGAGATCCTCAAGATGGAGGTGTTCGTGCTGCGCAAGATGCAGCAGTCGCGCCACGTGTGCCGCCTGCTGATGGCGGGCAAGGAGAAGAACTACAGGCGAGCTCGCTCTTCTGCCCTGCCCACTCACTCCCCGCTCACCGCTCCCTCCCGCTGCAGCTTCATGGTGATCTCGCTGCTGGGCAAGGAGCTGTCGGAGCTGCGGCGCCGCTTCCCCGAGCGCAAGATGCCGCCCGCGAGCACGCTCAAGGTCGGGCTCCAGACGCTGCAGGCGATCCAGGACCTGCACGCGGTGGGCTTCGTGCACCGTTCGCCCGCCCTCTCTCCTTCCTTCCCTCATCTCCTGCTCGCTGCAGGAGACGTGAAGCCGACGAACTTTGCGTGCGGCGCCGTCAACAAGCACCTGGTGCACATGTTCGACTTCGGGCTCGCGCGGCAGATCCTCACCTCGCTGGACGGCAAGGGAGAAGCTGCGCGAGCCGCGCGCCAAGGTCTCCTTCCGCGGCACCGTCCGCTACTGCAGCCTCAACGTGCACAACTACAAGGAGCAGGGCCGCCACGACGACCTCTGGAGCTGGCTGGTTCGTTCAATCGGCAGCTGTCTGTTGAGTTCCCCCTGTAGTACATGCTGATCGAGCTGACCACCTCGACGCTGCCCTGGAAGGGGATGGCGCGCAAGGACTCGGCCGCGCAGAAGGAGCAGGTGACCAACGAGCGCCTCTGCACCGGCTGCCCGCCCGCCTTCACCGAGCTCGCCGCCGCCCTCAAGCGGCTCGCGTACGCCGACACGCCGCCCTACGAGCAGTTCGGCGCCCTCCTCCGCCGTGACCTCGCCGCCGCCAAGGCCAAGCCGTAGGTTGAGGGGATGTTCCTCTGATCTTCTCGTGCAGGACGGACCCGTTCGAGTGGGAGCTCTCGAAGGCCAAACACAAGGAGGAGGAGCGGGCGCCTGAGAAGGAGCGCGACGAGAAGGCGGAGATCGACAAGGTGCGCGAGCAAAGACGGCCGTTCCAATCTCTTGTAGATGGAGGACACGGACACGCACCGCGACGTGGACGAGAGCGTCGAGTCGGCCGCCAGCGACGGCCACTCCGACACCAAGGGCTTCGCCAAGGAGGACACGCTCGAGGTCGCCTCCGACGTCCGCAATCACTCGAAAGAATAAACGGTCATTCCACTCACTCGCGTCGTTTATTCGGTCAATACACGCATGCACAAGGAGGAAACGACAGCCTGCAGCTTCTGAGGTCCCGCCGCATCCGGGATCACCTCGCCGTCGACCACGAACGGACTCCGCTTGTCTTCGTCCAGCGGCTCCAGTCGGAAGGCCAGCACCTTCTTGTAGTGGCAGATGGGCAGCTCCAAATGCTGGTGGGTCTCGATGGCGGTCAGGAACTTGACGACGGCCGCCCGCGAGGGGATCTCGTGTTTGAGGATGAACGTCAAGTGGATCTGCTGCTCGTTTAGTCGGGCTTCGGCGGCATACACGTTCACATTGGAGATGTGCGAGGTGGACAGCTGGAATCAAGGCGGAGGTCAGAAGGAAGGGGAAGAAGAGAGTACCGCGTAGACAGCCACGAATTCGCCTTCGATCGTCGTCCAGTCGGCGGGGATGGGTTCTTCGAGGCCGGGAACCTTGAAGTGAACGCGCGGAGCCCACGGGTCGGCGTCTTCGATCGCTTCTTTCTCGCCCGGCTGCTTTCTGATCGACTGAACAAGCGGAGGTTGAAGAGAGCGATGGAGAGAACTCACCCGCTCGCCGTAGACCGGCCGCTCGTCCGCCGCCTCCGGAGGCAAGTCGGGAGGCGCCTCCAGGAAGGAGAGTCGGGCGCGATAAGAACGCAAGACTGAAAGCCCTGGAATGACCGCCAGCTGTTCTCGTTCGACTCACAGGCGACCCGCCAAAGCGCGCCCCAAAAGAAGCGATTCCCGCCGCAGATCGTCCGCAGCGACTCGCTTTCGATGTCTGCAAGAAGGAAGCGATTGCTTACGAGTGGTGAGGAGTGATTGGAAGCACCGATTTCCGCCAAGAGCCCCCAGCCGATGGACAGAAACGAGCCGACCGTCCGGCCGGGCGTCTGGATTTTGATCAAATTCACGGGCAGACTGACGGCCTTCGGATTGGCGAGCGCGTGGACGGCGGTCGACACGAAGACGTCGTTCCCGATGGGCAGCCGGAAACAAACGAGTGAGCGGAACGGGCAAGAGCGCAACGAACCTCCGGTGGGCGAAGACCGACGAGAGGAGGCCGTTGCCCGAGCCGCACGGGACGACGGCGAACGGGACGCGCGAAAGCAAGTGGGCGGCATCCGGTCGTTTGAGCAGCGCGTTCAGGACCCAAAAAAGCGGATTAAAGGAGTGGAAAGGAGAACGCACTTCGAAGATCAATCCATCGCCCGAAACGATCACGATCGCGTCGAAGTCCAGGAGATCCTCGCGCGTAGCGATGATCGTGGCCGCGTGTCCGGAGAACTCTAAAGCGAAACGAGTGAGTGAGTCGCCGAGTGGACGCTGGAACTCGCCTGTCTTGACCAACTCGAAGCCGATCGCCTGTTCGGTGAGTGCGGGGAAGATTTTGTGCTTGAAGACGAACGCGCCCGTGCCCGCCCCGCTCTTCGGGTTCACGAAGACGAGCAACCGGCGCGTGGAGTCACTCACCGATTGGAAGTCTAAAAGAAGAGTGCAATTGAAGGGCGGTGATAAGAAAAACGCAACACTCGCCTGTGACGACCAACGGCGCCTCGCCGGCCGCACAGCAACCGCAACATCGGAAGCAGCAGAAGCAACGGTCGCCGCACATTCCCGCGCGCGATCAGGGCGATTCGGACATTCGGCGGGAGGAGCGGCTCGGCCTGCAATCGAACGGGAATGAGCGGTCAAGCGGCGGGAGCGGGCGGCAAGTGGGAGATCAATCAAAAACACGCCACGGAAGCGATCGCTCGCAATTAGCCGCCCGCAAAGCATAAGCTTTTTATCAGCGGCCGAGGGCAATCGTCCTGGAAATGCCCCTCAAACACAAAAGAAAGGAAGAAGAGTCCTTCGTCGCTGATCTTCAGCCCGCCGAAGGGCGAGCGGAACCGCGGAGATCGAACGAAAGAAAGCGGGCGGCCGGCCGGCGGGGGGATGAGCAGACGGCGGACTTATGACAAACGAGCGGCCCTCCTCGTGTTTTCGACCACGTGCTCCGATTTCAAGTGGATCCGAGCGAAAACAGGGTGGAAGGAAGAGGGGGGAGTTCCCTGAAATCAGCTGGAAAGCGACGAGATCGAGCGGCAGCAAGCGGTGATTCAGAACAAACAACCGAGCGAGCGGGCGGGCGGTCAACCCAAAGGTCACTTCTTTTGAGCCGGGCGGGGCGCAAATTCCCCCGCCGATTCGATCGACGGGCGGGCAGTTCGGCGAGCAATCCGCCGGCTGGCGTGTGCGCAATACAAACTACACACAAACGAGCACCTGCGGACGACCCCCGACGACCACGAGCGGCCATTCGGAACGCGGCGGGCGGTCCAAACGACCACCTCCATGACGACGCCGGCCGTCCGTTCGAAACGGGCGGGAATAATTGGAGGAGTGCGTAAAAAGCGGGCGATCAAACGACGAGCGAATGGCGGACGACCGCCACACGATCACGATCGAAATTCGAACGAATCGAACCGCCAATCAAGTGGGAATTATGCCCACAAGAGGGTCGAGCAATGAGCACTTGAGGATTGGAGCATTCAGCTCGTCAATCGATTGACCGAAAGCGGCGTCTTCCTCGATGTCCAAAGAGAGCAATGAACAGGCAAGTTTTGCTTTCTTTGTTCTTCTTTCATTCTTTCGTTTGTCGTTGCAGAAGCCGAAGAAACGACGAACTCGGACGACGTTCACCGCGTGGCAGCTGGCGGCATTGGAGAGGTGGGTAGGCGGATCAACCATCGCTCATTTTGTTCTTCTTCAGTCGCTTCCGCGTGCAGCAGTACCTGGTCGGACAGGCCCGCATCGAGTTTGCCGCCCACTTGGAGCTGACCGAGACACAAGTGGGTATTCTTATAATTCATTTATCTTTCTCTTCTGATCGTTTAGGTCAAGGTGTGGTTCCAGAACCGACGAATACGGTCCGCACTTTGTCCTCCTTCGTTTGATCGGTTCGATCTTCAGGGCGAGACGCGAACAGCGACGCCAAGCGGCCACCTTCGCTCAACAACAACGAGGATGATCGTCGCCCTTGCTCATTCGTTTATTCCTGGAATAAGGACTGCTTGACGAAGAAGAAGAGTGACGGGAGTGAGTGGAATCTTTAGGACGGTGCCAAACGAAACGGAAGAAAGAAGACGAGTGGAAGTGAGTAATGCCTGGAATTCTTGGATGAAATGCGTCCTTCGAATCGCTCGGCGACCGCAAGCGGCCGGTCGCTCGACGTTCTCTCGCATGAGATCCAGGAAATCAGACGGACGGGCGGACGGACGGAAAGTGGGAAGAAGGTTCAAGAGGTGGGCGTGACGCCGTTCGGCTTCGTCTTCTGCTTGCCGCTCGCGAACTGCTCGAGGGCCTTCGTTTTGTTGAAGTCGATCATCGCGTAGTTGACGGCCCGACTGCGAGCCGCCGGCGCCGAGTGGGCGCTGAGGCCGCCGGTGGAGGCGACGGACGAGCAGTCGGAGCGGGCGGCCAGCGGGGTCACTCGTCTGAAAGCATTCAATAATCGAGCGAATAGACGGCCGCCCGCTGCAGCGGCCATTCGTCATCCGCCGCCTCCAATCGGAGGTCTTCGGCTCGTTAGTCACGAATTTCCGGACAAAAGTGCGGGCGATCGATCACTTTGAGTGTGAACGTTGTTGACCGCCAGCTTTCCAGTCAAAGAAAGCACTTCTCGCAGCTTACATTCGGTTCTTCGACAAGACGGTCGAGTCGGCCGGGGGCGTCAAGGGCGGCCGGTTGGCCATCGGCACTTGGATGTAGTCGAGCATGCCGGGCGGCGGTCGTTGCGGGATGGCGATCGGGCGGGCGGGCGCCGCGTTCTTGCCGCCGATCGCCCCGCGGCCTCGGTCAATGGACGGGAAGTCGCCGGCCGGCTCGAAGGCCGTCGAACCGTTCGGCACGAGCGGGCTGCACTGCGACTGGGACATGAGGCTGTTGATGCGCGGGTGCAGCTTGAGGGGCGGCAAGTGGCCGCCGATGTCCGAAGCGGCCGAGGACTCGCGGTAGGACGAGCGCGTCTCCGGGAAGTCGATGTTCACGTACGAGTGGTACTTCCGTTGCTGCGAGAGCGGCGGCACGAAGACCTCCGGCCGTTGGAGCGGGAACTGTTGGAACGAGTGCGGGGGTTGCGGCGACGGCTGATGACCGTTCAGGAACTGCTCATTACTGAACGGAAAGGAATGAGAGAAAAGAACAAAGAGGAAGGACATACACGATCTCGCCGTCCATCACCTGCGACCACACGCTGTCCGCATTCGACGTGTACGAGGCGTTCATCAGGTTGGTGGGCGGCGCCTTGTTCAGCCGGCCCACGTCGTACTCCAAGGCGGAGACCACACTCCGCGGTCGGTCCCTCTCGCGCACGAGGTTCACGTTCGTGGTCGAAGAGGAGTGGAGGACGCCGTTGCCCACCGGCGGAGCGGGACGGCGGATGGGCCCCGAATTGTTGGAGCTGTTCCGATTCAACAAGAAGTTGTTCGAGGCGCCTGCAAGAAGTCACAAATGAACAGAGCACTCGTGGGCACTAGTACCCGCTCCTTCGCTCGAGAACCGCTGCACGGGGTGGATCCTCGTGAGTGTGCTGGCAGCGGCATTCAGGCGCGAACTGAGACCCGACGAGGCGCGAGAGGCGCGCAGTTCTTCCGTTCGGATTTTGCTCTGCACCACTTGGAAGATGCGCTCCGACTGATGGGACTGGAAGGTGTGCAGGCCCTCGCCGGACGCGCATCGCCGACCGCTCTCAAAGAAGAAAATCCCCGCACACGTGTAGCCGTACCGCCGCAAGTAGGCGAGCGGCCAGAACTGCGGCGCCGAACCGTTTCGAATGAACACGATCTCGTCCTCGTTGATCTTCAGCCAGCCTGAACGGACAAACGAAATGAAGAGGACCCCTGTGATTGACCCACCAGGAATGAATTTGTTCCGCTTCTTGACGAACACGCGGAAGGCGGTCGCGTCATTGGCAAACGACTCCACGCGGTAGGCGGCTTTCGAGCGGCCGCCGCTGTGCGCGTGGCCCATCGAGCGGTCGAATCCGCAGGGGCGGCGGTTGGCGCACGTCCGGTGGCTCAATTGCTGCGCGGGTTCGGGGGCTGTCTGCAGGAAAGGGGAGGAGTGAACGGCGAAGAGGGCACACAATTAACAAAGCACGAAAGAACGACGAAAAGGATCAGACAAAGTGACTAAAATCCACCGAAATCCCGTCGCAAATGCCGAAACATCAAACGCCACCGGGCGGGTCGACAATGAGGCCGGCCGGGAGTCCTGATTAGCCGTCAATGTTTACGCCGAAGAGCACAAAAACCCGCCGCCTCGTGCCCATTTATCACCCCTCTTCCTCCTCTCCTCCTGCTCCGGCCTCGACCCGAATGGCCGCAAGGTCAAGGCGGGCGCCCAACAGCCCCGTCGGCCGTCTTCTGGAATCCCGGGCAGCGGAATCACGCGTCGCCCGCCCCGCCGCTTCCGATCCGCAGGGCCAATCGGGCGGGAAGCGGGCGGGCAGGAGTAAGAAGTCGGGAATTTATGAGACCGAACGAATTCCAACTGCCGCACTGACAGCCGCCGAGGGCCCGCGGATGAAGAGCGATTGGCAGTCGGGGCGAACAGGTGCGTCGAACAGCCGAAAGTCCGCCGTTTCGGCCGGCCGCCGATCATTCGCACTCGGCCGATTTTCGGACTTGTTTTCCGCCGCCCGGCCGGCCCGCAGATGACCACTCGGCCCTCGACCGCACTCAATTCCCTCCTCATTACGGCGACCATCAAACGAGCACTCGCTTGCAACTCGAATTCAAGTCTGAACAAAGGATGTTGCGAACAGCAGTGCTGTCAGAGAAGGGAAAGGATGCATCAATCCTTTGTAGCTGAGTCATTGTTGCTGTCTTTCTTGTTGAAGACAGTTTCAATTATTTCATTGAACAACTCCCGACAATTTCTGCGCGAACCACAGCGAAGATCGGAATGTCTGCTCTAACGAACCTGTAAATCGAAGAAAAAATTAATGTTTGCGGAGTGACGAATGTGAAATGTTTCTCGAGTGCCAGCGACACCGATTCTACCATTTGTCGATTATTTTACTCGGTTTCTACCGAAATGCGAGCGGTGGACACCGACGGCCTCTTGCTCTCGAGCCCGCACTCCTCCTTCCGTCGGGCGCAGCTTGCTGCTGCCGACTGGACGGGGAGCGTTCTGGAGACTTCGAGAAGAATTTCGGGCGTCTGATGGGCGACGAGCGAACTCCCGTCAACACGCCCCGCTATCTGCTGGCCGTTCGCTCTTTGAGTTCACGCGTGTGGAGAAAGAGCTCGATTTTTCTCCGATTTGCCCGGGATTCGCCCTTAATTCCTCCTTTTCGGTTTGTTTGGGTTTAGGCCGCTTGCTTTGCCGAGTGGTTCAATTGCTGCCTTCATGTTTTGTCCAGATTTGCCCGTTTCTTGTTCTTTTAAGGGGTTTTGAAAGCTTCTAGGTCGCTTAAAGCTCTTTGCACACATCCTATGTGAATAGAGGACTGATTCCTGTTCGAAAATCCCACTTGTTTCATCAAACTTCTGTTCACTCAGGTTCGGAAATCGCGTGCTTTGAGTTTCGATTTCTCGGTCCGGGCATTGCAATCAGACGCCACTCGCTTCCTCGAAGTCCATCGAGCAGAAGTGACTCACTGCGCGGCTTCCGGTCGCTCGCCCGAGACGATCGACGTCACTCCGCTCGCTCGCCACCTGTTCGCTCTTCTGCGAAGTTCGAAAGGCGAACGGCAAGCTGGGAGTTCTTACGGTTCGCGATTTCCAGCCATCGGTTCGTCTTTTGTGCCGCCGGTCGATTGGCGGTCGCGCTTTACGTTTTTATCCCGACCGAACGCCCGCAAATGGACGCCGGCGGGCGGGCGGCGAGGTGGCGGCGGCGGGCGGCGCACCGCACGGCCTTGAGCGCGAATCTTGTCGTCGTCCGGCGAGCGGGCTGTTCGGAGGATGAGCGGCCGGCCGGCAGAACGAGTCGCTTCTCCCCTCACCCTCTCATTTTAATCAGTTGGCCACCAATTACTTGTTTGTTTGTTTGATCAACCGATCACTCCTCTCTGTTCCACCGTTCTGTTCCCATTTCCTCATCGCTTGCCGCTCGACCGCCTGCCCTACCGGGCGGCGTGTGCGGGGATGCGAAAGCGACCGGCGGGCGCCCGCCCAGGATGACCTTCTCGCGCTCATCCCGACCATCCACTTCTTCTTATCACGAGCAAGGAAGCGGGCAGAAGCAGGCGGGCGAATTAGTCTGCGAATTCGTGGGCGGCGATCGTTTTTTTGTTGCGAAATTCTCGAACTCCAACCTTCTTGCTCGAATTTGAATTAGAAGGCCGCCTTTTGAGCAACTCGCCTCGTAATTCGCACCTTTCGGTTCGCGTGTTTCCGGTTTCCCCTCGCGCTTGCACGTGCAACTCGCCTCTTCATTCCGTCTGCTTTCAGATTTCTAAACGCTAATACGATGGGAAAAGACTACTACAAGGTTCTTGGCGTGGCCAAGGGCGCCACGGACGACGAGATCAAGAAAGCCTACCGCAAGATGGCCCTCAAGTTTCATCCCGACAAAAACAAAGAAGCCGGCGCGGAGGCCAAGTTCAAGGTAAGTCCCTTTCGCTCCTTCTTTTCATTGCCCTTCGTTTCAGGAAGTGGCCGAAGCCTACGACGTGCTCTCGGACCCGAAGAAGAAGGAGGTCTACGACAAGTACGGCGAGGAGGGCCTGAAGGCCGACGCCGCGGGCGCCGGTCCGGGCGCGGGACCGGGCGCCGGCGGGCCCGGCTTCCACTACACCTTCCAAGGAGACCCGATGCGGATGTTCGCCCAGGCGTTCGGCGGCCAGGGCGGCATCTTCACGGACTTCGGCGGAATGGGCGGCGGCGGTCCGGAGATGATGTTCGGCGGCGAGGACCTCTTCGGCTTCCCCGGAATGCACATGAACGGCGGCGGGGCGCGGCGGCAGCAGAAGGACGCCACCGTCCAGCACGACCTGCCCGTCAGCCTGGAGGACATCTGCAAGGGCTGCACAAAGAAGATGAAGATCACCAAGTGAGTTCTTCCCTTCCATTCCTTTTGTTCATCCTTTTGCTTGCAGGAAGATCGTCTCGGCGAACGGACAGACTCGCACCGAAGACAAAGTTCTCACTGTGACCATTAAGCCTGGATGGAAGAGCGGCACAAAGATCACGTTCCCCAAGGAGGGCGACCAGTGAGTTCACTCTCGCGCTACAAGCAGCCATTACTCCATTCTTTGCAGATACCCCGGCCACGTGCCCGCGGACATCGCGTTCGTCATCAAGGACAAGCCCCACCCGAAGTTCAAGCGGGACGGTAAGCAATTCTTTTCATCAATCTCTCATCTCATTCTTGTTGCTTGCAGGCGCCAACATCATCTACGTGCACAAGATTTCGCTCCGCGACGCCCTCATCGGTGGGTTTTTTTGGTCATCCAATTGGTCGACCGTTCGCGTTGCAGGAACCTCGCTGAACGTGCCCACGCTGGAGGGGACCACGTACCCGCTGCGGATCGACAGCGTCATCAAGCCGAACATGACGCGGACGATCGCCGGCCAGGGCCTCCCGATGCACAAGACGCCGAACCGCCGCGGCGACCTCGTCGTTCAGTTCGAAGTCGTCTTCCCGACCGCGTTGACGCCGGCCGCCAAGGAGCTGATCAAGAACGCGCTGCCGGCCAACTGAACTCACTTGCCGCCAGTCGGCGCTCAACCGGCTCCCTCTTGTTCGGCGGTCATCCCCCGCATTCTCTCTCTCCATCCCCCGTCCCTCCCTTTTCTCGTTGTTGCCTCCGCCTTCTCATTTCGACCCAAGATGTTCTGTTTGTGTTGTCTAAAGAGTATTGTGTCCGCGACCAGCCATGCACATTGCGCACTCATTTCTTTCATTCGGTAATAAAAGGCGACATACTTGAGTCCGTTTATTCGGCAGCTACGGCGATGAGCAAATCATTCGGGCGTCGGCAATCAAGGAGGTCAAAAAAGTGAGTAAACATGAGAGAAGATTGAAAGTGCGGAAATCAGTCCTCCGTCTCCTCCGCCTTCTTCTTCGCGGCCTTCTTCGACTTTGCTTTGGCGGCCTTTTCCTTCCGCTTCTCCTGATGAATCCGTTGGGTCTTCGTGGGGTACGCGAGGCCGTCCTCCGCCAACACGGCCGCCTGGGCGATCTGATCGTTGTGGTCGGGCGGGTTGTACGCGTACGTGACCTGCAGACGACTATTGAATGAGGAACGAAGGGTTAAAGACTCGCCTTGATTTGCTCCTCCAGCTGCTTGATCTTTCGGTAGAGCGGGGCGTTGGCCATCGGCGTGCCGTCCTTCTTGGTCCAATCACGGCGGTAGAAGCGGAGGAAGCGGTCGCTGTCGGTCACCACGTGCACGTCGGCCAGTTCGTTCTCGATCGCCTGCAAGAAAGAGGTAGAAGATGGGGGGAAGGCGGGTGAACGAACCGTTTCAATGGCCGTGATGATCGCCGACAGTTGGGCGCGAAAGTGGGTGAGCGGGAAGTCGCCGAAGCGGCCGCACGTGTCCAACTCCTTCTGCTGCGGCCAGTGGACGCCGTACGCGCTGAGCACGAAGCCGTCGTCGTTGGTCTTCAGCACGCCCGTCGTGTACACGACGTTCTTCGACGAGGGCGCTGCCTCGATCTTCAGCTCGGGCTCCGCCTGCTTCTCGTCTTCGCCTGCAAGCGGGCCGAAAGAAATGAGCGAGAAGTGGGGAAAACTCACCGATCTTCGGGCTGATCCCCTTGTCCGTCTTGAGCAGTTCGACCACTCGGTTGTAGGTCGGCTCTTGCAGCTTCTCGAACACGATCTTCGCCTGCAAACGAGAGAGTGAATCAAGTTACAGAAGACGGAGAACGAACATCAATTGAACTCATCAGGCGGTCCAACTCCTCCAAATACTCGCGGTTTTTCACGGGCGTCCCGTCCTTCTTCAGGTAGCCGTTCTGCCGCCACGTCTTCAGGTACGTCCTCGCGCACTTGGCCACGTACTCGCTGTCCGTCTTGATCATCACTCGAGTCAGGTTCTTGTCGTGGCGAGCCTGAACACGAGCACCAATCAAACGAAAAAATAGGGAAGAGGACTCACCTGTCGGAGGGCGGTCAGGACGGACTCGAAGGCCAAGACGGCGAGCGACGGGCCGCTCTTCTCGTCGGACGGGATCTCCTTGTAGATGTTGTCCGAATCGCCGGTCTCCCAGAAGACGCCGATGCGGCCCTCCGTTCCGCCGCCGTACTTACCCTTGAAGCCGGTCGTGTAGACCACTTGGACGCTGCAAACAGCCAGACATTCAAAAGATGGAAGAGAGCACTCACTCCTCGAAGACCTCCTGCTGGACGACCTCCGGGATGTCGCCCTTTGAGGAGCTCGCACTCGCCTTCATCTTCTGCACGACGGCGTTGTCTTGGCCGAAGAGAACCCTGAAACAGGAAAGAAGCTATCCAACGAACAAAAAGAAGAACGTACGCATTGGAAAGTCCCGGCTTCTTTCCGCTGGAAGTCGGCGTGATTCCCGCCACTGCGGCGAGCGTGCGCGAGGTGGCCGTCGGGTTGAGGGCGGCCGAGCGGAGGCGAACGGCGAGGCAGAAGCCGGCCGTCAAGCGTTGCATTTCGAGCTGAAATCTGCCGAAGATCAACAAAGACGAGAGGACGCGCACGAGTGCAGCAGTACGAACGAAAGAAAGCGAGCAGCTGCGCGCCAAACGAGCGGCGTCCGTTGCGAAATCTACCCCCGAAAAGAGGATTGTTTTGCCCGCTCGCGAGTCATTCGCCCCGCCCAAACGAGCGCCGAATCCGAGGCGCGCGGCGATCTCTTGAAGGGCCGCACGTTCGCCGATTGCTCGCTATCGATTTTTCCGCTGCACGGCCAACCATTTCGCTTGGCACGCGTTCAGAAGACGTTGATGGCCAGAGCAGATGAAAGAGTTCTCGGCCGAGTAAACAGATCCAAAGTATCGGATTTCTTTTGTGTACCGCTCGTAAACATCCACCCGTCCCTTTTTCTTCGGGTCGGTTGTTTATGGTCGCTGTAAATCCTCGAACGTGCAACAAAAGAAGTTTATTTGCGTCAATTGTACTCAACTGCAATCACCGGATTGTTAAGCGGGCTGTTCGGACAATGGGGATAAAGCGGGGTGTCGATCAGTTCTCCAGCTGGATTTGATTCAAGCGTTGGAGCGTTAGGGCCTCTGTTTGCACTCGATTCAGCTCCTGCAAACGAGTATGCGCTCAAAGGTGCGGGCGGTTAACTCACGTCCAAGGACTGCATGCTCAAGATTAGATTGCCCATCCGGAGGCCAACGTCGTCGAAGTTCTCTTTGTAGTGCTTCTGGAGGGCCTGCAATCGAACGGGTGAACCAAATAAACTATGGCTGCGCACTTTGAACAGCGCATTCAAGCGATCTTGGTATTTCTGCGGTCGTGGGTGCAAGCGGATGGCAGCTAGTAGCAATTGAATGAATTGGAGAGCTGCCAGCTCGACTTCCGTAATGCGGTAGCTATATAAGTGGGCGCCCGTCTCGACGATCTGCCTGAACAGATTGTAGCACAAGCTGCAAACAAGAGATGAGCAAAGGAGTGCGTCCACTCGTTCACCGGGTCATCAAGAAAGGATCCATGAGCGTTCCGTACTCTCTGCAGTGACGCAAAAACTTTTTTCCGCCTTACAATTGACTTTTTTCGCCTTAAAAAAGGTGTCTTAAAATCGGCTTTTTTCCGCCTTATAGCGAAAAATGGCCAAGTTGCAAATTTTGGACCCTAACAATGTCCAACACACACGGGGGCTTCTTCTCTTTTCATATAGGGATAGCTGATGATCTTGGCTATCGATTGAGACTAGTTTCATGATCTGGGTCGTTGTAGTTTTTGACTTATAATGTTTTTGTACAACATCATTTTTTTAAGGCGGAAAAAAAGTCGATTGTAGGCGGAAAAAAGTAGCACGCCTGTAGTAATTGCAGATCACGTCCTCGTTGTACACGAGGTAAGAATCGTCCTGAATACACTTTTTTGCCAGGTACGAATGAACAACGAACCAAGAAGTACGCTCGATTTGAGTGGAAACCTCTGTGACGAGCGGTAGAGTAGACGCTTTCCGTTAAGCCCCACAACTGAACGGAGTGTTCGAACAGAGCGGTCTTCAAATGAGCAATTAAAAAAGAAATGAAATCCCAAGAGCTCACCGCGAACTCCTCGTCGTCTTCTTCAGCCACTCCGACCATGCGAATGAACTCCTGCAGCACGAATCTTTCCACCACAAGCGCCTTCATGCACGAGTCGGCAGTCTTCACCTTCTCGCTCATGTTCTGGTACAACTGCAAGCCAGCGATCATGGCCCTTCCTCTACTTCCAACTCATCTCCGGCCCTCCCCAGATGTCAACGGTCGCCTGCCCTCGAATGACAAACAACGAGCGGCGGCAGCGGAGCAGGAAGGCGAGCGGATCGTCCGCCTGATCGCGTGCCGTGAGCGAAGTGGTGGGCTTTGAGAGGACGTTGTCGATCATCATCCCCGCCTTCAGGCACGCGCGGAATCTGCACGCCTGGCATCCCCGTTTGTTTCGTTCTGAAAGGAAGAACACTGATCGGTCAGTCAATCAAGAAGTTGCCTTTCTTGGTGACGCACTTCCAATCCCGCCGGCAGCGGTACGACTTCTGCTCGGCCACCGTTCTACAAACAAGGTTCGTTTACTCGACGTTCCGCACGGATCCTTGTTCCAAACCTGCGGAAGAAGGCAGCGCTAAACGACAAGGACGATCATCGAGGTGGTCAGAGAAACAAACCAGCTGTTGCACGACGAGACGCCGCCAAAGTGCGCGTGATCGCTCCGTCCACCACAAACCGGGCACTCCTTTGCGGGCGGACTGGTGCTCATCGAGATCAAGGCGATTTGGCCGTCAGACGGGCTGGAATTCGCGGTGGAGGACGAGTCGGTGGGAGAAATCATTTCGAAACGAGTGCGGAGCGAGGGAACGAAAAGAACAACCGCCGAGGGAAAAAAAGAGGCGAACCCGCGGGCGGTCGGGCGGAAAGGTTCCTGATCAAAAGCAGAACCCGCCGCTCGCCCGCTCCCTCGCCGCCGGCCGTTCCGAACTCCACGCGGGCGAGAGCGGGAACACGCGTTCTCTTCCGTCAAAACACAAAAAAAAACAGGCGGCAATTAGCCGCGGTTCCTACAGCCGAGAATCTTCGAAACGGTTGTTAAACTGTTCAGATTTATGCGCATTCCTTTGATTCCTCCGGCTTATCAACACTCGGCGATCATTCGTCGACTACGTTGCTCCCTGAACGGGGCACCATGACGACAGACCGAAGAAACGAAAAGAGCACTTTCTACTCGCCGCGTGTTTGCCCTCCGCCCGCTTACCCGCCGTCAGCAAACGAACCGAGCGGTCGGGCGTCACGTTCTGCGGTCGGACGTGAATGGAGGCTTGCTTGATAGCACAGATTACGGGGATTGAGTTGCTTTCCGCTGATAGTCGACCGCTTCCTTCCACTCATTTCTCACCGCTTATTGTCGAACGAGTTCTCGAGTCCAACTGCTTAAACAAACCGAAAGAACTCACGACTAATCCGTTTGTCGAAAGCTACGAGGCGTGTGTGAGAACTCGCCGTTTATTCCCACGACCGGTGAAATTGAATTTATTCAACGGGTGTGAAGGCCGTTGGATAGGCGGCCGAAAGGAGCGAGTGAGAGCGAGAACAAAACCGTTCCGCCTTCTTTGATTCCCGTCTTCGTTATCTGCTCGCGCTTGATTTGAGCGGTTTGGAAAGAAGCGCGACATGAACGATCGTTAGATGACGTCTTTACGAGTTACAACTGACCCCCAATCCTTCTTGCAGCTCTCTTGAACGAATGACCTCAACGGCCAACCCGTCGCCGTCGAGCGAGAACTCGACCGAATGCCCGGTTTGTGGCTGCGACGACGCCGACCACTCACATTTTGGAGGAGTTCGGTCCTGCAATGGCTGGTTCGTTTGGCCATTCATTCCTCCTTTTCATTGCGCTTCACTTTTTATTGCGGCCTTCTTTCGCCGGACGCTCGTGAATCGCAAGGCCTACAAGTGCAAGGGCAACGAGAAGTGTGAGTCATCCCCGAAAGATCCTTTCATGACTGCTTTCTTGCTTCAGGCGTGATGAAGAAAGGTAGCTGCTGATCTTTGTTGCTCGTTACGTTCTTGACGCTCCAGACAAACACCAACGCGGCTGTCAGCACTGTCGATACCTGAGATGTCTTCAAGTGACCCTCGTTTCCTTCTTGCTGCTTCACTCATGGCTTGCAGATCGGAATGACGCCCAACTCGGTCCTCTCAAAGTCCCGCGTCAATCTGGACGAGGATGGCGACAACTCGCTAAATTTTCTGCTCAAATGCAAGAAGGCGAACTTCATTGTGCGCGGCAACTGCACACTGGCGATTTGTGGAGGGCCCAAAGTTTGTTTTAGTTCATTCCTCTCCCATCCCTCCGTTCGTTCAGTACTTTCAAAACATGAGCAATCAACTGAAGACCGCGATGTCCTGCCGCAACGCGATCAAAGCGGAGAACGTCGTCCTTCCGCATTTCATCCGAACGCTGGGCATTGCGACGGCTGAAGAACCCGACTTTTTGGTTTGTGCAATGACTTCTTCTCTTCTACTAAACGCCGTGCAGAACCAACTGACCTTCGAGTTCCTTCCGACGTGGATCGTCACCGAGTCACTGTTTATGACGGTCAGAAATCGGGGCTTCCGCACCGGCCGTTGTTACTATTTGGACGGATCTTATCTGCTGTTCAACGAAGATTTTGTCGATCGCTACTATCGAGTGAGCCGAACGTCCATAAGCTCTTGCTCTCAAGCTTCCTTTCAGCAATATGGAGGTTCCTTCGATCCGACGAGTGTTTCTCGGTTTGTTCTCCTCACCGCTTCGTTTCACCTCTTTCTTTCTGCAGGCTGGGCTTCGAGCTGTACACGAAGCTGCTGCAAGTGGCCGAGAAGATCCACGCGACGCGGATGTCCGAGCAGGAGCTCATCACGATTCAACTAATACTCTTGCTTCAAACAGCGATGCGCATTAGTCGGCAGCCACAGTTCTTTCGGAAGAAACTCAACGATTTGTGGACTGCTCTGCGGCAGTACTATCAGGCAAGCCGCCCTCCTCTTTCCCCCAACCTCTTCTCTCTGCAGTCGAACTTCGAGGACATCGCGCTCCGCATCGGGAACCTCATGCTCAACCTGGAGCTCGTCCAAGAGACCAAGCGGGCGCAGGACGTCGCCTTCATGGTCCAGCACGTCTGCGATGCGGGCGGCAATCTGCAGCTGGAAATGCGGCCGTTCATCCACGAACCGCCGTCCAAGTGATCGCTCGTTGTTGCTGTTTGAATAAATTTGTTGCGTGGGCGTTGCGTTCAATCGCCACCCTCCGAATCACGCATTCCTATTCGGAGAGGACTCCCCATGCAAATCCCTTGCGCAAGCGAAGGTGAAGTCGGGCGGAATTTCGGCCGCTCGGCTCAGTTTCCGTCCAGTGCGCCCAGCGGAGTCGTCGGTTCTTCCCCCTCCCCTCACCAGTCCCCAGCGATGCATGCGACGTTGTCGGAGCGGGACATCATCGAGAAAATCTCGACCCAATTGTCGGTCTTGATCGTCGTGATGGCCCTGCTCGCCTTCTTCCTGATCGTCTACACGATCGTCCAAGTGGCCGTCATGGTGTTCAGCTCGTCGAACGGCGCGCTTCTCAAGAACAAGGCGAGTTCCCCTTCCTTCTTCTCCCTATCATCCCTCTATCGATTGCAGAAGCTCACGAAGCTGGACAAGGTGGTCGTGAAGGGCAAGAGCGGCAAGAAGAGCCGCCGCAGCCGCAAGTCGGCCCAAAAGAAGTCCAAGTCGAAGCGGCGTTCGTCCAAGAGCCGCTCCAAGCCGCGCTCCACGTCGAAGAGCGGCAGCAGCAGCAAGCGCCCGGCCTCCTCGTCTTCGGCTCGCGGCTCCTCGGCGACCGTCGGCCTGGAAGTGGGCGCCGGCAAGCTGAGCGGTTGGATGCGTCGCGGAGACGGCGACGACAAGACGTGAGTTTCCGCCCGCCGGCCTTCCACTCACTTCCGCCCTTTGCAGCCAGAAGACCGCGCAGCCCCAGGCGGCCGCCCAGCGTCCGCCGAAGGTCGTCGAGGATCCGGCGGCCGGCTGCGACACGGCCCGCGACTTCTCGCCCACCCTCCTGCAGAACCAGAAGCCGCAGACGGCGGCCGCCAAGGTCGGAGAGGGCGTGGCGCGCGCTGCGGAGGCCGTCGGATCGCAAGTCCAGAAGACGGTGGAGGCGTTGACGGTGAGCAATCGGCTTCTCCTCTCAACCGCTCTCGCTCATTTCAGACCAAGACGGGCAAGGAGAACGACGTGCCGGCGACCGCCGTGGGAGCTCAGTCGGCCTCGGGCGTGCCGTCGGGAGTGGGCGCGCCGGCCGGAGCGGGAGCGGCGGCTCAGCAGCCGTCCGTCGATTCGGTGGCCACGGCCAAGAGCGTGCCGTCGGACGTGCTGAAGACGGCCGTCGAGCAGCCGTCGGCGGTCGTCGCGGAGGGCGGTCAGGCGAAGAAGGCCGAGCAGTCGGTCTACTTGGCGCCCGCCGGTGAGTATCCTTTCCTCAATCAACCCACCCACCCACTCCTTGCAGGTGGACAGCAGCCGGCGAGCGTGATGGCGGCGCCGCCGCAAGCCCAGCCGCCGGCCCAGTGAGGCGATCGGATCGCCGCCAAGTGTGTTCTCCGTTCCTTTCTTTCGTTTGTGCAGGGTGTTTCGTCGTCGAATAAAATGCAGATAGGAAGGAGGGGCTTCTTTATGTACACCAACATGGAACTAACGAGTGAGTGAGTGGAGCGGAGGGCAAAATGAGCGGAAGATCGTCAGTCGTACCACTCCTTCAGCGTCACTTCGGCCGCATTGGCGATCAGGTCGCGCAGCGGACACACGCGATCGTGCGCGTCCGACTGCCACACGTAACACTCGATGTTCTCGAAGGAGTACGCGTGCTCGGGGTGGTTCTTGTAGTACGTCATCTCCTGCTCGTCGATCGTGTACAGGTGGTCTGCAAGAAGCGATGAGTGAGCGCCTTCCTCGTCCACAAACTACTACCTTTGGCTATCGCATTGTAGAAGCGATAGAGCGGGATGTAGGCGCCACAGCCCGGCTCCTTCGTGCAGAATCCGAGGGCTTTCTCGAACTTGTAGCCGAGGATCCGCTCGGCCATCTCCTTCTCGTGCTCCAAGGTGGTCAGCAGGTGGTCTTCTGCAAAGCGGACGAATGAACGAAAGCGGAGAAGGAGGGTCGCACTCAAGAAGTCGTTGTACAGACGATAGAGAGGCTTGAGGCACGTGCAGCGGGGATCCACCGAGGTTTGCCCCACGAATCCCATTGGGCCTGCAAGGAGGTTGGAGGAAAGAAGGAAGAAGAGGACGTACTTTGGAGCAGGTAGCCGTCTTTCACCTTCACTTGCTGCTCCTGCAGGTCGGTCGTGTAGAAGTGGTCCGTGATGCCGATCTTGTCGTTGTACGAACGCCGCAGCGGGAGCAGTTGGCCTGAAGATCTCTTCTCGGTTAAGAAGAGAGAGGTGGGAGATTACCGGTGTAGTTGCACGGAGATCCGCAGCTGCCCACGTACTTCGTGACCGCGCCCACTTTCTCCTTCAGCAGCTTCGGGCTTTTCGTGGGAGCGTGCGGAGTGATCGCGTGGAGCACGTGGGCGGTCGTGCGATTCGCGTGATGCACCTTGAGGAAACTCTTGCTCGTCTTCAGCCGCCCGCCCACGTGCGCCGCCGGCTGCTCGTCGTCCGTGAAGTCGGGGAAGTCGGTGGTCGTCTCCGGCTCCTGAACGGTCGTCGTGGGCGGCGGGGGCGGCCGCGTGGTGGTCGTCGTCGTCGTTGGAGTTGTGGTCGTTTGGGTGGTCGTTGTTGTGGTCTGCAAAAAAGGCTGTTCTTCTCTTTGCTGTTTTCTGCTTACCGTCGTTTCGGTTGTGGTAGTCGTCGGCGGAGTGGTCGTGGTCTGAAGCAAGCCATTCACTCTTTTGTCTTCTGCTTTCAAACTCACGGTTGTCGTCGTCGTTGTGGTTGTGGAGGTCGTTGTGGACGGAGGCGGCGGTGGCGGCGCGAACGGCGGCATCGGCGGCGTGTTGCTCAGCTCGTCGATGATCATCGGGAGCGGCGTGGTGGTCGAGTGCAAGCGGGGGCGCACTCGAGCGGTGATCAGCGTGAAGGGCCTTCGAGTTCGCTCGTGCGTTCGGTCGCGGTCTTGTATCCGCTCGCCCTTCTCGAAGTAGGGCCTGAAAGCGGAAAGCAATGAAGGGGTGCCCATCAACAGGATATAGTCGAGGGATTTGTGGTTTGGAAAAGTGGGAAGAATACCAGTGATGCGGCGGCCGTTTCGCTCCGACGCGCCGCTCGCCGCCCGTCCGCCGCCGCCCGCCGGAAGCCGCCGAGTGCGCGCCGCCGCGCCGTTCGCCCAGCAGCCGGTCGAGGCTAAACGGTCGGGGGTTGTGATCCGCACGAGAAACGAGAGAACGATTCAGATTTCACGGCCCCACTTTGAGTATTTTGAGAGAAGATCGAAGGAACTCACTCCGGAAGCGACATGATCGTGTGCCCAGCCGGGCAGATCGGCGACTGTTTCCGTCGGCGAGGGCACTTGTAGAGGTGGTTCACGTACTCGATGTCACAGTCCGAGAACACTTGCTTCGGCTTGTACGGCCACCGCATCGGCGCAAGACAGGCGGGGCCCGCGTTCACCGCCACGTGGCCCTTGTTCTTCTCGAACATGTTCCAGCACCTGCAAGCCGTGTGTTCATTCCTCCTTCCTTCTTCTTTATGCTCACTCTGCATCGAGGCCGAGGTCCGTGAAGAACACTGAATGCTGTCTGTTTGATTGTGTTCGAAAGATGGGCGAATACCGTAGTCTTGTTCCGTCCGCCGTTTCACGAACTTCACGCATGTTCGCACCTGCAGATCCATGCGGGCGTTGTTCAACGCGACGGCCTGGTCCTCGTCCTCGACCAGGGCGGGGTCGTCCACGTACGGGATGCGGCCGAGCGGCCAGATGTGGACGGGCGTCTCGGTGGTCGTGGGCTGCGTGGTGGTCAGCAGGATGGGCTTCGCTTCGAGGGGATTTGGGACGGCCCAAGCTGAAATGGAGACGAGATTTGTGAGTTGTTGCTTCCAATCAACAAATTGCGGCGGTCCTCAAGTGTGCGCTGAACGGGCGACTTCCTTCCTGGTCTTTCGTGCCTGCGGTCGGATTAGCCGCCCGCTTCGACCACGCCCACCTTCGCTTCAGCTCGCGAATTAATTTGCGAGAGCGGAGGGCGAAGAACAAACGGCCGCCTCTCATCACCCCGAATCTCCTCCCATTCTTCCAGCGTTCATCCGTCGGAATCAATCCGCTTTAGCAGAAATGCAGCGGCCGGCCGGCGTTCATTATGGAAATTGGCCCGCCCCACGAAGCGTCCGCATTTAAACGGCGGCCAGCTGCCCGTTTGGCCGAAGTGACCGAAAGGTGGAAGCGGCCGGCCGGCGATACGAAGTCACGCGAACTTCAGCCGTCCGTCCTACCGGTGGACATTCGCGATTCCCCACCCTTTCCCCGTCCCCCTGCCCTCTCTCCCTCCCGTCCATCTTGTTTTCGTACAATCGAGCGCAAACTTACGATAATCGCGGAGGGGATGTCGTTTGGCGGCGTGCGCACTCCACGCACCAAACACCAGTAGGAACAAGTGGATCATTCATAAGGCGACGGCGACGGCCGCTCAGATTTGCGCACAAGGGCGGGGTGGTCGGTAGTCCGGACGTGCCCCGGCCTGGGGTGGACGGGGCGAAAACAACAAGCAGGAGAATCCGGGGAGATAATCAACGGACGTCTGTCGGTCGGTGGACGAAACTTTGGGGCTTCCGCTGTCCGTTGGTCGGCTGTTCGACTGCAGCCGTCCGTCGGCCGCGCGACGCAACGTGGTGGCGGTGCATTCGGGCGGGAGGGAGAGGCGGAAGTCGCAAAGATGACGGCGGATGAGGACCCGCGGGCCGGGGGATGCGTGAATGCGCGGCCCTTTCGATCGTGTGTTTCCGGTTTGGAGTGCGCGGGATCATGCGCGCCGCCCGCCCGCCCGCTTCCTTCGATTTCCGCATTCGATCTTCAAAGACGTGCGCGAGATCCCGACCGATCGGACGGACGGAACAATTCGGGAGTGTTCGATCGCGCGCGCGGATTTCAAAACCTCCGCATTCGTCCGCTTCCCGTCGATTAGCCACCCGCCGGTCGTCGCGAACAAACGGCCGGCTGCTGCGGGGTTTGTTGATGACATCAAGCCCCTCATGCAACGAACAAACGGTCGGTGGAGGCACGAGAGAGTTCAGATTCCACAAGAAGCCCCGCAACTTCCGGACGGCCGGTCGGCTGATTAGCGTTCAGAAACCCCGACGGCTTCCCGCTTCTCATGACATCACCTGCCTGCGTTCCCCGAGGAGGAGGGCGGCCGCTCTTCAGCTGCGGCATGACGTCGCTGGAGGCCGCCGGTCGACCAAGAACCACCTCCAGCGGCCCGCAAACACCTCCGCACGTCGTCCACCTTGCGGCCCGCTCGCTCGGCGTCTTCGCCGGGCGATTTGCAATTCGACGAGTGCCGAAATTCGCGCGTAAATTTCGAACGACGAAGCGCGCGGCCGGCCGTCATTCTCGCAGCTTTCCGATTTCATTCGAATTTCGAAGCGGGAATTCGAGACGAATCGATGGGAACCTTCGCCTTCCGCCCGCCCGCATGACCGCCGATCGGTTTCGTTTTCGCTTCGTCGATTCGAACGTTCTCGCCGGCCGTACGGTAGTGCGAGCTTCAAATTCCGGACCGTCGTTCCGTTTTCCGTTCACTCCGTCCATTCGAATGACGGCGGGCGGTTCGTTCGATTCTAAACCGGGAACGAAGAGAAGAGGGTTGCAAAAGTTACCGCACGCGATCCCTCCCTCCTTCTTGTTTTGCAATTCGGAATGAGTTTGACGTGGACAGACGTGCGGGAGTCGTCATCGACGGGCGGCTCCTGCTTCCGAATGCATAACCCCCGAAACAATTCGGGCGGGTGGTCATTGCGGGAGGAACGGGACCGGCCGGCTAATTCCCCCGACTGCCCGCTCCTTCGCGCCGTCCACTCGCAGCCGCCCTTCGAATTCTTCGCACTTGGGCCACTCATTACGTTTTCCTTCCGTTCTCTTCTAGTGGGGATCTCTGCGTTCCTTCGGCTAATGATTGTGAGAACGGGCGTGTTTACTTGATTACCGTGTTCGTTATTCGATTCACGATTCACGTGGGAGAACTTCCTTGTTCGTTGAATGGATTAAGCTCGACGTTCTCTACCGTTCTGTTCTGTTGGCAGGTTAATCGGAAGAAGCGGCGCACAGTCGGGCGGCCGAAGGAAGGAGAAGGATGTTCTACAACGAGACGGTCGCCATTCCCGTTTTTGTCTTGTACGCCGCCTTGCTGATGGTCGGGCTCGTGTTCGCCGCCCTCTTCACGGTCTACCATCGGAATCGGCGGTATTACGAGCAGTTCGATTTGGATCAGCCGCCGCATGGCTACGAAGAGGTGCCGCACGCGAAGCACGTCAACTGGTTCGTCCGCCCTTCTTTCCTCTCTCCAATCGACCGGTTGCAGGGCGGACTCGCAACTGCAGAGTGTGATGGTAGCGGGCAACCCGCAGCCCATCCAGCCGAACCTCTCCTTCCGCTCCAAACTCAAGGATTCGTTGCCGTGGAAGAGTGCGGTGAGTGCGGGCCGTCAAAGAAGTGGGCGATTGCATTAGTCGATTGAAAACGCGCCGATCCGCTCCGACCAGCTGAGCGGCTTCCCGGGCGACTTCGCTCAAATGCCGAAAGTCGCGGCCGATCCGGCTTGTCGGCCGGCTTTTCGGCTCCCGCTAATCACCACTCGTGGGCGCCCTCGAGTGCGCACTGCGGACTGAGCGGACGAACGTGCGAAAACAAACACGTACCGTAGGCCCCACGGGGGTGACGCAAAACGACGCGTGCGGATCGCAAAGCCTTTCTTTTTTCGACACAAACATCCCCGATGATCGTCGTCGATTGCAGAGCCAGCACGTGATCGATACGCTGAAGCCGGAGCACGTCGCGGAGCAGCGCGGCCGTTTGAACTTCTCGATCAGCCACAATGCCGACCTTGAGATTCTCTACGTGAATCTCATCCAAGCCATCGACCTCCCGATTCGCGACTTCACCGGCTCCTCCGATCCGTACGGTCCGTCTTTCCAACCTTCCCTCTTTCCACTCACTTCCCGCCTGTTTGCAGTGCGCGTCTTCTTCGCCGAGGAGCCTTCGAAGTCGCAGCGGACCAAAATCCACCACCGGAATCTCTCGCCGAAGTTCCAACAAACTCTCGCGTTTGCCGGTGAGTTCCTCTCTTCGATCAACGAACGAAAGAAGAAGTGCGGGGTGGGCATTTCAACGAGAAACTCACGCGGCCATCGTATCACGCGCCTCCTTCCCACGAAATCCAATTTGAATCGTGAATCGGTGGCTGGATTCGTCCGCCGGCAACGAGAAGGCGAGCGACGGGCGGATGTGCTCGCCGTTTATTCAATTTGGCCGGGGATGCGCAATCTGCCGGCCGAAAGCGGAGATCTTCGGTTCTCATCGTCGAGTTCTCACAAACGCTCTTCTCGCCGTCTTCACACTCTACGGTTCTTCTTTCGATGCGAGTGGGTGTGTTTGAACTGGACCGATCGACACTCCTCGATTGCGCGCGTTCCTGAACGAAAGCGGAGCTCTCGGTCGTATTTCCCGCATGTTTGAGGCCTCCGATTTCAATCGTGCGCCTAATTGGGGGCCTTTTGAGTGCCCAGAAGCTCCGTTTTCCGCGTACGGCCTTTGACTCACGAGAAGCGGCGACCTTCCGCTGTGATTATTTCGCAAGCACCCTATCATTCCCTCATTCTTCAATTACCCACCCAACTGTTCGTCTGCCCGGCCCGCCTAATTGCAGGTTGGAAATGCGAGCAGACGACTCGTGACTGGCGGCCGGCCGGTGGTCGTCGGTCGACGGTTTGATTTCACTCCGCTTTGTGGAGCTTTCTGTCACCGTTTTAATTAAAAGCGAAGAGATGTTTGCAATTCGATGCGGTGGCCGCTCGGCCGGATGTTTTCGATCGCCGTGCGAGGGATTCATTTCGATAAGTGGGCGCTCCTTGTGCCGCTCGTTGGCCGCTCGTCATGTTGCGGATGGGGGGATGACGAGCGGGACGAGAACTAATTTAATTTGAGCACAAGTGGCGACCGTTCGCGGCTTTACGGTCGCCTGTTTGTCGCCCGCTCTTCCCCACGGACTTCTGATTTCTTGGCGCTCGCTCAATTGAATTCCGAAAGCTTCGATCTTCGGCCTCCATGAGCAGAGCTCCATGGAAGAAGTCCCGTCCACTCGCACGTGGAGCGCCCGGAGGGGAGAAACACTCGAGCTCGCCGCTTGTCGTTGACTCCCGCCCTCCGCCGATTGTTGGCGGAATTCCGGCGGCCACAAACGGCGGAAGGATGGGCGGCGAGCGGCCTAATCGGCGGGCGCTCCTCGAGAACACGCGGCCAAGAACCAAAAGGCGGAAAGCGAGCCGCCCGCCCGGCCGGCCACTTCCAAACGCGACAGAAGAAAGAAGACACTCGCCGCCTCCGCCATCTTGTTTTTGAGTAACGAGCAGCAAAGTGAGACCAAAAAGGAATTACCGCGCCGCCACTTCCAGCCGCCCGCCACGCGCTCTCCGCATTTTTGATTCGCCCAGTCGACGACGAAGAGCAGATGTCTTTGGGGTGGCCGCCAATTTGAGTGAACGAGCGGTGAAGGCCGATTAATGTCATTCGTGTTGTGGACGGTCGTGTGATTACTTCCAACAAACAACGACCTTGTTCTCTTCTCGTCCACAATCGAAGGAACCTCCCCGAACCCCCGCTCCAACTCGGAGCATCGCGGTCGAACGGCCGCAGGCGGTCGCGGGATCGAATTTCAGCGGAAATCCGCCGCCTTCTTTGGGCGAAAATGCGCGCCGTTTTGAGGCCATCGGCGTTTGTTTTCCGCCAACGCGTATAGCGGAGGATCCTCGCTCTCGTTCGTTCAACCTGACCGCCGCCTTTTGTACGCGAACCGCTCGGAAGTCAGAAGGCGGGCGGGCGGGCGCGTGTTGGCCGTTTGGTCGGCATTGTTTCTGCTCCGTCGTCTTTACGGGCATTTAGAGCGAAGTCACGTTCCCCTTGTTTGTTCTTTTTGTTCTCCTCTCGAGCGGGCAACTGCTCAGGCATTCCGGAGATCAAACCGACCGTTTTGGCCTCTAGATCGCCTCGACCACTCGCGCACGCTCGTCTGTTCGCACTTCTCATCAAAGAGGCGGTCGTTTCGAAAGCAATTGGCCGCCTCGTCTGTCGCCTTGTCGGTTACGACTCCAATGCCCTTCTTTGTTCCAATTACCGGCCGTCCTCTTCGGAAATTCGGCGGAAATCGTCCTCTCGCTCCTTTCCGCTCGTAATCGGCGGAATGGGTCGTAAACGACGTGCTCCAAACAAAACCGGCCGGTCGTCACGAGAATTCGTGGATTTGCGGCCAAATTCGGGCATTAATTCGAATTCCTCGGGCATCTCGCCGGCGGCGTTTTCCTCCGACCCGCCGATTAGGAAGTCAAGTGGTCGCTCTCTTCGGTTGGCATTCGGATTGTCCCCTTCATTAGCATCTTCATTCCCTCGCCGACTGTACGGTAGAAAGCGGAGTTGCTGCCCGACTCTCGGCCGAGCCCAGTTGCTCGGAAAGCGGGCGTCCGAGCGGAAGTCGGGCCGCTAAACGAGTGGATTCATGCGTTTTCTTTTGACTTCCGACTGACCACTCGGAAGAAACACGTGCCCGCGGCCGTTTGCTCGTTTTGTTTACTCCCCAACAAACACGTGCACTCCTCGCTTCAGCCCGCAACTCTCTTGCCATCGCTCGAAATGGATCGCCTGGCCGCTTGCCACCTGATGGGCGGCTTCCTGCACGTGCCCGGACATCGCCGTCGACACGCCACTTCGCCCATGTGCCAGCACTTGAAAGCGGGCTCCCGCTCCCTCTCGCTGGCCGACCGCCGGGGGTTGATCTCGCCGGCGCGCACGAGTGGGCGCGGGTTGATCTCACCGCTGCCCACCGGACAACGTAATCACTTAACGAAACGAACGAAGACGGGGGCAATGAACTCAATGCTTGGCTTCTTTGAGTTCTCCCCTCATTCCTCTGCTTTCAGGCCATAGCATGAAGAAGCTGCAGGACATGAACCTCGTGATGCAAGTGATGGACTACGACCGCTTCTCGTCCGACGACCCCATCGGCGAGATCATGCTCCCCATGCGGAACGTGAATCTCGGCAAGAATCCCGTCTATTGGAAGCACCTGCAGCGCCCGACCATCAGTCGGGTAAGTGGAGAGAAAGAAAAGGACCGTTTGATCGAGTGAGTTGCAGGAACAAGCGGGCGAGATCATGCTCACTCTTTGCTACCTGCCCGAATCGAACAAGATGAACGTCACGTTGTTGAAGGCGAAGGACCTGCCGAGTCGTGGCCGCGAGAAGATCGGCGTCTCCGATCCGTACGTGAAGCTGTGGCTCGTCCAGAAAGGCTCCAAGCTGGAGAAGCGGAAGACGACCGTCAAGCCGCAAACCAAGTGAGTTCTCCGCCTTGACCGCCTTCTCCTCACTCTCTTCCTTTTGCAGGAGTCCCGTCTTCAACGAAATGTTCACGTTCTCCGTCCCGTGTCGCGAGAAACTGGAGAAGGAGATCAACCTCGTCGTTTCCGTAAGCATTCTTCTTTCTCTTCCCGATTGACTCCTTCGTTCAGGTGATGGACTACGACCCGATCAGCAGCAACGACGAGATCGGCCACTGCGTGGTGGGGCTGCTCGGACGGGAGTCGGCCGTCAAACAGTGGCGCGAGGCGATCCACAATCCCGAAAGTCCTGTGACGAGCACCCATCAGTTGGCCCCTCGGTGGTGACGAGCCGCCCGCCGAACGCATTAACCGAATTGAAACGTCGCCCAAAAGGACGGACTCCAAATCCCCTCGTTCAATCTCCCCAATATCCCCTTCTTCTTCTCGCCGTCTAGACGGACGGACAGGCCGTTCTTCTTATCATCGCTCCCCGAAGGCATTTCTTCTCTGCACTCACCGTTTTTGTCGTGAACTCGCCGTCGTGGATGTTGTGGGGCTTCTCCACCGCCGATCTCTCGAAAGGGCTTCCTTCTTCGCTCTCTCCCTCCCACCCTCTCGTTCATGCGATCTCGTCTCGAGCGTTCAATCGAATAAAATCAAACGTGTTATCCGAAGACGACCAAAAAGCAACGTACAAACGGGTTTATTTCCGGAGATCAAACGAAGAGAAGCGGGCGAAACGGATCACGGGGCACGCCGCAGCCGATCGAGCGCCAGCGACGTGAAGGAGCACTGGTCGTCGCACATGAGGCCGAACCGCGAGCACCACGCGCTCGAGAGGTCGCAGTGCAGGGCCACGCCGACCTCGTCGACGGCCGTGAACAGGTGGCCGCCCGCCTTAAAGAGCGACTCCACTCCGCGCAAGGCCACGTGCAGGAGCGGCCAGAAGAAGTTGGAGAGGAGTTCCACCGCTGAAAGCAGCCGTCAGTTCGCGCGCCACAAGCGAGAGCTCACCGGCGGCCAGCGAGACCTCGAGGTAGACGAACGAGAAGTAGAGGCCGAAGACGATCAAGCCGACGCCGCAGGGCTTCGGGTAGGCGAGCGTGTAGCGCAGCATTCCGACCACGTACAAAAAGAACTCCAGCGCCACGCCGCCCACGTGGACGAACAGCTCGGTGAACTGCGGGCTGAGCAGTTGGGAGCTGAAGGCGGTCGATAAGACAGACGAGCGGAAGGCGGAGGACTCACTGCGGGCCGGAAGCGTTCTGCACGAGCTGCGAGAAGGCGGCCGGCGGCCATTGGGGCGGCTGGTGGCACTCGGCGCACTGGCAGCGTTTGCACAACTCGCTCCTGCAAGACGAACGATGGGAGAAGAGGGGAGGAAGAACTCACGTGACCGCGCTCTTCGGCGTGTTGCGCACGTCGCCGTTCGGTCCGTTCTGGCCGCGCGGCTCGGCGGTGTCCGTGGAGGCGGCGGAGGCGGCCGACGGCTCCACCGCCGACTCCTCGCTTTTCATTCCGCCCGCGTACTCCGAGTGGACCGACGGCTCGCTCTTGGGCTCCAGCTTCGGCTCCTTCGGCTTCTTGGGCTTCCGCTTGGAGCCGCCCGCCGGCTTCGGGCGTTCGATCGTCCGGTCGAAGCTCTTCGGATCCTCCTCCAGCGAGTCCAGGCTCGGGCAGTCGGGGATGTCGTCCTGTCGGTCTCTGGTCTTCCTGCAGCCATCGACGGTCGACTGAATCCGTCGCTCTCCACTCACATTCGACGATGCAAGGCGCGCAGCTTCTGGTCCCGTCGCTTTCGTCCCATGGCGGCCGGCGGAGTGGAAGACGCGTGCGAATCGACCGCTGCGAGTGATCGCAATGAGCTGGAGAGCAATGAAATCTTCTGTTTGTTGGCATTTGCATACGACCCTTTTTTTGTGTCGTTCAGTCGACGGAATGCTTCGGTGCTTGCAAGAAGCGATGCAAACCTCAACGCTCGTCTCATCCGCCGACCAATCGGCCGTGTACTCGACGACAAACACGAAGCAAAGCAAGCGGATTTCGCCACTCTTCGGATGTTCTCGAGTACAAGCCGGGGGTTGTTCTGAGCTTGCTGCTTGCTTTTCGTAAACACGAGGATTGTACCTTGCGAACGGGCGGATTCGAACGCGTTTCGTGTCCACGTGGCGATCGCGTCCCGATTTGTCATCCGAGCGGCCGGAAAGCCGCCCGCCTTCGTTCGGGCAGTCGGAAATCGTCGCGGTTTGCGCAGCCGACCGGCCGGACGGACGGCGAGCGTCGCGAATCCTCGCGAACAAAACCGAGCGGTCGGCGGACGGAATCGACGGCCGGCTGCTCAAACGGGCGATTCGGAAGTGGCCGGGCGGCGGGGATAAAAGCGGGCGGACGCTCGTGATTGCCGACAGAACACGTCGCCTCTTCTCCACAAAGTGGGTCCTTCCGTTTCCCTTCTAATCCTTCGAGCACTTTCAGCCCAAAATGAAGTTCTTCTACGTCGCCATCGCCCTCGTCGCGTTGGTCGGAATGATCGCCGGCGTTCAGGTTCGTCCTCCGCCTTCCCACTCGTTCATGCCCCCGATTGTAGGCCGAGATCCCGAAGCAGAACGGCTTCGTGCCCGGAGCCCGTCCCGGTGGAGCGGCTGGAGCGGTTCGACTCCTCATCTTGACCACTGGATTGACTGCTTTGCTTTCAGTTCCCGAAGCCGCCGCCGTCGCCGAAGGGCGGTTTCATCCAACGCCTCCGCTCGTTCATCCACATCTGAGAAGTGAGGAGTGAATGCGAACATCCGAACTGTGTTGTAACCCCGAATAAACCCGTCAACTGCGTTCTGTCCATTGATCACGAGGGTTTATTTCCGGCGATCAGTTCGAAGCAAACTTTGCGAGAATCTCGTCGCAGTTCTGCGGCTGGACGTCCACTTCGCGGCGGACGACCTCCGTTGCGTTCAGGATGCTCGCGTTGGTCTGCTGACAGGCCTCCCGTTCGGACAGGTCGATGTCGTTGTAGATGGACTGGAAAAAGCTCTCAAATGGAAGCAGATGGCTGGACTCACCCGAAGGCTCACTTCCAAATCGTGGGCCTCGGCGGACACCGTTTGGGCTCGCTGGAGGATCCGCTCATTCTCGCGCATTTGTCGTTGATCGTATTCGAAGAGTGAGCGGTCGAGAGCTTGCTTCAAGCAGAAAGAATCACGGGGATTGCGGGACGCCCACTCACTTCGGTCAACGGCGACTGGCGGTACGCCCACATCTTCATCGCCTGCAGCGTGTCCGCTCGACTGCGGTCGGGATCGTAGATGAGTTCTTTGACTTCGGCCAGTTGGCTGGCGTTCAGTTTGATGAGCATCAGCTCGTAGGGCCGGCCTGGGATGTACTCGTACGAGGCGAACACAACGGAGAACACGAGCAGCAGGGGGAACACGCGTGAGTTCATTCCAAACTGACTGGATTCCTCGTTGTGCACTCCCGCTTGTTCGTTTTTATCCCTGCACTCGACCGAGATGCTCGTTCGTTCGGCCACCCGCCTGACCCACTTGGCCGAACGGCCGGGAGTTCAAGAGTTCTTCCTTCTTCTCGCGGCTTCTCTTGCACTTTCGGCCGCTTGACGGGCGTTTGTTCTTCCGAACGTTTCGAACGAAGGTCGAAAGAAGCCGAAAATAACCCAAACAATCAAATGAATTTATTCAAACAATTCAACCACAAATGTACAAAGGGCAAGTGATCGAGTGACCCGCGGTCTTCACTGGCAGCAGAGGGTTGAGCACAAATGTTAGACAATCAATGGGGAGTTCTCAATTAAAGCCCGTTAAAACAAACGAAATGCAGTCCCGATTCATCTCCAGGCGACCTCGCGGCTGGCGTCCTCCACGTAGCTCCCCTCGTAGTTCTCCTTGCCTGAACACGAACAAATGGAAGGGATGGGAAAGAAGAGGAAAAGGACTCACCGCAAACGCCGCAGATGACGTGCATCGAACGATGGGGCCACTCCTTGGTCGTGTAGTTGAGGTGAGTGGCCAGCGTGATCGGGATCTCGCCTTGTCCGTCGATCGAGCGGAAGTTGTCCATGCGGAGAAGCGTGCGGCGGCTGCAATCGAGATGAAGAGGTATCATGCGAGGGGAATCAAACGAAGGGCTCACTTCAAGTCGACCATCGCGTTCACCGCCACGTACAGCGGACCGTTGGGGCCGTCGGCCATCGACGCGAAGTAGTTGGCGAACGGGTGGGCGGAGCGGACGGCGGCGAGCTCCTCGCGCGCCTGCTCGAGGTCCTCCGGCTTGTAGTTCTGGCAGTCGATGCCCTTCTGCTCGGTGTTGTCGAAGGCCAGCTTGATGTGCATGTACTTCTGCACGGCGTTCGGCAACCAGACCAGCCAGCGGGAGCAGCAGCGAGTGCAGCGCGTGTTTAGCTGGGCGGGATCGAGGAGCATCCGCTCCATTCGCAGGAACTGGTGCAGTTGGATGTCGAGAGTCGTGGACGAGGCCGAAATGTTGAGCACCCGCTCATCAAACGGGAACTGAAAGCAAGGGGATGAACCAATGGGATTAAAACGAAAGGACGCACATTTTTGACGGCCTTCCCGCAGGTCAGCACGCGCGTGTTGGGGTCCAACTGGAGGCAGCGGTTCATCTTCGTGTGGTCCATGCCCGGGTGCACTTCCACGCCACAACGACGGAGCAGGACGCCCAGCTGCGCGCACATTGTGTCCGCCACGTAGCGCCGTTGGTCCCAGCGGATGGTCGGCGCCTCTTGCGACTGCAGCTTCTCGTTGTTGTGCTGCAATCAACGGTGGTTGTAGGAATCGAATGAAAGAGCAAACCTCGATGATTTGAACGAGTTCTTCGTACGTGAAGTGGGAGGCGCGCGTCTTCTTCCCGTTCTTGGGCGCCCGACCGTCCGAATCGCCGGACGGGTGCCTCTCGCGCTCCGACGGCCACTCGACGGTTGACGAGAGGGCGGCGAGGACATCCGTAGCTTCCCTAATCAACGAAAGGATTAAAAGGTGGTGGATGAAGGACACTCACAGCTGCATCAACTTCGGCTTCATCTTCTCTTGAATTGAGAAGCAGAGAAAGGAGTCGAAGGCCGCGTAGCGGATCTGCGTGCGGCGAAGCGGGCGGAACGACCACACGGAGAGCTGCTCGCCTTTGGGCGGCTGGAAACCGAGCAGGGCGGCCGAGACTTCGGCCAGGTTGAGGCGAGTCGGCAACTTTCCTGTAATCCGAGCATCGATGAGCGGAGTGATGAAAGCGGAAGACTGACCGTCGAAGAGTTTCGCGAAAGTCTCGTCGTCTTCCGCTTGCATCTGAAGAGAACAAGTAAACACTCGCCGTAGTTCCCGCCTCACGTTGCTCAGGATCGTGTGCAAGCAAACGAAGTTGCTGGTCGTCGGGACGTCCGTCTCGGCCAGGAACGGGAAGTTGTGCAGGATGATGCTGAGATCGCCGGCGACCGCGAATCCTGAACGAACACTCGTCTTCTTCTTTGCTCTGCCGATGAGACGAACCGTAGAAGAAGTTCTTCGGGGCGAAAATCCTCGAGAAGAACGAGATCCACTGCTCGCGACCGAAGTGGTGCTTCTTCACAAAGGACGTGATGTCGATCAGCATCGTTTGTTGGGCGGAGGAGATCTGCAGGAGGGCCAAGCTGCAAACGAGCCGGATAGAAAGAGGAAAAGAAAGAAGACCCACTTTCCGACCTCGCCAGAGTACGATTGATCCCACTCGGCATCGAAACCGAAGTGATCGGAGGCCTCAAAAAAAGGGAAAAGGATTTCCTCCAGTTCCTTCGGTTGATCGATCAGGAAGGCCTTGTGCACGCCGTGCTGCTTCGACTGGCAGAGGGTGACTCCCTTCTTGTAGTCGACGTATTGCTCTTGAGCCTTCGTCTTCCTGCAAACAAGAACGAAGTAAAAGAAATGAAAAGAATGAACTCACTCTCGTTCGACCCGCTGATGAGTTTCCGTCCACAATCCTTCGGAGAGGTTGGACATCTCCGGCGGGAGGTCCTCGGCGGCCACGTCCATGAAGACGGCGAAGTAGACGGCCAGCCGGAGGTCCCGGGAGAAGAACTTGAGGACGGGGAAGTGCATCGCGCGGTCCTCGAGGAAGTGGAAGATCTTTTGGTAGAAGAACTCGGCCTGCTCGCCCTGCAGCAGCCTGCACTCTTCGTTCACGCGATGGAGATCCTTCATTTTGCGGACGAAGATGGCGTTTGGGGTGGCCGCGTCGGGCAGTCCACAGGCGCGCCGCAGTTTGTGCAGGAACTTTAGCGTCGTCTTGCTCTTCACGGCGGCGATCATCCGTTGGGCCAGTTCGGGCTCCTCGGCCGGGCCTTCGGGGGGACGCGCAAAGTACTGCCGCCAGTAGAAGGGCATCGCGGCGTCCAGGAAGCGGACCATCCGCTGGAGCGCCTCGTTCTGCGGCATCTCCGTGTGCAGATTGAAAAGGATGCCCATGTACTGCTGTTGCTCCGCCTCGGGCGTCCGATTCGTCTTGCCCTTCTCGCCCGAGTTGATGATCGAAAGGGCGATGATCTGAACAGAAGGAATGAGCGAAGGAACACGAGGTATCGCTTGCCTTCTCGCAGTTGCACAGCGGCAGGGCCCCCGTCTTGAAGGCCCATTCGAGCACTCGCCACAAATCGCTTTCGATCATCGTCTGAAGCGAAGGAGTAGCTAATAGAAGAAAGAGGGGAGACTCACGTCCAAGAACGTCGCGAACTTCTCCAGAGCGGGCGGGTGCTGGAAGAACGTGCAGAGTTCGTAGAAGCGCTTGGTGCGGAAGAGGCGCTCGAACAACTCCAGCTGCAATGGAGACGTTTAATCAAAAGGAAGACGAGGGCAACGAACCAGGCGGTATGGCGCGATCGTCTCCAACCTCTTCGCGGGATCCGCCTCGGCCGCCGCGATGAACTCGTCGAGCTCGACGTCCTCCTCCTCGCCGCCGCCCGTCGGCGTGATCATTCCGCTGCAATCCGAGAAATCAGAAAGGAGTGAGATATTGCGCGATTTCTGAACGAAGAAGACGCGCACAACGGTAGTAATCACTCAAGTAGTCAAATCAATCCGACTGAATCGACCGTTCCAGCGAAATGAACGACGAGGAGCACGCTTTCGGCGGGCGAACGCAGCGGAAAAGTTGACCCGTTCGGCGTTCGGGCGTGCGATTTGTTCCGCTTCTGTTTGGCCACGAATTGGAGCTGTTTTTGTTGTGATAAGCGGCGGTTTGCAGGGTGGACTGCATGTTGAAAGTGATCAAAAGGATCCCGATCGAAGTGACCGTTCTCTGCGCTCCATTCAACGCTCGCTTGCAAGCAGCAAGTGGCGGCAATTTCTGCTCTCGTTCTTCAATTTGTGATCACGAACCCGTTTGTTCTTTCAGGTTTGATGCTCGAAGCGGAAAGGTTGCAGGTTGGTGGTCGGGGCGGAGCGGGAGGCGCACGCTGGTTACTCGCCGCGTCCGGTCGCTTCTGCCCGCCCGCCCGCTCGAAGGTCGGCGCTGATAGTCGGGGGAGGGCGGGCGGGCGGGTCGAGGTGCAATTTATTTCTTTGGGCGCTTCTTGTTTACACCCGCCCAAACGATCAAGGCCGTCCGCCCCGCTCGGCAATGGCCCCTCCGCCGCACGATCACGCCGTCCGGTCGCCGTTCACGTGCATTCGGAGTGGGCAGCCGAACGGGCCGCCCGCCACTCGCCGCCCGCCCTCTCCGGCCGCCCGTCTTCTTTGCAACCCTCGCCGAAAACAACAACAAGCGGCGACCTTTGCGAGGCGGCCGATCGTTCGGGCCGCCGCCTCTCCCTCGCCGACCGACCGGCCGGCGTCTTCCATTCGGGGGCTGCCGGGCGGCTTCTCTTTGGGCGATCTTTTCGCCGAGTGGGGGGCGGCCGGGCGTGTTTATCTCGCGTTCAAAATCCCGCCATCTTCTGTTCGCTGCGCGTCCCTCGAGCGGCGGGGCCTCGACCGGCCGCTTGCATTCGGGCGGGGGTTGTTCGTGTGTTCGCGGTCCACTCGCGTGAATCCAATGGGCGTCGTGATGTCGAAGCTGCTCCGCAAACTCCGCTCCTCTCCCGATCGTGTGCGCGAATCCCGGCCGGCCAAGTGATTCCTTCTTCCTCCCCTCCCGCCATCCCTCACCCGCACCCTTGCAGAATGACCGACCAAAAGGAACTTCCGATGGACGAGCCGCCGCACTGGGACCGCCTCCTGCAGCTGGACGGCTACCTGGCGCCCTACAAGCAGGAGTTCTTCCGCCGCTACAAGGAGTTCCGCATCAGTCTGGACCTGATCGAAAAGGTGAGCGCCCCCTACTTTCATCTCGTGCATCCCCCGAGTTGCAGAACGAGGGCATCGACCAGTTCACTCGCAGCTACGAGAACTACGGCATCAACGTGAACAAGGCGGACAACTCGGTCGTCTGCCTGGAGTGGGCGCCCGGGGCGGACGGCCTCAGCCTCGTCGGAGACTTTAGTGAGTGCGCGGAGGCAGAGCGGGGATAACTGGACGAATTGCAGACAACTGGGACGTGAACGCGCACAAGTACGAGAAGCTGGAGTTCGGCAAGTGGCGTCTGGTGGTGCCCGCGAAGGACGGCCAGTGCCCGATCCCGCACAACTCGATCATCAAAGTGAGTCCCCCTTCCGCCGATTGCTCGTGACTGCCGCCTTCAGATCGTGGTGCGCAAGGACGGGCAGGACCACTACAAACTCTCGCCGTGGGCCAAGTACGTGACCTGCGCCAAGGACTCGACCATCTTCCACCATCAGTTCTGGAACCCGCCCGAGCACGAGCGGCACACGCTCTCCGCCCCACGCCCGCCCGCCAAACCCGAGGGCCTGCGCATCTACGAGGCGCACGTTGGCATCTCCAGTCCGGAGGGGCGCGTGAACACGTACCGCAACTTCGCCGACGACGTCATCCCGCGCATCAAGCGGCAAGGTGGGCGGTCGGCAGCAGCATAAACGGAGTCTAATCGGAGGAGTTTGCAGGCTACAACACGATCCAGCTGATGGCCGTCATGGAGCACGCGTACTACGCGTCCTTCGGCTACCAAGTGACCAGCTTCTTTGCCGCGTCCAGCCGCTGCGGCACGCCCGACGACCTCAAGTACCTCGTGGACACGGCGCACAAGGCGGGCATCACGATGCTGCTCGACGTCGTCCACAGCCACGCGTCCAAGAACGTGGACGACGGGCTGAACAAGTGGGACGGGACGGAGGGCGGCTACTTCCACGACAACGTGCGCGGCTTCCACACGCTGTGGGACTCGCGGCTCTTCAACTACAACCAGTGAGCAGAGAACACGGATGAAAGCCCGCTAATCCGCGTGTTCAGGATCGAGACCCAGCGCTTCCTGCTCTCGAACCTCCGCTGGTGGATCGAAGAGTACGGATTCGACGGCTTCCGCTTCGACGGCGTCACCAGTATGATTTTCCACAGTCACGGTATGAGTACGTACTTGTGCTACTTGGGCGGGAGTGATGAGTGCCTCTGCTTTCAGATGACAGCTTCGGCCACTACGACGAGTGAGTTCCCTTCGATCCTCGACCTCTAACCACCTCTCGCTTGTAGCTACTTCGGCCTGAACGCGGACACGGACTCGCTGGTCTACTTGGCGCTCGCCAACCACATCGTCCACAAGCTCTACCCCGAGGTGATCACGATCGCCGAGGAGGTGAGCGGGATGCCCGGCTTGTGCCGGCCGGTCGACGAGGGCGGCCAGGGCTTCGACTACCGCCTCGCCATGGCCCTGCCCGACCTGTGGATCAAGATCCTCAAGCACACGCGCGACGAGGACTGGCCGATCGCCGAGATCGTCCACCAGCTCGAGAACCGGCGGTACGGCGAGAAACACGTGAGTTCCTGAGGCCGGCTGGGAGCAAACATGGGCAAAAATGACCGGTGAAGATGTGAACAGTCCTTAGGGTTCTCGTAGATCTCACCTTTCCGCCCCCTTCCACCAACCTCTGTTTTGGGTTCCATGGGTGGGAGATCATCTTTATGGGTGCGATCTATAGGTTTTCGGGGGTGTTCTACACGATTTTAATGATAAAGAAACGTTTAGAACGCTCAAAAATAATGTTGGAGGACTTTTCCCATCAATAATCGAAAATTTCGAAAAATGGTCAAAATTTTGATTTTTTCTTTTTTTCTTTTTTTAATCGTTGTCGTTGAAGTGCGCGTATATCGAAAGCCATGATCAAGCTCTTGTAGGGGACAAAACAATTGCGTTCTGGTAAGTCCAACCGGCCGCAAAAAAAAATTAAAATTTTTCTATTTTCAGGTTGATGGACAAGGGTTCGTTCAATCCCCCCGCAGATCTTCCCACCGCATCCTTTCCTTCCTTTAGAAATGTACACGCACATGTCGATCCACTCGGAGCTGACGCCGATCATCGACCGCGGCATCGGCTTCCACAAGATGATCCGCCTGCTCACCTACGGGCTGGGCGGCGAGGCGTGGCTGAACTTCATCGGCAACGAGTTCGGGCACCCGGTTCGTCTTCGCTCGCTTCCTTCCATTCAATTCTCTCTTGCTTGCAGGAGTGGCTGGACTTCCCGCGCGTGGGCAACGGCGAGTCGTTCCACTACGCGCGGCGGCAGTTCAACCTCGTGGACGACGAGAACCTCCGCTACAAATTCCTCAACAACTTTGATCGGGCGATGAACGAGCTGGAGGAGAAGCACCACTTCCTGAGCCGAGGACCCGTGAGTTCCGCCTGCTTCCTTCCTTGCATGGTCCCCCGAATTGCAGGCGTACGTGTCGTGGAAGCACGAGGGCGACAAGGTGATCGCGTTCGAGCGGGCGGGCCTCCTGTTCGTGTTCAACTTCAACAACACGCAGAGCTTCCCCGGCTATAAGGTGGGCGTCTGGCAGCACGGATTGTGAGTCCCGCCCTCCACGCCTTCTATCACTCCGCCCACCTTTTAGCTACCGCCTCGCCCTGGACTCGGACGCGGCGGAGTTCGGCGGCCACTCCCGCCTCGACCACGGCCAGACCTACCAGACGTACCCCGAGGGCTATGCGGGCCGCGCCAACCACATCCCCGTCTACCTGCCCACTCGGACGGCCATCGTGCTCGAGCTCGTCCCCCAATGAGGCCGTCCCAATAGTCAGTAGTTCGCTAATTATTTCTAGTCGCTAAACATCTCTAATTCCTCTTCATTCTTGTTCCATTTCGATTGATTCGTGGCTAATAAACAACGGTTAGGAACGAGACGTTCGCTTGTCGAGTGAATTTAATCGAAGACCGGTCGATCCCTCCCTCTAATGCGTGATGTCCGTATGTCCGGAACGCAAAATGAGTTCCAGCCATTGGCAAAACCCACGTATAGCAAGTCGGCTACGCTGATTACCAAACAGAAACCCGTTTTTTGAAATTCCAACGCAGTCGGGAGATATTGCGGGTAGAAGGTCTAAATGTTGCGATTTTTGGCCATTTTTGGCCCGCTTTTTCAAGTATTTCCTCTGCTCCGGGTGACGTGAGATTTGGCAGGAATGTACATCTCGACGTCGTCTACCCGCTCCAATAGATTGCTTTTCGAAAAAATGTCGTTGTAGCGAGGGAGCGCCGTTCCCGCGTTGGCGAGTTTTAAGGTCGGCTTTTCGCGATTATCTCCGAAAGTGGGCAGATTCACGGGCCCAAAAAACTAAGCGACATGCATTGGACTATGGGAAACCGAATAAATTAAAGAAATCGAACAAAGTCGGAACCGTTAATATCGAACCGGGGGGGTCGAACGTTTTGCCCTTGAAATTTTTTGCGGTTTTATGGATTTTGCATGCAATTAACGAATCTTTTGGTGTTTGAAAGTGCAATAGACGTGTAGGGTATTCACTCAGCTACTCAATAAAACAAGAATTGAGCGAATCTGCCGATTTTGAGCAATGCTGCGGCCGACTGAGCGGAGCCCTGTTGAGGCGTTTTTCGAAGCGCAAAAAATCGTGTAATCTGTACTTTTTTGCGCGTTTTAATGCTCAAATACTGTTCAATAAGCATTAAAAAGCACCCGCTACACGGTCCCGTAAGTTAAGCATCGACGTGCAGAAGCAGGGAGCCGCCGAAGGCGGCGCCTCTGCTGGTTCGAGTGATAATCCGGGGAGAAGTGATAGACGGGGCGGTCACCGTTGATTGAAAGGCAACAGAATGAGGAAGAGGGCTGGAGGAACGAAGAGCGTGGGCATCCACCGACTGGAGTGATTGCAGAGGTCATCTGAAAGCACTAAATGAGAGCACTCCGTGGAGTCCACTCACCTTCACAAAAGCAGATCGTGTTCTCCTTGGAATCGATAAAGTTCTGGACGGTCGCGTCGTTGAAGCACTTGCCGCTCATTCGGTGGTGGAATGGCCGCGGATCCCGCCACATCTTCTCCCAACAATCCCGGTAGACGTACGCCTCTCCTAAACACACCAGTAAATAGCGAGTGTTGCCGTGCGGAAGGCAGGAGGGCGGTTTCCTCCCTCGAGTAAGCGGAATGAATGTGCGAAACTACCGCCGCTCGTTGTTTTCGTTTCGAACTTCCGAACCCCAGAGAAGAAAGCAAAGAAGAGAGCGAAGGGACCCACCGTTCAAGTAGCCCTTCAGCTTGACGCACGTGCCCGGCTCGCTGGCGGTGTTCACGCACAAGTGGACCTTGGCGCCGCTCAGGTCGACGTTGCCGGGCGTCGTTACATCGGCGCACTTCTGGGCGAAGGTGGGAACGTTCATCCCCGCCTCCCGAATGATGTGCAGGACGTCCTCCACGTTCGACGAGTTCGCCGGCTGCTCCACCGCCCCATCCGCCGTCTCGTGGCCGTGCGTGGCCCAGCACGAGTAACACGCGATCTCGCCCTTGATTCGAGAGGCGGGCGGCGGCGTAAAGATCGCTTGAGCGAGTGGAACGACTGCAAGCCGCTGCTCCAATGCTTTGTTTCGTTCGACATACCGAGAAGAAGTGAGAGGAAGGGCGGCAATCTCGAAGCGATGGCCGAAAGGTCCATAAAGTGAACGTGCAAGGATGCTGGCAAGGACTACGACATCGTTTTTTCTGCTAATCTCTACAACACTTTGATCAAACGGATAAAAGGGAGGAACACGTGGCATTCAACGCCCGCCCGCCCAGACACGATCAATCCACGTTCTTTTCGGCACTCGGACACGAAGAGCGCTTGTCACAAAGACAGCGGGGGACAAAAGACGGCCGCTGTGCTCGTTAGGCGATCGCTTTGTTTCGAGAGAAGGACGAGCATTTAGCGGGCGAACGAGAGGTATGATTGAGAACAAGCGGGCACCCGGAAAGCAGGGCAAAAACGATTGAATCATTGGAATCTCGCCGCATCTAATCCACCTTTCCTCCACCTTCCGTTCTTTCATCGCCGCACTTTCTGCATTTCGTCGTGGACACGAAGAAATTCGCGGTCGGATGAATTTCAGCTTCCGCCGACTTCTTCGCCTTTCGGCCCTCCGCCCTCTTCGGATTACAAGAGGCGGCGGCCGTCGAGCCGCCGGAAGGGCGACGAAACGTGCGGAAATTCCCGCCTTTTGAACTCTCCGATCCTCTCGAACGGTCGGGCGGACGGCTGGGCCACGTGCAGGAAGGGATTCGTCACCCGAACACTTCACTTCATCGCACCTCAATTACGGTAATCGAACAAACACCAGTAGTTCTCCACGAGAAACGAAACATCTCTTCCGTCCAGCTCGTCCTCACGGCCCGTTTGGACATCCGCACTCAAGACGCCCTCGCGAACAAACCGGCCGGTTAACGGCGGCAACGGGCGTGCGGAGAGCGGAGCCAAAAGTCGTTAGTCGCATCCTCGGGGAATCACCAACGAACGAACGAGCGGACGGAAGGGGGAGGGCGGAACGAGAAGAAAGAAGGGCGGGCGGACGGCCGAAACGAAGTTGTCGAACGAGGTGGACGACCGGCCGCCTGCAAACGACGGGCGGCCGGACGGCGCGGCGGATTCCGCGAAATGAGCGCGGATTCTTCGCGCGTTTTGACGTCCCCTTCCGAATCAAATATCCGCTCTCTTCTTTGCTTCCGTCTGCCCGCTGATGTTCGACCAGTTACGGACAAGGACTGCCAACATTTATTTCCTTCTTCTCTCCGAACACAGGGGATATTTGAGCTTTGAGGTGAACGACGGGCCGCTCACATCTTCGAACGAGTGAGCCACGTGAACTCTTGGGCCTTGCGGGTGGCGTCGGTTTGAATCGGGACGTTGATGACCGTCGGGACGTCCGCCTGATCGAAGGCCTCCTTCAACGCCCGGCTGATCTCCGCTTGGGTTCGGCAGATGGCGCCCTTGCCGCCAAACGCGGGCCCGAGCAGATCGTAGCGGCAGTCGGCCGACAGGCTCGTCACGGGCAGCTTCGTGGTCCGCTCGTGGCCGTCCAGCGAGTTGTGGAAGTCGGCCTCGAAGCCGCTGGAGATCCCGTTGTTGTTCAGGATGACGATCGTGATCGGCAGCTTGTAGCGGGCGATCGTCTCCAGCTCCATTCCCGTGAAGCCGAAGGCCGAGTCGCCTGAAGGACTCCAATCAGTTGAATGAAGCAGAGATCACTCGCCTTGGACCACAAGCACACGCGTCTTCTTCGAGTGATCTCTGCAGTAGAATCCCGCTGCCAGGGCGTACGCCAGCCCGATGCCCATCGTGCCGAACGTTCCGGCGTCCAACCGACGACGCGGCTCGCTGTTCGGGAGCATCGTGCGGCCGATGTCCATCGTGTTTGCGCCCTCATTGACGATCAGCACGTCGCGGTCGCGAATGAAGTCTCGAATGGGTTTGTAGGCGGCGTAGTAGTTGAGCGGAGTGCTCGCGTCGTCGGCCATCTTGGCGACCGTCTCCTGATTCTTTCGGCTCTTCTCCTTCAAGTCGCGCGTCCATTGGGAGCTCGAATCGAACTTCCAGCCGTCCAGCTTGCGTCTCAACTGCAAACGAAGAGGGTGAGCGCGAGATAGGCATTCAAAGGCATGCGTACAGCCTCGATCGTCTCGCCGATGTCCCCGAGCAGCGGGACCTCGGTGGGGACGTTCTGGTGAAATTCTTCGGCCGCAATGTCGATGCAAATGATTCGAACGTTGCGTTGGAAGCGAGGCGGATGTCCGAAGTGAAGCATCCAATTCAAACGAGCTCCCACCAACAACACAACGTCCGCTTCCTTCAACGCACTGCACAAACGAGCGGTTAATGAATGAAAGCAAGGGGCGCTCACAAAGATCGGGCGGCGGCCACACTCAGCTCGTGCTCGTCGGGTAACGCGCCTTTGCCGCCGGGCGTGTTCAGAAAGGGCAAACGGGTGGCGTGGACGAACTGCCGCAGTTGAGTCGCCCCGCGTTCACTCCACTGCGCACCTTTGCCCACGATGATCAGCGGCTTCTTGGCTTCTTGCAGCAACGAGAGGGCGGCCACCAGCTGGGAGTCGGGCGGGCGGCTGACCGGCGAGAACAGCGGGACTTTCGGCACCTTCCTGCAGTCAACCGTTCGTTCTCCCTTATCCCTTTTGTGAGCTCACGGCAGCTGATCGACGTCGATCGTTTGGCCCACGAGATTGCCGGGAATGTCCACGTACGTGGCGCCCGGACGGCCGTAGAGCGCCATTCGAATCGCCTTCAATCGAACGGCATCTCGTGGATGGCCGTAGTGAACCCACCTTCTCGATGTGCTGCGGGATGGCGGCGACGTCCGTCGGGCGGCTCGCGTGTTTGCAATACGGGCGGGCGGCGTCCGTCTGCGGCCACTCCTGAAAGGCGCCGCGGTTGTCCAGCTCGGCGTCCGACGAGCCGCCGATCACCACGAGCGGCCTTCAAGAACCGCTCTTGCAGCAGAAAAGAGCAAAAGAAACGAACCAGCAGTTCAATTGAGCGTTCGCCATCCCGCAGATCGTGTGCAGCATGCCCGGTCCAGACACAACAAGGCAGACGGCCGGCCTGAAGGCGGGCATCACGCACTTCGATCGATCGAAAGAACCCACTTTCCGGTCAGGTAGCCCATCGCTTGGGCGGAGTAGGCGGCCGCCTGCTCATTCCGGCAGCCGATGTACTTGATCCCCAACGCTTGACAGGCGAGACCCACTTCGACCACCGGAACTCCGACGATCCCGAAGATGTACTCAACGCCCTGATCCTTCAGCGACTGGGCGACCACCGTTGCTCCGTCGATCGTCTCGGGCATTTCGAGTGCGTGGAAGGAGCTGAAACTTGGGTTGAATGAGGAAGAAACCGAACGCTCGCAGCAAGAAAGAAACGTTCGATTGTCGACAAAATCGAAACCGTCGCTTGTGTTCGAGCGAACGGAAAGAAGGCAGGAGAGCAACGTGCTCGAGCAGGCGCCTCCACTTCATTAATAAACCCGAGCGCTGCTCGCCGATCGCTCGAGCGGAGTGTTGATAGAGCGCGTGAAGGAGGGACTACGACGAGTGTGCTCCCGCACCGACCGCTAGACCGCGTGTTTAATGACCGCCCGGCCGCTCGTAAAAAGGCGTTAAGAAAACTGCGGTGTTTCTAATTACCCGCAAACAATAACTGCTGATCGTTGTGTTTATTTCTGGATTCTTTTGTACGAAGATCGAAGCAGTCTTTGAAGCAAACAAAGCAACGGCATGCTGCAAAGCGGGCTTGACAGTCGGCCCGCTCTTCGCGAATGGCCGAACGGCGTTCGCCTTTGACCTTCGCCGGCCGCTCTCGCTTTCGCCTCGCAAGCATCCAGCGGCCGCTCGGCGGTCGGCGGTGCGCTCGGCGGCAAGCGTTGGAGCGGGCTGACTGTTTTGTGGCGTTGTTTCCAAGCAAGGCTCCCTATTTTTAACGTTGTCTACGCGCGAGATCAGCAGTTCCTTTAAACAAGCGGCCGGTAAGTCAAGAAAACTTGCAAAAAACGCTCACAGGCGCTCGAAAAGTCCTGGTACCGAAAGTTATCAGAAATTTTCGTTAAAAAACGACAGAATCTCTGCTTTTCATTCGTTTTTTCGATTCGTGAGTGATTTTTGCGGATTCTTTTGACGTATTCCAACAGTTTATGTTGCTTGTTGACTTGTGAACGTTTACGTCATTCAGGAATGTCGCTGTCCGCTTTCCTCTTCGCTCTGCTTACGCGTTTGAACCAACGCAGCGACGAGCAGAACGTTTGGAAGGCGAAGTTCGAAGAGCTCCAAGCCCAGCACGAGCAGCTGCAAGTGGACTACCGGAAATTGCAGAAGGAGAGCCAACTGCAACGGGTCGCCCACGTGTACAAAGCGGAAGTGGCGGCCGCCGCCTACGACGAGCTGCGGCTGTTGCACGTGAACGCGCTCCAGAAACTCGTCCAGCTGGCGGACTTTGGCGAGCGCACTCCGAGCGATCGCAAAGAAAAGGAGGCCTTGCGCGCCCACAGCCGCGAGGTGTTCGCGGAGGACGAGCGGCCGTTCAATCCGACCGCCACCGCCCAACTCGCCCAATGGCACGCCCACGCCGTGGCCGACACGTGCGTCACGTACATCGTGGACGATGGAGAGCCGTTCGTGCTGAAAGGCAGACGGCAGCAACAAGGACGTGTGCTGCAGAAGAAGCGGTGGAAGGTCCCCGTTCGCAAGCAGATCTTCACCTCCGACGAGCCCACGAGGATGCGCGCATGGTGCGAGTTCGCGATCGAGCTCATGTCCCAGTCATAATACTCTTTACTGTTGTTGTGCTCGTGTACATTCCAATAAAATGACTGCCGGTACCGAGAGCGGTACGAAAGAGAAGTCGAAGAACTGGCAATGAAAGGCGAATTTTGACTTGCTCGTCTTTACCTGCTTCATCGAGCAATTCTATCTCTCAGTCGTCTGCTTTGCGGGGATGCAGTCGCGTTCGCTCTATCGAACATTCTTTAATCGGATTGCGGCAGTCAAGATCGCCGAATGAGAGCAGTCAATGACGGCCATAGGAGCACTCCTGCGAACGTCTGCGCGTTATTGTCTCGCGATTATGCCGCCGCTTGGTCGCCGAAACGAAAGCCGATTGCTCGCGCCAAATGGCGGGCGGCGAGCACGTTCTTTGCGGGCGGTTGGGCGCCAAAAGTGAGCGAACGAGCGAGCGGGCGGGCGGCTTTGGAGGTCATCCGAGCGAGCCCTGGACTCCGCAAATTGCTGAAGGTCGTCCGGCGAGCCCTGTTCTTCGTTCTTTCGGTTGTTTGTTTGCGTGTAATCCGATTGATCTCGTGGGCAGTCGATTGGCATCCGGACGGGCGGTGCGGCCACTGCGCGCGGATTTCTCCCAAAAGCCGTCCGTCTGCTTTCTGCGCGCCCAACCGACTCGCGGCTTTTGGGCCGTCGCGCCGCTCGCTCGCCCGCCGCTGTTGCCCCCGAACGCGAAATGCGCGCGATCGACGGGCGGCCGACCGCGCCGAACGACGGCGGCGGGGCGGAAGGCGAATTTTCGCGTTCGGGCGCTCGCTGTCCGCCGTCTGGGCCGCTCGTTCGTTCGGCGATCTGCCCGCCGTCCGCCGTGCTGCGGGAACAAAGGCAGTGACGATGAGAAACGATTTCTTGCACGTGTCTGCCGCTCCGCCGTGATGCGAGTCGATTTCGACGAGCGAGTTGCGAAACGCGCGACGTCTTCGGCCGCTTTCGCTTTTCGAAAGGGCGGATCCGCTTGCTGCTCGTTCGGGCGGGTTTCCAAACGGGGCGTTTCGATTTGGATGCAAATCTCCCGACGATGAAGTTCCCGTTCGTCCTTCTTTTTCGTTCGTTTCTGTCGTGGAATGCGGGAACTCGCCTCCGTTTCCTCACAATCAGCCGCCGCCTCCAGCTGATCGGCGGCGGCGACACGTGAGCCGTCGGGTGTTTTCGCCGCCTTCCGGCCGCCCCCTAATTGCCGCCCGCTCGTTCGTCTTCCTGTCGGCGGCCGCCGATTGGGCGGGCGTATGGATTGATTCGAATTTGCTCGCTTTGTTCCGCTGACCTTTCGGCAATCGGAGGCCCGCGAGGCCCGTGGGAACGGCGTCGATTCGAGGGGCGCGCAAGGGGGCGAACAAAGCGGTCGGTCGGGCGGCGCGATCGGCTTCTCCACCGCCTTTTCGCAACGGCGCCCGACGTGTGCAGGGAACGAAAACATTGGGGCGTAATCACTCGAATCGGCCGACTTCTCGGCAACATCCGTTTGGGCTCATCCCCCGCTCGCCGTCCGCCGCCCGCGGGGCCGCCGGTCGACCTCTGCGACGGCCAAAACGAGCGGAAATCGCGCTAATCCCCTTGCCTCCACTCGGCCATCGGCACAACCGCAGCGGGCGGATTGGTGGCCGTCGGGCGGGCGGCCGAAGTACGCGGACGTCCCGATTTGTATTCGCGTCCTTCCCACTTCGTCTTTCCTGCTCCTTCTTTCTTCCGCCGGCCGGCCGGCTACAATCAGAAGCCGGCCGCTCGATCGTCACAAATCGCAGCAATCGGCGGCCCGCAGCGGACGGTCGGCGGGAATGCCGACGAGGCTCGTCTTTCGTTTTGTCTGCCGCTAATCTCCGCTCTGCGCCCTTTTCTTCCCGCTCCTCTCCATCTCAAACATTCGCATCCGCTTTGGCAAATCGCCCGTCAGCACGCGATTTACTGGCTGCCGGTCGGCCGTCGGGTGGACGCTCGTGTTCTTCACTCGATGCCCGCCGAACGCTACGGTTCGCCCTTCGATTCACGCTCCTCTTTTGTTGCTGCGGCCGTTTGTTGCGGGATTTCTCAAACCGGCGAGCGGCCGCGGCTGCAGGCGGATTCTCGGGATTGGACGGCGAGATCCCTCGGATTACGGCCGGCCGTGCGTGCCCCACCGGCCGATGGGGGTGGCGGTCGCGTGTTCCGCTTCTTCGAACCAAAAGAACCCACTCGCCCGGCGATCTCGGGGTGTTTACCTTCGCTTTTCTTTGCGTGCAGCTCGAAAGGTCGCAGTCGACTGTCTACCGATCGAATCCACTCGTCTTTGATCAAAAAAACGTCTGCCGATCGACACAAATCGCGGGATGTTTTCTCGTTCTCATGATGACGACCGGCGTTCTGCGGCCGCCACTCACTTTGCTCCCGCCAACTTCGCGTCTCGTCCGTTCGTTCGTTTCAAGGAGCAGCAGGAGGAGGAGGAGGAGGAGTGGTGCTGATGGAGTGTGGCGGGGCGGGCGCGGCGGTCGGATGTTTGTTCTTTGCGAGCAGCTCACGTTCTTCGGCTTTCGCCGACCGACCGGCCGGCCGCTCGGGATCTGCGGGCGGCGGGCGGTTCCAAGTTCGAAAGAAAGCGAGTCGATTTTTCCGCCGCCCGCTCGCCGTCGGGCCCGCTTTTCACCTTCGGGACGTCACTTTGCTCGCTTGTCGGCTCCCTTTCGACGATCCGCGTTCTTTTCGCCCGCTGCACGGGAACGATCGTTTCGATCAAGCTAGCCGTCCGTCCCGCGCATCCGTTCATCTCGCGGTTATCGCTGGACAGGGCCGTGCGGGGTCCCATTCGGTGGGCGGCTCGACGGCCCGAAACTTCGCCGCCGTCTGCTCGAATGGCGGATGCAAATTCCGCAGGGACGAAGGAGCCAACTGCCGTCTTGCCCGCTCCGCCCGCCCGCCCGCCCGCTGCTGGTGTTTACTCGGCGAGGTTTTTTGTGGGGAAGAAGCGATTTCTTTTACACTCCCGTCCTGCCCGCACGGGCGGCGGGGACGGCGGCCGGCCGATTGACCGCTTCGTTTTTTGGGGTCGCTGCAATTGGCCCAAATCTTCTCGATGCTCGTGTCCCGTTTTGTACCCGCCGCCTTCCTCCCGCCCTCACCCACTCATCGCTTCCTTTCAGCAATCAAAACGTTGCTCTCAACGCCCTTCGCCGCGTTTTGCTGGACGCTGCTCGTCCTCTCGACCGTCTGCTTCGCCAACGAGCCCGGGCTGTTATGGGCGGTCCTCATGGAACACGAGCACAGCCAACCCAACGATCTTGAGCGGCATCTCCTGGGCGACCTGCTCGATGACGAGGGCTTCAGCTCGTGGAAGTTGGGTGAGTGGCGGCAGAACCTTTGAATGTTCACTCTTTTCGATTGCAGACGACGCGAAGTCGAGCAGCGATGTGGAGCGGTCGAGTTTCGGCTCGGAGCAAATCAACGTGACGCCGGACAGCGTGCAGAACGAGTTCGGATGCCGCCTGAACGCGCAGCCCACGTACTCGAACGCCTCAACTCGCCACGCGTCGAACACGGACCTCGGTTCTCTGCACCTCTTTCCGTTCTTCTCTTCCAGCTCTGCCTCTTATCAATGTACGTTCTTTCCTCTCCTATTTGTGTTGATAGTCGTTCGTTTGCAGCAGGTACTCCCCACAAACACGGGCCACTCGCCTGCAGCGACCAGAACGCGCCGCCCGCCCACCTGCCGCGGCCGCAGAATCTGCCGCTCGAGCGAACGTTCTCGCAGGTGGTCGCCAAGAAGAACCTCCCGCTGCTGCCGGTCGTCGCGCTCTCGAACGGCGGCCGCTCCACGCCGCCCGTCCCCAAGAAGACCACGACCTCGGCGCGCGCCCGCTCCAAACCGCGGTCGTTCGCCCCGCTGCCGGTCGCCTCCGCCTCGTTCAGCCAGCCACCCCCGCCGCGGGTGATCGGCTTGAATCCGGTGGACAAGTCGAAGAAAGGTGGGCTCTCATTTGTCTTCCATTTGTTTACTCTCACGTTCAGGAACGGTGGCCCGAGAAGCGGACTTCCTGAAGGTCTCCGCGCACAAGAGGAAGAAGGAGGCGGCGAATTCGAACGGCGGCCAGAAAGCCCAGAAGGCGCCCTCGAACTCCTCGGCCGGGAAGCACGCGGGAACGCCGGTGGACGTGAAGCCGCCGCCCGCCAGGCCGCCAAAGCAGCTGCCGACGGCCGCCGCGGAGACGAACGGCGCCTCTTCGTGGGGCTTCCGCAAGTTCGCCGCGCTCCAGCAGCTGACCGAAGCGACGCCCAACGAACAACGCGGCCGCTTCTTCGCCAACGATCGCCGTTCGCCGTCGTTGAGCGTTCGCTCGACCCGTTCGGACATCTCCGGTTTGTTCCCCTCCATTCTTTCTGTTGTTTCATTCGTTCCTTTGTTGCAGATGGCTCGGCCGACGGCACGACGAACAACGGCGGCGGGGCGAAGCGCGCGGGTCGCAGTCAGCAGTCGAGCGGCAGCTCGTCGCCCGTTCGCGCCAAAACGTTCAATCCGACCGCCTTCGCCGCGAGCCTCTTCGCCTTCTGCAACAAACCGAAGGGCAAGCGGCGCCAATCGAAGCGGCGGGCGGACAACGGACTGATCTCATGGATTCGTGAGTTCTTTCCGGCCAACCGTTGATCCTCTCGTTCGTTCGTTCAGTTTCGCTTCTGCTGATCGCGTGCCAGCACGTGACGCGGGGCGCGGTGCAGGTGGCCACGATGTTCGTCGAGGTCGTCTACATGGGCGGAGTGGCCGTCGCCATGCTGTGAGTTCCGCCTTTTTTCTTCTTTCATTTGTTCACTCGCTCGCTTCAGGTTCCGCTCGGTGGTCAAGAAGGTGACGAAGGGCACGAAGATCTCCTGACGGCCGCCCGCTCCCCGCCTTCTGCCAAACGTTCTGGACTGTTGCTTGTGATGTGTGCTCTGGAAGTGTTCTTGAGTAAACGTAGCGTTCTTATCCTCTTCCCCTTCTTCCACCCTCCATTTCTCGTTGGCCTCCTGGCTCGAAATCTCAAACTGACATTACGGTTGGATTTTGTTGTTTCCCCTCGCATCTCCGCCATTCGGATGGTCTTTTGAAATAAACGTTGTTGACCCTCTTGAGCGCCGGGAAGGAGCACAACACAAACAACAACAGTATTTACATTCAATAGATCTTCGTGGCGATCAGGACATCAAGGGCGTCTCGCTTCGATGGCGGATGTACTTGACGAGCGGGGGAAGTTGCCGCACGCGCTCCATGAAGGCCACAAGTTGTGGATATTTCTTGAGGATGAACTTTTCGAAGCGGTGCACGGTGTAGAAGTACTCGCTGACCATGAAGTCGGCGTAGGAGACCCGCTTGCCGAAGAAGCCGCTCTTGCTCTCGTCCAACAGCTGCACGTAGGTCGCAAAGAACTTGTCGACGGCCGGAAGGAAGACGTCTCGGCGGAGTTGTTCCTGCAGAAAGAATTGAGAGCTCTCCTCCTGGTCGATCGTCCACCTTGTTCCCCTCGCGGAATCCGCCGAGCACGAGCAGGTAGGGCGAGCTGTCCGTGAACACTTGCCGGTGGAATTCGGCCGCCTCGTCCACGCGCGCCTTGTCCCACTCGTCCACTCCCTCCAGCCCTGAACGCTCGATTGATCAAAGGAGTGAGCAGTCGGAGGTTACCAAATTTTCGCGCCAGCCACCGGACGATCGTGTAGCCCTGACCGAGAACTTTTCCGTCCACCTCCAACAGCGGCAGCTTCCCGTAGAGCGTGTCTGAAAGGAGTTTCACTCGATTCCTCCCCGCCCACTCACGATCTTTCATGCGCAGCCACTGCTTTTTGCTCAGCCGCTCGTCCACGAACGACTCGTTCGCGTACACGAAGATCAACCGAATGCACTCGGCAATCCCGCGAGCATCGAAGTACGTGACCTTGAAGCGAGGGACGGGCCCGACGGGAGTGTCCGCCGTTTGCACTCGCCTCGAAACGCCCACCGAGCCGAGTTCGTTGTCGATCTGCAGGAGAAACATGTGAAGCTCTTCTCTACCGCCCACCCACCTCGTTCTGCTCGTTCGTGTCGAGCGTCTGGAAGCCGCGGATCGGATAGGTCGCGCCCAAAAGTCAGGGCGCCCTGAACGGTCGCATCGGACGGGAGGGCGATCAGCGGCGGCATCAACGAGATCAACGGCATCACCATCTGTGGCCGCCTGCTCCCCCGACTCCCGTACTTCTGCCCCGCGAGAGCGGACTTGCCATTGGGACTCGAAGGCGGCAGAGTGGTCAGTCGAGTCGTTTCGCGCCCATTCGGCCGATCTTTCGGTTTCTTTTGCTCGCCCGAAAGAAGCTGGCCGGGGATCTCGTCCGGCCGGAGGAAGCGGGGCCGCGGCGTCGTCTTCTTCTCGCCGATTGCCGTTCCCGAACGATCAGAAGTCGCGATTTTGGCATCGATCAGTGGAAACACGAGACAAATGAGAAGTAGATTAAAGAACATTCTACAGAGCATCGATTGAATCCAGCAACAGAAACAAGTGGACCTCCAGGCGGGGCGGATGGCCGAACAAGCTGTCCGCCCGCCCGAGTGGTCGGTTGGGCAAACAGAAGCCGACGGGGCGGGACGAGACGGAACTTTTTCTTGTCCGAACAAACGAAACAAACATTCAGGAAGCGTTGCCTACTTTATGCGGCCTTCCAATCAACCCGAAGACACAAAGAGCGGATTTATTCGTTCTTCATCGGCCACAACAAACGGAAAGACGGCCGCTCACTTCTTGCGGGCCGTGCGGATGACGGGCGAACGGCCGTCGATGTTCGCGTCCTCGAAGTGGTCCTTGGGGTCGACCTCGCGGGCCGTGAGCACGTCGAGGATCCCACGGCTCACCTCTTCGATCATCCGGTGATTCGCGTTCGCCTGTTTGGCCGTGGAGTGGACGCGGCCCGTGTGGACGCTCTCGCTGATCGTGTCGAACTCGCTGCCCACCTCCTCGCTCAGCGCCTCCAGCGTCTCCCACTCGCCGTCGAAGTAGAGGCGGCAGAGGTCGCGCAGGACCGAGCTGGAGCAAGCGAACGGTTGGTGCACAAGGGTCCACGAAAACTCACCGCTTCTTGCCGCCCTTCTTCGGGCTCTTCGACATCGACCGACGAGAGCCCTTTTTCGCCTGAACGATCGATCCGATTGAATTGAAGCAGAGAGGAAGGAGGAAGACGTACCGCAGAGCGTGGACGAGCCGGCGACTTGTCGCCTTGGGGTGCGCTCGTCCGCCTCGAAGCCGGCGGCCTCTTTTTGGGTCGCCGGACGGCCCGCCGACTTCTTTGTCTTCGGAGTCTGCAGAAGGGAAGGGATGAGCGGTGAGTGGAGAAGCGAACTCACTCGAGAAGTGGGCGAGTCGGGCGTCGGATCGAAGGGCCCGAAGACGACCGTCCGCTGCGGTCCTTTGCCGGTCGTGCGCTGTTTCTGCACCGCCTTCTGGGCCAAAAAGAGGCGTTGGCTGAAGCGAGGGAGTGAGGAGTGAAGGAATGGGGAGGACTCACCGCCGCCGTTCCTGCGGATCGCCCGGCTCGCGGCGCATGCGCAGCTCGAGGTCGACGGTCACCTCCTCGCCGGGCTCCAGCTCGCCGAGCAGCCGCCGCAGCGACGCGCGCAGCTGCTCGTCCAGGTTGGGCGCCGACTGCGGGAACGCGAGCTCGTAGTCGCGGTTCTTCTGCGGCAGCTGGACGCGCACCAGGAGACTCCGCTCGTCCGCCGGCTCCTCGCTGCGGTCGACGGTGGCGGCCGCCTCGTTCAGCAGCTTCTCCTCCAACTTCTCCCACTGGTTGGCGGCCATGGCGCTCCCCGAACCGACCGGATTGCACGAGGGATGAGCGATGGAACTGATCGGCCCTCCGCTGCTCGTTTCTTCTCGCCGCCAATGCAAATTCGCTCCGACGACCGCCTCCTCCCTCTCGTTTGAGTTCCGAGCGGAAAGTTCGCGCGTTAAAATTCGTCGCTTCCGCACCACTCCGCCCGCCCGTTTGCAATCGAATTCCCTTTTTGGAGTTCGCTTCGTGGATCCCGAACGAGCAGCCGAACGTCGCGATGGCGCGCTTCCTGACCGCGGAGATCGTGGAGTCGGCGAACTTCGAGAAATTCGCGGACGGCCGGCCGCTCACTCTGGGGATCGACGAAGCGGGGCGCGGGCCGGTGCTCGGCCCCATGGTCTACGCGTGCGCGTTGGTCGAGACGAAGGACGTGGAGCACTTGAAAGCACTCGGTTCGTGCCTTCCATTCATTTATTTCGTGCTCATCGCCCGCTTGCAGGCATCTGCGACTCGAAGACGCTGAACGAAGCGAAACGGTCGAAAGTTTTCGAGGCGATGGAGGAAAACGAGGAAGTTCGTTCTTCTTTCCTTTAGCTGCAATGATTTGAGTGTTTAGTTGGTTGCTTACGCATACCGCAGCCTTCCTGCCCGCTATATCAGCGGCCACATGCTCTCGCTGGAGGATCCCCAGTCGCTGAACGAACTCTCCCACCAGTCGGCCATCGGGTTGATTCGGAACGCGTTGAAGAGGGGCGCGAATGTCCAGGAAGTGAGTGCTTCCTTTCTTCTTTTGTTTGACTCGAAGCTGCAGGTGTTTGTGGACACGGTCGGCCCGAAGGCCACCTACCAGGAGATGCTCGAGCGCGAGTTCCCGGGCGTCCGCGTGACGGTCAGCGAGAAAGCGGACGCGCTCTTCCCGATCGTCGGCGCCGCCTCGATCGTCGCCAAGGTGAAGCGAGACGCCTTCCTCGATGCGCACGAGTTCGACGAAGCGGAGCTCCGCAAACCGAAGGGCGGCTTTGGCTCGGGCTACCCGGGCGGTTCGTCTTTCGCTCGGTCCTCTACTCACTTCGATTCGTTTGCTTCAGATCCGGCCACTCAGAAGTACCTCTGCCAGAACATTGACCCCGTCTTCGGCTTCTCGTCGTTGATTCGCTTCAGCTGGAAGACGACCGAAGAGGCGTTGAGTCGAGGAGCGGTCAAGTGCGAGTGGTGAGTCCCCTCTCTGCCTGCTTTCACTCCTTCCTTTCGTTCAGGTCCGACCCGAATCCCCCGCAAACGCTCTTCGCTTTCTTCCAGAAGACGAACGCCGTGCCGGTGGTTGAGAAGGCGGCCTTCTTCAAGGACCGAAAGATCAAACACGCCGTCGAATTCTGAATTGTTCTCATCGTTTCCATTTGTTTTTGTTTCGAAGATCTCTCGATAAACAATGCTCACTTCACGAACGTTCAATTGACTTGTTCTCGTTCATCAATCGATTGAATACCTGCCGTTTCTCTGCGTTCGTCGTCCATCTTCTCGTTCAGGAGTGATGGGCTTCGGGAGCAAACTCCTGATCGGGTTGGTCGTCGCGTACATCCTGAAGAGCGTGCACGAATTCTACAACGTTTTCCACTACTCTGAGTGCCAACTGAAGGAGGACGGTGGACGGCATTGCATTGAGGTGGGAATGAGGAGGAATCTTCACCGATCTCCTTGTTGCAGCCCTTCCTCCGATCGGACGATGCGGGCAAGTGCCCGCCCGTGCAGCTCCGCATCAACTTCTACGGCCGGCGGGGATCTTCTCGACATCAAACGTTCGTGCGGAAAGAAGTGGACGTTGGGGAGCCGTTCGAAGAGGTCATTCAACTGGAGATCCCGCCGCATGTCCGGCGGAACGGGTCGATGTGGGCCGAGTTGTTCCTCACGGACAGTCGCTTCGAGGGCAGCGAGATCCAAGACGTGAGTGGAGAACGGACGACTCCCTTTCATCCTCTTACTGGTTGCAGGCACCGTGGCACTTGGGGAGTGTGTTCTCGCTGACCAAATACGCCGAACCGCAGGCCGAAGTCTTCAATCTGATGTCCAATTCGTCCTCCAAGGTTCATCTCTTCGCCCGTTCGTTCACTCGTCCCGCTTGCAGACAACGAAGGACGGCCACGTGCGGCCGGTCGCCCACCTCCGTTCCGTCCTCCCGCTGAACGTGATGAGCGACGGGCTGGTGCTGGACGAGCGGACAATCCCCGACGATCTCCGGCATCTCGTGTACGTGAACGAAGAGGCGGGCAGCCGCAAAAAGACCTACTTGCCGCTCTTCGCGGTCGACAGCATGCGCGTTCGGTTGAAGGACTTGGTCGAGGTGGGTGCAATCTTCTTTCAAGCGATCACCTCCGCTCGTTCGTTCAGATCAAACCGGAAAACGAGTTCATGAACCTCACACTCACCTACAAGCCGATTTCCTTCGGCAAACTCCGCTTCGGCGTCGTGATGGAGCATTCGATGGCCCAATTCGCGCAGTTCGGCTTCGGCGAGAAGGACGTGGACGATGTGAGTGGCCGCTGGCAAAAGCACTCGTTCAATTTGGTGTTCAGATCAAGGGCACGTACGCGGAGATCAATTTCTACTTCCTCGCCTTGACGGTCGTCGTTGCCACCGTCCACCTCCTCTTCGACTTCCTCACGTTCAAGAACGACGTCTCCTTTTGGAAGGGCCGCAAGACGATGGTCGGCATCTCCACTCGGTGCTCTCCACTCCGCTCGTCCATTCATTCCTTTTTTCTTTCGTTTGCAGCACGTTGATCTGGCGCTGCTTCAGCGAGACGGTCGTCTTCTTCTACTTGCTGGACGAGAATTCGAGCTATTTGATCCTCATCCCATCGGGCATCGGGGCCGTGGTCGAGTTCTGGAAGCTTTCGCGTGCCCTGAAGATCCGCGTGGAGTGGGTCGACCGGCGGCCGCGGCTGGTGTTCGGCGAGCTGAGCGAAAAGGAGCGGCAGACGGGCGCGTTCGACGTGGAGGGCATGCGCTATCTCACCTACATCCTCGTGCCGCTCTGCATCGGAGGCGCCGTCTACAAGTGAGTTCACTTCTGCTTGCCAGATTGATCGACAGCTTGCAGTTTGATCTACGTGCCCCAACGCTCGTGGACGAGTTGGGTGATCAAGTGCCTTGCGAACTGCGTGTACGCGTTCGGCTTCTTGTTCATGTGAGTTCACGCACACGACTCATCAACTTGTTCCTTTTTCTGGTCTATAGGTTGCCCCAACTGTTCCTTAACTACCGCCTCAAGTCGGTCGCCCACCTTCCGTGGCGCGCGTTCATGTACAAAGTGAGTCTTCTTTCCCCTTTCTTCTTTGTGATGCTCTGTGTTTGCAGGCTTTCAACACGTTCATCGACGACATCTTCGCGTTCATCATCACGATGCCGACCGCGCATCGGTTGGCGTGCTTCCGCGACGACGTCGTCTTCCTCATCTATTTGTACCAACGTTGGCTTTATCCCGTGGACCGCACACGCGTCAATGAGTATGGCGAGGCGTTCGAGGAGCTGGAGAAGGCGGAGGAGGAGACGAAGAAGCAGAAATGATCCTTCGTTCTCGTTTGTTCGTGCATTTGTTTCGTTTGTTCATCGTCGCAATCGATCGCAGAAATAAAACGGGCAGTGGGGGCACAAAAGAAGTGAATCGGCTGTACGAATTGGCGGAAGAAGCCGCTTGTTTCGCGGCCGCAACGAAACAATCCGGCCCCCGTTTCGGCGATCACTTTCGGTTGTTGCAGAAACAAAGGGCGCCCGCGAACTCGACGGCGAGTTGGCGGCCGGGCGGCAAGTTTGTTTGAAGGAAGGCGGAAATCCAAACCGAAAGGTCGGCCGGCGGCGATTCTCACTGGCGATCGATCGGCCGACCGGCCGCACAAAGGCGGCATCGCCTTCTTGTGCTCCTCGCGGACAAAAGGCGGCCGCCGCCCGGCCGGCGGTCCACTCGGCCGACGGCTTCGAATCGGAATTCGTATAAAACTCCCGTCACGGACGTCCAGCAAACGCTTCCCGCGTCCATTTCGATTTCTTCCGCCGAGTACCGTACGTTCGGAATGCGGGCGGCCGTCGTCTTCTGCAGCCTTCTGGTGGGCATCGGGGTGACCGCCGGTGAGTGAAGAAGGGGGTGGAGGGAGTGACCGACGGATTGCAGGCGACCACGTCCGCATCAAAGCGAATCCGTCTTCGAACAGCGCCCAGGTAACAGCCGGCTCGAGTGCACGGATTGAACGAAGGCTTCAGAATCCCTTCGATCTGCAAGGCGCCTTCAAGTCCCGCATCCGCTCGCTGACCTTGAAATCCGTGCGTTACATTCACTGCTTTCTGTCGACTGCCGCCTGTTTGTTCAGAGCAGCGGCTGCAACTGCCAAAAGCGGAGCGCCGACCACCACCGCTTCTCCCAACTGCCGCTCGAGCCCCGCACGCCGCTGGAATTCGACGAACAGCTGCTGGGCGAGTTGTTCCGAAGCAGCAAGCGTCCTGCTGCCGGTCACGGGGTCAAAGTGAAAGACAACGAGCTGCAGGAGAACGAGACGTCGACCACGGGCGCAACAAATCCCACCGCCAAGCCGACCACACTCAAGCCGACGCCCACGGAGTCAACTACGACGACCACGGAGCCGCCCACAACCACCGCGACGACGGCTGAAACGACGGTCAACGCGACGACGACTCCGCCACCGACGACAACCTCGATCGCCACGACGAAAGCCGCTCAACCGGGGGCCGGCTGTCCGGGTTGCTGGTGTTGTTTCATGGTGAGTAGAAAGGAGGGCGAGTGCACAGAAAGGAGCTCTTGCAGCAATGCTCGTGCGGACCGCCGCAGCCGTGTCCTGGACCACTGACCTCGACGCCCGTCCCACCGCCCGCGTATCAAACGACGACCGCCGGCTACGCGGTTGGACACGAGACGAGCACGAGCTATGTGCCCGGCCCGCCGTTCACACCCGCTCCGAGCAGCCCGCCGCCCGCCTGGACGCCCGCCTACCCGACCGGCGCCCCCTGCTCCCATCCACCCGCCCCGCAGCAGCCGGAAAGGTGAGCGAGCGGAACGGGAGCAAAGAGATGAACGTTCTTTCAGCTGCTGCTCGATCCCCGTCCAACTGCCCTGCTTCGCGTGTCCGTGTCTTTCGCAGTGCGCGATCGTCCCACTCGGCGAGTGTCCGTGCGGTGTGGACACCAGCTACGAGTATCAGTGCCGTGAGTTGCGATCGAAAGATCAACCGAGTCTCCTCTCGTTTCAGCGTACGCCTACTCTACGGAAGTGCCGATCAGCGAGCTGCCCGGGAAGCTGGACGAGGGCTATCGCGTGCCCGACACCCTCCGGCCGCCGCCGAACTGCGCCTACGGTCAGGGACCGCCGTCGGGCGGTCAGTACGCCCCGCCGATCCCGCCGTACGGCCCCTACCAGCCGGATCCCGCCTACTTCGTCCCGTACGACGCGAACGCCCCCGTGCCGCTGGACGGCAGCCCGGCGGCCAACCGCCCGCACCGCGAACGGCCGCATCCCGTCGGCGGTTACGCGCAGCCGCTCCCGCACTACCCGCCCGGTCCGCAGCGTCCGTACGACGTGCAGCCGCCCGCTTACGCCCAGCCGCCGAACGAGACGACCTCCACGACGACTCCCACCTCTTCTTCCAGCAAACTCCTGCCCGCCTCCATCAGCCTCCTTTTCGTCTTCTTCTCCCTTTTGTTCTGCAGCTCGTAATCAAATGCCCCAACTAATTAATAATAATCGTTCAAGTTATCCACTCACTCCTTCCGGAAGTTGTTCTCCGTTTTCTAATTATTCCTTTGCTTGTCTTGGTGTTGGTTTCCCGTAGTTCTGGTCGGTTAATCGTGGAATAAACGAAGAGGTGATGACCGAAGAGTTTATTTCACGCACACCTTGCGGCCGATCACTCCTGCGGTCCCTCGCGCTTGGGGAACGCGACCTCCGTCTTGATGGCGTACATAGAATCCGCGCGGGGGTCCTCGGCGGGCATGAAGTGGCCGGGCGGCAGCGGCGAGGGCTGTGCGGGAGTGCCGGCCTTCGATTTCTGCAGGCGGGCGGGTGAGCGGCGGCCGGCGAACGCACCTTTTTGTCTAGACAGCCGATCGCGCCCGTCCACACGAGCACCAGCGGCGGCAGGAGGGCGCAGAGCGGGGCGAGCATCGGGGCGGCCGGGCGGCGGGCGGTGCCAAGAGTGGAATGAGCGCGCGTTCACTCGCAGTTGAAACCAAGGGAAATCGGTTGCTGTTGGTGGACGTCCAATCGAGCAGCTCCCGATTAGCCGCCTTTCGACCGCCGGATGCTCGTGAAGGCGATCACAACACCGTCATTTGAGGCTTCGCTCGAGCTTCGGAATGAGCGGACGATTTGTGCTGCGGTCGGGAGCGGACGAGCAGCTTGTCCGTCGGCCGAACGTTCGGCAGTACTCGGGCGGCGATCACGAGCAGTCGGTCGAGACACTCCGCTTCCTGCTCGGCCAGAAGCCGTCAGAAGCATGAGAAGGCGGCTAATTCCAAACACACAAAGAAGGGAGCACTCTCTTCTCGTCCTCAGGCGGCAACAAGACGGATCCCCGGCTCTGCACGTGCGGCAACCGAGACATCGGTGGATTGCTCTATTGTTCGAGTGTTCGTCTGGAATGATCCCTTTTTTAACCTCCTTTCTGGTCGGCAATCGAGTGCGGCGGCCTGCCGCTCGCTCCGTTAGGACGGCCGGCCGCCGATCTCCGCGCCCGCCTCTCCGCCGCCCGGCTTGGCGTTTCGTCCGGCAGGCAGCAGCGAGCGGGGCGGCCCGACCACTCCGCCTTCCTTTCGCAGAAATCGAGTCGTTGCTGCCCTTCTTCTTTCTCGTTCTTTCTTTTGGTGTAAACCGGTGGGAAGATCCCCCCGTTCTTCCCCGATTACCCTCCACCGATCGCCGTCGACGTCCAAAGGGGGCCGCTCGTTTCCTCGGCCGCGCACTCCTTCGATTGCGGGCGGCAGATCGAAACGCGCCCTCGCCCGAATGGGCGGCCGCTTTGGGCGAAATTTCGCCGCCGTTCGCCCCTCGCGGTCGGCAGGACGCGCCGTCGGTCGGACGCCAAACGGCCGCCGACTCCCTTCGGGGGCCGGGCGGCAGGCGGGCGTCCCTCCGCCTCGCATCTCCTCGCTGCCGCCTGCCCGCTTGTTTGCGCGTTGTTTACGCCGTCGTGCACGGCGGTCTGCTGATCGCCGCCTTCGTTGGTCGTGAGATCGGCGAGTAGGCCGGCCGTCTGCTGCTGTGGGGCGGGCGGGGATGTTGAAATCGGGGAGGGATGGGGGAAAGCGAGTGTTGCCTGATGCCCGTTGTTCACTTTCGGGCGTTGTCTCTCCTCGTGATTGGAATGACGTCAAGCTTTCGAACCGAACGGGTCCCTCTTCATCGCTCGCTACTGCTCGCCCGCCACTCGCATTCGAAGGGGGACGCCACGAATTTGATTCAAATGTCGCCACTTGCCCGAATGGCTCGCGCGAAAACGGCGGCAAAACGCCCTCATTCGCCCGTCTTTCGGCTCGTTTTCGGCCGCCCGCTTTTGAACGCGAGCGGGCGTCGAAATCATCTCCCCGTTTCCTCGCGTTCCCCCACTTCTTCCATCCATCTCCCTGCTTTCAGCGACAAGAACGACAAGGAGCGTGGATCGAGCACCCACCAAACAACCCGAAATGGCCAATTTCGTGAGTTCTCCGCCTTTTCGACCGCCCACTCACCTCTCCGCTTGCAGCAGACCGACCAGGAGGAGGCCGCCATGGTCAAAGAGCTCCAGATCCCGCGTGAGTTGGGGCGGGCTGGCTGGGCGGTGGGGTCACTTCCCTGGGGCGGGCGACATCAACAGCACTCGCTCGCCTCCTTCCATCCCCGCCCGCACGCCTCTCATCCACTAACCCACTCACTCACCCCATCCATTCTTTTAGCGAAGGCGCCGAACACGCTGCGCATCCGGCCGCTGCGGACGGAGCCGGTGGACACGAACTGCTACCGCGTCACGTTCACGGAAACGGACGTCCACCGTTACGAGGCCAAATTCTTCTCGGATGCGGGCGGTCCGAAGGGCCCGAAGAACATCGCCGAGGGCTGGAAGAACGAGTGAGTCCCCCGTCTTCCTTCCCGCATCCACCGACTGCTCCCGCTTGCAGCGCGTCGACCGAACGCCGCCGCCTGCTGCTGAACGACCTCTTCCGCCAGCTGATCACCTCGCGGCCGGAGATCTTCGGCACGGACCTCCTGAAGCTGCTCTTCGACTGCGGCCAGACGATCATCTCTGCCGACCGCCTCGTCCTGCCCCAGGAGCTCACGAAGATCCAGCTGAACGCGGTGAGTCCCCCTTCTCCTCCTTCACGTTCTATTCTTCGAGTTGCAGGAGCGAATCGACTCGCAGTACCGCGACTACCTGCCCCGCAAGCTGGCCGACCTCTACGTGGAGCTGAAGTTCGTGGAGACGATCCACGTGGACAGCGCGCGCGTCGCCATGGACGAGCTGGACGACGACCGCTCCTCGCTCGCCATCATGGAGATGGTCTTCAACCAGAAGATTGTCTCGTGAGTTCCCTTCGCCCACTGCTGCCGCTTATGCCGCTGGTTGCAGGAGCGACAAGTTCCACGTGTTCCGGCAGCAGTGCTACCTGAAGGAGCCGCCGGCGGGCGGCCGCCACCGCGAGATCCAGGCGCGCCTCATCAAGGAGGGCCTCGCAAAGGGCGTGCGGCTGTGCGGCGAGGACCGGGCGGCGCCCCAGCTGATGCTGCAGGCGAGCGTCAAAACGGGCGCCTTCTACCCGCCGCTCCCGCTCAAGGAGTACCTGCAGCGCCTGCTCGGCTGCCGCGACTCGCGCGACCTGGAGGACCGCTTCGCCGACCGCCGCACGCGCGCCGCCGTCCACAAAGACGTCAAGAAGCTGATGCTCTGCACCACGCACCTGCGCACGAACCGCATGTTCGTGTGCGACGGGCTGTCCGACGAGGAGGTGCGCGCCATCAGCTTCGACCGGGACGGCGACGGCGGCGAGGCGGGCGACGGCGCGGCTCCCAAGCGGCAGAAGTGCGGCGTGGTCGAGTACTTCGAGACGCGCTACGGCGTCGACGTCCACTGCAAGCGCCTGCCAGCCGTCGTGCAGAAGGCGCGCGACCGGGACGGCAGCAAGGCCATCAACTACTACCCGCTGGATGTGCTCAAGGTGATGGACGGGCAGCGTCTCCCCTTGCAGAAAATGGACGGCAAGTTCGTGAGTCTTCTGCTTCCTTCCTGCTCCTCCCATTCACGCGTCTGTCGGTTGCAGCAAGAGGAAATGATCAAGGTGGCGCGCATGGACCCGCCCACCATGAAGCAGACGACCGCGCGCCTCGCGACGGCCGCCTTCCTCACGGCCGCCAACCCGCACGCGCGCCGCTTCGGGCTCGGGCTGGAGTCGGCGGCGATCCGCACGAACGCCGAGCTGCTCCACCCGCCGGCCATCCTGTTCGCGCAGGGCGTGGCCGAGGAGCCGGGCCACGACGGGCGGCTCGCGTGGCGCCCGCCGCAGCACCGCCGCTTCCTGCAGGCCGGCGGCGCGCGCCAGTGGGCGGTCGTCAACTACTTCGGCTGCGTGAACGACCGCATGCTCGGGTGAGCTCTCTGTCCTCTGCGGCGTCCACTCGCCCCTTGCAGCGAGTTCATCCGCCGCTTCGTCGAGCAGCTGGACCGCCGCGGGACGCGCATCGACCGCCAGCCGCTCGTCCGCGTCGAGAGTTACCCGGAGCGCGTGAAGCAGGTGGCCGTGGACGCGCGCGCCGACTTCCTGCTCGTCATCACCAAGGACAAGATGGACCCCATCCACGACGTCCTCAAGGTGCGCCCAGACGAACAATCATCCGTTAATTCTTCCTCCTTCCCCGCTTGCAGCACTTCGAGATCGGCTCCAAGATCGTGACGCAGCATCTGTGGGCGAACACCGTCTTCAACATCATCCAAAAGAACCAGGCGAGCGATCCGCCCTCCCTCCCGCCCACTCACCCGCCCGCTTGCAGATGGTCACGCTGGAGAACGTGATCATGAAGACCAACGAGAAGCTGGGCGGCACCAACTTCACGCTCAAAACCGCCAACAAGTTCGCGCAGGACAACCGCGGCGTGCTCCCGAACATCGGCCGCATCCTGTGAGTTCTTTGGGGAATCGTTCTCCTCTCATCTTCCCCCCAGGGAGGACCAGTGGCTGGCCGGCCGTCTGTTCATCGGCATCGACCTGTCGCACGGGGCGCCGGGCGCGCGCGGCGGCGAGCAGCTGACGGTCGTGGGGGTGAGTCTTCCGTGCAGTTTCCCCGCTAATCCACTCGACCACGCGGCAGGTGTGCTACAACTACAACGAGAAGCTGAGCCTGACGGGCGGCTACAGCTTCCAGGAGCCCCGCCAGACGATCGTGCAGGGCCTCGAGCGGACGGTCGGCCGCGCGATGCTCGACTTCAAGCAGCGCAGCGACCGCAAGGCGTGGCCCTCGCACGTGGTGCTCTACCGCGCGGGCGTGTCGGACGGCGAGTTCCGCCACGTGACGGCCGTCGAGAAGAGCGGCGTGAAGCGCGCGATCGCCGCCCTCCAGAAGTCGAACGCCGACTTCCGCCCGTGAGCTCGAAGAATGGAAGCTGCACACTCACCCGCTCCTTTGTTGCAGGCCCGGCTTCACGATGCTGATCTGCCAGCGCCAAACGATGCGCGTGTTCCCCGCCCAGGCGCCCGCGCCCGGCCCCAACGGCCGCCTCAGCGACGCCGACAAGAACGTCCGGCCGGGCACGCTGCTCGCCAAGGACGTCGTGTCGCCCAACATGGAGCAGTTCGTGCTCGTGCCCCACCGCGGCATCATCGGCACGGCGCGCCCCACCGTCTACTCGGTGGTCGTCGACGAGGCGCCCGGCGGCAAGCGTCTCGAGCGCGCCGAGCTCACCAACCTCACGTTCGCTCTCTGGTGAGTCCTCTTCGATCTCTTCCTTCACACACTCCTCTCGCTGCAGCCACTTGCACGGCGGAGTGTTGGGAAGCGTCTCGTCGCCGGCCATGCTCTACCACGCGGGCGCGTTGTCCAAGCGCGGCCGCAACAACTACAAGATGGATCAGTGAGTCTCCTGCCCCCTCCTCCCACTCACTCGCTCAGGTTCGGCTCCGTGGACGACGCGGCGACCGTCTCGTCGGGCCACTCGGGCCGCCCGCGCGCCGAGCAGCCGCCCGGCTTCCACGAGGACCTCTCGCGCCGCCTGAAGCCCTCGCTCGCCCACAAGTTCTGGTGCTGATCCCCGCCCACCTGTCGCCCTCTCGATGTCCATCGATTAACCAAACGAAACACTTTAACTTCTATCCCCCGTTTGTAACAAGGAGTACCCATTTGGAATAAACGATTGTCTTTGTTGCCGCCGATGATTGGGGGATGGAGGGGTGATTCGAGTCGAGTGATTGCTCGGTGGAAGCGCCACTTCTCTGCCGCTTCCCGCCTCTCAGCTCCCGCCTCTCGCATTTGCATGAGCGGCCGTCTTCCCGCTCGACCGGCCCTCCGCTCGCCACTCGAAGTCGAGAGCAGTCGAGCGGCCGGTGACGCGCACTGATCGGCGATGGGCAACAAGAGCGGCAAACCGAAGGAGGCGGGCGCGGACGCGCTGAAGGAGCGCAAGGTGACGCGCAACCAGGAGCTCAAGCGGGCCAACAAGGAGGTAAGTGCACCCGCCCGCCCGCAGTCCGTTCACTCCCGTCCGTCCGTTCAGCTGAGCTGCGTGCAGCCGCAGCACCGCACGAAGCGCGCGGGCGACGCGGCGGCCGAGGCGCTCGCGAACGCCGCCGAATCGCAGGAGCGCGAGCTGCAGGCGCGCCACGAGCTCGCCGCCCACCTGCGCTCCATCGCGCCCTTCAACCGCCGCTGGGCCGTCACGGAGACCATCAGCGAGGGCACGTACGGCGTGGTGTTCGCGGTGCGCGACGTGAAGACCGGCACCGAGGGCGTGATCAAGGTGGCCAAGTCGAAGCAGTCGGGCAACCAGACCACCGAGTGGGAGGGCTTCCTGCTCGAGCGCATCTTCCGCCAGATGCCCTCGGCGTCCGTGGTGCGCCTCCTCGACAAGGGCATGTTGGCCGACCAGCACGGGCAGGGCATGGAGTTCATCGTGCTGGAGAAGGCCGAGATCCCCGTCCAGCGGCACCTCGAGGCGGCCGTCGACTCGCGCGACCGCCGTCGCCGCGTGCTCGAGGTGGCGCTCCAGATGCTCAAGGGCGTGGCCGACCTGCACACGCTGGGGCTGCTCCACCGTTCGTTCCCTTTCTATCCAATCTATTCCTCTCTTGCAGGCGACCTGAAGCCCGACAACACGGGCATCACGCGGGACCAGCAGGTGGCGCTGCTGTTCGACCTCGGCATGGCGCGCATGTACACGGACGGCGAGGGCGGGGTGCGTTGTCCCCTTTCTTCTGCCCTCACTTCTTCCGCTGCAGCTGCGCCCGCCGCGCTCGGTGGTGCCCTTCCGCGGGACGCCGGAGTGGGCGTCCGGGCACGCGCAGAAGGGCCGTGAGCAGACCCGCTTCGACGACCTGCTCGCCTGGCTCTACGTCGTGGTGGAGCTGTTCGCGCCCAAGGACACCAACCAGCCGCTGCCCTGGACCTACCGCAACAACTCGAAGGTGAGTGCGGAAGCGGCTGGAGTGACCCCCGTCCGTGCAGGTCCAGGCGCTGCTCAAGAGCTCGTTCGCGCCCGCCCGCAACCTGCTGCACGGCTGTCCGGCCGCCTTCTTCACGATCAACGCCTACCTGCACACGGCCAACCGCCAGAAGCCGCCCGACTACGCGTTCATCGCCGACCGCCTCAAGGAGGCCCTCGAGGAGGTGCGCAACGAGCCCGTCGAGCAGCCGCCGCCCCTCCCGCCCGCCGCTCCCGCTCCCGTCCCCCAATAAACACGCTGCAGTTTATTCGATCGTTTATTCCATCACTTGCATGCCTCGTGGACCCAGCTGTTGGCCGCCTTGTCGATGATCGGCGGCATGAAGTGGCGCAGGTGCCGCTTGCAGTGGCGGCAGGCGTGCTCGAAGTTGGCGAACGCCGAGAAGCGCGCGATCCACATCACGAGGGTCTGCGAGCCGCTCGCGCGCACGTTCGGCAGCCACGTGTGGTTGACGACGGCGCTCAGGCGGCGGAAGAAGTGGTACTTGGACTGCACGCTGAGGTCCACCTGCAACGAGCGGGCGGGCGGCGAGTGCACGAGCAGGAAGCAACGAAGGACTCACTTGGCGGCGGTTCTCCTCCCGATAGCTCCAGTCCTCGTGCGTCGCGAGGAACTGCGCGTGGTCGAGGGCGCCGTTGTGCACCACAAAGCCCATCTTCACGACGTCCACCTCGCCGCGCTGCGGCTGCGTCGGGATCCACTGGCAGACTTCCAGCAGGCCGCCGAACGCGCTCCGCTCCAGCCAGCGGTAGCGAAAGCGCCCGTTCCGCCCGACGGTCACGCTCAGCAGCGGCTTCAGGGCCTGCAACGGGCAAATGGAAGAAGTGTCAAGGGGGCTTACGGCGTCGAGGTTCTCGCTGTTGGCGGCGAGGATGTCGGGCGTGATGCGGGGCTGACGGCGGCGGCTGGTGGACTGGCTGAAGAGCTTCAGGAACTCCATCGCGTAGCTCGTGTACTGCTGCAAACGGCGAGAATTAAACGAAAGAATGCAGGAAACGCACATCCATCGTCTCGCGCGCGTTGGTCAGCCGCAGCGCCCGCTCGTAGAGCTCCGCGTTGTTGGGGTCGGCGAGGGCGTCGAGGAGGAACGTGTTCAGGCGGCTCATCTCGTGCGTGTTCCAGCGCTCCCGCAGCTGCGCCATCTGCTGCGTGTCCGTCTCGAGGCCCCTGCAGCGGCGGAAGGTGGACGGCGGGCGCTCCCACTCACTCGAAGGTGCGCTCCAGCTGCTCGGCGGCCTTGCGGAACTCCGCGCGCGCCTCCTCCACGTCGCCGCCCGTCGCGCCGCTCTCCGCCGGCCGGTACACGCGCTCCACATGCCGGTCGAGGTCCAGCACCTGCTGCCGGAGCGAACTCACAAGCTCCCGCTCTGAACGCGAGGAAATCGACGGGAAGAAGCGGGAACTCACGTCTCTTGATGCTCTCCATCAATTCGTCCTTCTGCTGACTCGCCGCCATCTTCTAGAGGGTGGAAATCCGGGAGATCCAGTCGACTCGACTCGACGGAAGGAGCGCGACGACGCCGAGCGAGTGGCCGCGGAATGTCCGGCGATCGATTCGACCGCCGCTCGCTCTTCTGCCGCTCGTTTCCCTGCCGCTTTCTGGAGAATTTACCCCGAATTTCCGTGATTCTCTGCAGATTTCTCGATCCACCGGGATGGTGCGCAATCTTTCGGCCAAGAACTTCCGGCCGCCGTGGCCGCTGATCAAGAAGGGCCCCCTGGGGCAGCGGAAGGTCGGCCCGCAGCTGTACGAGAAGCCGCTCTGGCCGGGCACGCAGCGCGAGTTCCCCGAGCTGCACCCCAAGCTCTTCAAGCTGAACCCGAAGCCGCTGCGAAGTGAGTTCCCTTTGTCCTTCTTTTGATTCTCTCGTTCTTGCTGCAGACTACACGCACGTGCCGCCGGCCGGCTTCGAGGACGCGCGCAGCGGCGAGTTCGTGCGCGTGCCCGAGATGGCGGCCGAGCTCGTGGTGCCCGACCTGGACGGCTTCGACCTCAAGCCCTACGACTCGTACCGCACGGACGTGGACATCGAGAAGCGGTGAGTGCCCGCCCGCCCTTTCTGCCGCTCATTCCAGCTCGACTTCAGCCGCGAGTCCTACGCGAAGGCCGTCCGGCAGCACGGCAGCGAGGAGGCCGCCGACGCGCACACGGAGGAGTGGACGCGCTGGCCCCCGCCCGCCGCCAGCGCCCGCACGCTCTTCGACCTCCACTACCGGCCGCGCATCCGCGAGGAGTTCAAGAAGAAGCAGAAGTGATCGCCGTTGCTGTGATTAGGTGATTGAATAAAAGCGAATACTGAAGGCGGCTCGGTGGTATTGTTCGGAAGTGATCGCTCGTCCTCCACTCATCTGCAGCCTGTTGGCTTCGTTCTCTAGCAGACGAGCGACGCGCGCACCGAAACGGGCGATCTTCGACTCGAGGGCGATGTCAAGTGTCTTGTTGTCCTTTCTAAACGCCGGCCTGGATGAGGAACCCGTGGAAAACGAAGACCGGCGCGCTTCCAGCCGAATTCCCAAATGACACGCCACAAGTCAATCGAGCCGTCTCCGGCAGCAGCGGGCGAAGCCGAGCAGTCAGCAGAAAGAAGAAGCCGTGGGGGCGGCATCGAAATGGACGGGGGAACACGCGGAGGAGCGAAATCTCGTGCGGGAGGCGTGCGTGGCCGTCAGTCTTCCCGCTCTGCTCCTCTTTTCAATCGGCCCTTTCAAAGAGCAGCCTCGGCCGGTTGAATCGACCACCATCCTTCCCCGAACACGCAAGCAATCGACCCAACGCAACGATGCAAATTCCACCAAAATTCCACCGATTTGCTCTCGAACTCGCTCGCCGCTCGACCGGCCGAGTGCAGTTTGTGTTCACCCCTCGGAGCGGACGGTCGACCGGAGACTCGAAGCGCAGCGATGGCCGTGCCGCCGGCGCCCGCCCGCATCGCTCTGGGCGACAAGGTGAAGGACACGTGGCTCGTGAAGAAGAAGCTGGGCGAGGGCTCGTGCGGAGTGGTGAGCGGAGAGACGCGAAGAGGGGCATCTAATCACCCTCTCCATCTCCCGCAGGTCTACCTGGTGCAGAGCCTGAAGCACGCGGGGCCGGAGGGACGCGCCGCCCTCAAGGTGGAGCCCTTCATGAAGTGCAAGGACGACGAGATCCTCAAGATGGAGGTGTTCGTGTTGCGCAAGATGCAGCAGTCGCGCCACGTGTGCCGCCTGCTGATGGCGGGCAAGGAGAAGAACTACAGGCGAGCTCGCCTTCCGTCCACTCCCCGCTCACCGCTCTCTCCCGCTGCAGCTTCATGGTGATCTCGCTGCTGGGCAAGGAGCTGTCGGAGCTGCGGCGCCGCTTCCCCGACCGCAAGATGCCGCCCGCGAGCACGCTCAAGGTCGGGCTCCAGACGCTGCAGGCGATCCAGGACCTGCACGCGGTCGGCTTCGTGCACCGTTCGCCCGCCCTCTCTCCTTCCTTGTCCTCATCTCCTGCTCGTTGCAGGGAGACGTGAAGCCGACGAACTTTGCGTGCGGCGCCGTCAACAAGCACCTGGTGCACATGTTCGACTTCGGGCTCGCGCGGCAGATCCTCACCTCGCTGGACGGCAAGGGGAAGCTGCGAGAGCCGCGCGCCAAGGTCTCCTTCCGCGGCACCGTCCGCTACTGCAGCCTCAACGTGCACAACTACAAGGAGCAGGGCCGCCACGACGACCTCTGGAGCTGGCTGGTGCGTTCAACGGGCAAGAGAAAGCAGTAATCAAATGATCCCCGTGTAGTACATGCTGATCGAGCTGACCACCTCGACGCTGCCCTGGAAGGGGATGGCGCGCAAGGACTCGGCCGCGCAGAAGGAGCAGGTGACCAACGAGCGCCTCTGCGCCGGCTGCCCGCCCGCCTTCGCCGAGCTCGCCGCCGCCCTCAAGCGGCTCGCGTACGCCGACACGCCGCCCTACGAGCAGTTCGGCGCCCTCCTCCGCCGCGACCTCGCCGCCGCCAAGGCCAAGCCGTAAGTGCACACTGGACATTGGAGTGATCTTTTCGCTGCAGGACGGACCCGTTCGAGTGGGAGCTCTCGAAGGCGAAGCACAAAGAGGAGGAGCGCGCGCCCGAGAAGGAGCGCGACGAAAAGGCGGAGATCGACAAGGTGCGTGCGGAGTCCTCAATCCATTCCACCTTTCTTTGTAGATGGAGGACACGGACACGCACCGCGACGTGGACGAGAGCGTCGAGTCGGCCGCCAGCGACGGCCACTCCGACACCAAGGGCTTCGCCAAGGAGGACACGCTCGAGGTCGCCTCCGACGTCCAGAAATGAGAATAAACCATGTGGTTGCCTTTGAATTGGTAGTGGTCGGTTGACCAGTTGAACGAATGGGCGCCAAGCGACCAATTGTGGAGCGAATGCACGAAATATTCTTGAGAATACTCACGCACTCGCTTCGATTCACGCTCTGAACAGACCGCCCGCACGCCAACGGAAACCGTCGAATTTCAGCGCTCGGCGGGCTGCGGGCAAAAACGAAAATGAGAGGCGTTTGGGCGCGGTGGCTCTCCGTTTCCCCAGGAGAAGGTTGACGGATCAAATCCCGCGCGTAGCAATTGATTCCATTCGCAAAACTGACGGTGGATTTGACTTCTCCGTAGTCGTTTTGATCAGAAAACTGCTAATTTTGCCGCAAATCGACGCAAAATAACGAAGGACGGAGCCGTTGAAAGTTGGGGTGGGTTGGTACCTTCAACGTCAAAAACCAGCTCAGTAATTAATCCGCACCTTGTGATTTATAGGTCCATGGAAAGAGGAAAGTTTGTAGAACAAACGCCTGGAGCTACATTTTTCGAAGTGCTTCCGATGTTCGCGTAGCAGAGCGAGAAACGCGAGAAGCGGGCGAAAATTCCCCGACCTGCAACCTTTGGCTTCAAAAAGGAGATTGTGGAGTGGATGGATTGCAACGAGTGATAGCTTGTTAGAAAGGTGAAAAAATGTAGAACAAACGCCTGAAGCTACTTTTTCTCCAAAACGTTTGATGTTCGCGCAGCACGCCGAGAAACGCGCACACCCGCTGCGGAAATCCCAACCTTTGGACCTTCGGACGCGAGAAAACGGTATAAACAGCCGATTTGGATGGCTCCCGCGAGCTGTCTGGTAGAATCGACTTCGGTCTTTCGATTGCGACCGGTTGCAGCGCGCCTGGACCCAATGCTCGGCCGCTGCGCGCGTCGGAAGGCCAAGGCTCCCGATCAGCGGACGACTTGACCGTACGCCTCCACCGCCTCTCATTTTCGGTTTTTCCACGGGGGCGCGTCGAGCGGTGAAATTTGACGATTTTCCACTGCTTTCCGGTGGCGTGCCGCCCGCTGCTTCCTCCCGGCGCCCGTCCGCTTGCTCGCCGCCCGCCTGTCGCCCCGGTGCCCGCTCGCCGGCGGTGTGGAGCGAGCGGCGGGCCGCTTTCATGCGAGCACTGATGCCCGAGTGGTTAAGGGGATTGACTAGAAATCAATTGGTTTCGGCCGCGTAGGTTCGAATCCTACTCAGTGCGACACCTTTTGCCCTCGTCGGTGCCGCTCACTGGTCGATGACTACTTTGTTTCTGTTTGTTTATGCGAAGGTGGTCCGAAGAAGTGGGCGTAAGAAAAGCGAGCGGGAAGGAACGGTGAGGAGCGAGTGTTCTTGACAGTGGGATGGAAGGTCGCATGAGATGGTGAGCGCAAGAGGGCCCGATTCTGCAACCCAACGTGTCTTTCTTCTTTTGTTCTTCGCGGAAAAACGGCACTCGTAAATGAAAGCTTTTTTGCAGCAGGACGTGAATTAAAAACGATCACCAGCAGAAGGCCGATTTACTCGATTCCGCGCAGCTCATTTCTAATCGACGGTGCAGAACACGAATCAAAAGCCATACTACCTGCTCGCTCACCAACTCCGATCGTCCCTTTTTTGCACCTTCTTCCGTTCTCGCCCGCTTTCCCCCGACCGACCAAAAAGCCGCCCAGCCGCCCCTTCGCTCGAAGCCGCCCGCTCGCCGCCACTCGCCGCTGCCCCGCCGCCTCTCCGTCAGCACTGATGCCCGAGTGGTTAAGGGGATTGACTCGAAATCAATTGGTTTCGGCCGCGTAGGTTCGAATCCTACTCAGTGCGAACTCTTTTGCTCCGGCCAGCCATCCTTTTTCGCTTGGGGATGCTGCATTATAATGATGCACGTATGAATGTTCCTTTTTTATGTGCTCTTCACTCGTGTCGTCTCGAAAAGCGGCAGCGAACAAGCCGTGAATGAAAGAAGCTTCCAAATGGGGGCGTTCGAGTGAGTCCCGGTGAAGATCGGCAAAGTTGGAGAACAAGCAAAAAATGAGCAGGAAACCCAGACAAAGTAGCAAAATGTTCTCGTCTTCAACCTGCTTTTCATCCTCGATCATCTCCCGCTTCATTCGCCGTTCCTTACTCCGTCCGAAAAAGGCGTGGTCGACAAGCGCTGTCCTACGCGGAGAACCAACTAATCCAACCACGCGACTACCCACCGAACGCCCACTGTTCACCAGAATCACCGCTTCCCGCCTGCACTCAAAAAAGGTGCCCCTCGCCTTTCGAACGGCGGGCGCACGCACCGCCAGCCGGCGAGCGCTAGAGACGCGCCCGGCGCTTTCCTCTCGCTGCCCTGCTGGCCCAGTGGTAAGGCGTCTGTCTCGTAAACAGAAGATCACTGGTTCGATTCCAGTGCAGGGCAAAGCTTTTTGCCACATGGGAAGGATGAGTCGAATGTCAACCGTTCGTTTTGTTTATTGCACTTCGCGACGGTTAGGAGAACTCGATCTGCGGGGCGGCCGCCTTCCACGGCTGCGAGAGGACGTTGGCGGTGATCGTCTTCGGCGGCTCGGTGGGCTTCGCGTCCGCGCAGACGGCGCCCTGCAAGCGAGCGAGGAGTGAGCGGGCGGGCGGGCGGACGAACCTTGCGGCAGTTCTTGTTCTGCGCAACCTCCAGCTGCAGCTCGTGGCGCACGCCGCTCACCACCTGCGTCTTCACGCCCACCACACGCACGAGGACGTAAGGGAAGAGGTCGTTGCTGCGCTGATTGTAGGCGGCCACCGCCTGCTCGGCAAGGGCCTGCAACGATGAGAACTGAACGATGGATCCCGAGGAAGAGCCCACTTGAATGTCCGCACTCTCCGTGTCGTTCTGCTCGACCGGCGCTCCGGGCATCTGGCCGAGGGCGAACGGCAGGAGAACGAGCAAGACAAGAAGTTTCATGATCGCACTGGAAATCAATCGAATTATGAACGAAAGGCACGTGCGCAAGTGGATCGATTCCCCCAAAAAATCAACGAAGTTCCGCGTTTAACCCCCGCACCGCAGCGAGCGATTATTCCCGCACTTCCGCCCGGCGGGCGGCGAAACGAGAAGGTCGAACAACAACGAGCGAGCGGGTGGGTGGGTGGAGACGCCCGCCGCCAAACGAGATTTCGGCGAACAGCCGGGCGGCTCGATTGTTTGCGTTCGAGTTCGAATGAAAAGCGGTTTCGACGTCGTCGTTGAGGAGTGAGTCACCAGTCGGTTGATCAACCGAACACTCAACAAAGGAACCACAAGAAGACGGGGGAGCGTTTGACGTCCGTTGGATTAACTGTACGGACATGCGGCTTCGTGTTCGTAATACTCGACGCATTTTCGCGCCCGCCGCCTTCTTGTTCGCTCCTCCGGAACGAAAGGCGAGACGGCCGCGTGTTATAAATTTCTTGACCGGAAAACCGAAACGGCGTCTCTTCTGCCAGCCGGTCGGTCGGTCCGAATGCCGGGAGGAAGGAAGAACAAAGCGGGGCGAAGGGCGTCCAGATTGCGACCCGGCGAATGCAAAGAAGGGATGAGTTCGCGGCTTGTTCGCCGCCACCGCCCGCCGTCGCTCTTCATTTTCGACATTTCGAGCGAAATGCCGCCAGTTGGACCGAAAGAAGAACTGTTGGCTGTTTGGTTTCATTGACCGACTGAACGTTGCTCATTGCACTCGCCTGTTTCGAACGTGTTCTTCCGCCGAGTCCGTTCTCGAAGCGAAGCGAGGCGGCCGGAAGTCCGCAAATCCCGACGGCCTTCCGCCCGCGCGCCGCGGAGAACACGCGAATGGCCGCCGCTCACTCGTTCGAATCGAAATCCCGGCCGGTTTGGGCGAGAGACAAAAGAAACCAATTGGATTAGATGGACACCCCCCCGTCTTTCCACCCGCTCCGTGCGTGAATCGGCCGGCTTTCTCTCTCGTTGTCGGTGGATTGTTTCGACCGTTCCTATTGACAAGAGAACGCCCGTTTTGCCAACCTCGTTGTGGAATCACGGCCGTGCCAGTGGGCAGAAAATGAGGTCCTTGGGGCCTTCGGAGAGTGATAACTCGCCAGACGGCCGACCGGGAGTGCGTGTTCCGCGCCTCAAGCTGTCGGCCGACCTCCGACCGCCCGCATTCGCTCGCGGAAGACGTCCGAGTGCGCGCCCCACTTGAATCGGAGGAAAATGGGCGAATTTCGATCAAATCGAAAGGGCGCGAATGCGCGACGATTGCCGAGAGCTTCCTTCGAATTGCTTTACTTCGTTCTTTGCAGAAGATGTTCCCGGATTGATCGCCCGAATGGATTGGATTCAACGGCGGCTGGTGGCCGCGTCGAGCGGCGGCCGCTGGACGTCGGCGGTCGTCAAGCACGTGGGCAGCTCGCGGGACTCGAGCCTCGAGCGGGACGACTCGATCGAACTGCTGAGTGCGACGGACGACGAGACGGTGGACAGCAACGAGGACTGCTGGATGGAGGACTGGGAGATGGAGGAGGTCGCCGACGAGCGGGTGAGTGCGGAACGACGCCGTCTTGTTTCTGCCCTCCACGTTAATCCGCTTGTTCGGAACAACCGCACTGTGCACCATTTTCGCCGGCGAGCGCCAATCACGCTCCGGAACGAAGAAACCGGAGAATTCGCCCCGCCAGCCACCGGGCGGCAGCAAATTCGCGGATCGCGTTCGCCGAGGTCAATGCCGACCGAGCGACCGAACGAACCGACGGAAAGCGGGCGGAAGGAGGCGAGCCGAAGACAAAAGAAGCTGGAAGCACGAAGAAAGTCGGCGGTCGGTGATCACGCCCGCTTCCTCCCGCTCGTTCATGCCTTGCAGCAGTGTGTCGAAATTGCGGGCGTTTATGACGTGCTGAAAGCCGATGGATTGATGAGCCGACGAGCGGCTTGATTTGCGACTTCCGCCGCGTCTTTTCGCTCACCTCTTTTCGTTTCGTGTTCGTCGATTGATTGCTCGTGAGTCGACGGAGCGGTGGGCAGGCAGGCGGGCGGAAGCGACTCCCGACCGTTCGCTCAATCGGCCGAATGAAATCGATTCTTCTCGTCGACTCACCGGCCGGTCGAAAGCGAACATTCGGGGGCGGAAATTCGAAACCGAAGACGCGAATTTCGTCCGTTCGGGCGGCCCGTTCGAGCGATCGGCCGCGAAAGAAGTGCGCGCGTGGATTCGGCGGTTGATTCCCGACCGCCCGCTTGCTGCTGCCCCGCTTCCTCGCCACTTAATCGCGTCTTTCTTCCGGGATCGTCCGCCGGTTACCCAAACACTCCCGTCTCTCCCCACCGATCGTGTTCTTCGGCCGGCCGGCTGTTTGGAGAGGCGGAGGTCGAAGGTTGACGTGCGCGTGCGTAATTTGCGATCGATCGGAAACACTTGCAAGCACACGTGCACCTTTTGATTGATGTAGGGGATCATTTCAAGTGTTCTTGACTTCTATCTTCGGAATCCTTCTTCTTCTAATCAATTGCTCGTTACAGGAAAGCGCGATGGGTGGGAGGCACTCGGTGGCCAGCCGCGTCAATGTCGCCTTCACAGGTCGGTTCTTCTGTTGAATAATTGAAATATTCTTTGCGATGCTCCGCACAGACAAAATCTTTTTGTTATGAGCGTGTATTTTTACACGTCTTTTCGAATTGAATAGACTACCTAATTGTGAGTTAGTACTCATCATCTGAATGGTCAAGTGACACTCGAAACTACCGGCCGGATGTGTCAATCACGCCCCACTAATCAGCCGGCCGGCCGAGCGGGCGGGCGGCATGGAAGTGGGCGACGCGGAGGGCATTCCGCCATCCACCGGCCAGCACGACGGCCGCCGCCGGCCAAGCGGCCCGCTTTTTATCGCCCAGCGGCCCGCGGCGTTTCGGCGGTCACTTCGGGGCGACGAGCACGTGGCGGTGGCCGGCGGGGCGGAGCGGCGTGAAGTGCGAGAGTGACCGCCTTCGGACGGCTGTTTGAACACGTGGATTTTTTCTCGTACGGTGCAGACGTCTACTCGTAGATTCTGTTCGCTTTCGCGCCCTCGCTTTCACTTTCGCCCTCGAATTGGCGCCGATTTCGCGCCGCCCGCCGCCAACTTTCGATTGCGCTCGCCGGTCGTGCAGTGAGGATCGGCGGGCGCCATTCGCTCTGCACAACGCCGTCGACTCGCCGAGCGGATCGCTTCGAGTTGCGGTCGGTGGGGGCGAGAAATCCGCTTTGTTTCTGCCCAAATGCGGCGAGTTCCCCCCGCACTGTGCTTCGCGAAGATTCGTGATCGTCGGCGGCTGGAGACCGTCGGGTGCGCAGAAGAACACCCACGTCGCGGGTCGGAGGTCTTCAGAACGCCGGCCGACCGCCCGAAACGGTCCAGTGCAAACAGACGCGCACGAACGAGGGCTGCAGACAGTTCATGACCTCCCGCCCGCCCCTCTTCCTCTTCTTCGTCGTGTCCACTTCTCCCGCCCGCCCGCCCCTGCGGCGGCTGATCGGCGGCGTCTGGAGTCGTGCGCGCGCGTTTCGCAATCCAACCGTCCTCCGCGCACTCGCTTTCGCCCGTTGCCCCTCGAAAAGTTCCGATTGCGACCGCCCGCCGCGTCCACTCGCTTTCCTCGCGGCGTCGAATTCGAATTCTCGCACTCGGCGGGCGGGCGGCTATTTTTGGATCAGCCGGGGGCAATTTCGAGGCGAGGGGGCGGCGGACGGGCGGTCATTTGCGGTGCGCGTTCCCCTCGGCTGCATCGTGATCATCGCTTTGTACGGGGCCAAGGAAAGTGGTAGATCATTTTGATTAGGCACTTCTTCCTCCTCATTTTTGATTAAACTGCAGCAATAATGTGCGCTTTGTTTGCCCACAAATTCCAACCCGCATTTCCCGCTTTGCTTCTTTTCTTCTGCGGACTTGCGGCCGTTGGAGACCTCTGCGGAGGCAATCTGCTCATGGTTTCGAGCAGTTGAACCCCCTACGTTTGATTGAGATGTATTTTGGACGGGCGCAGTTTACACTTTCGTTTTCGGCTTAACTTATGCTAGATTAGATGTCGCAGAGATGCTTGTAAAGAAATGTGCGTACTGCATCATTCCGTATTTGCGAGTGGATGACGACTATGTAGACTATTCTTGCACGTCCCTCTGTGTTGAAAAAGAGGACTTCTGGAACTGTGAATTATTGGCTACTTCCAACGAGAGAATGCTCCGGCCACGAATGTTCAAAAAGATCAACTGCGATCCAATCTTCTGCGACATGCGTGTGTTCGTTTTCTGCGCAACTTCTTCGACGCGCGTTTTTTGTCGTGATTGCAGACGGCCGCCCACTTCGGCTGGAGCCTCCGCCGCGGTCTTCAGACGGGCGATCCGCGCGATCGTGAAGAGAAGACGCGGACGGAGATTTCCCTTTCTTTCGTCGTTTTCTTCTCGTCGCGCGTCGTGCTGCGCAGACGGACGATGGGGAGAAGCGCGGAGGATGAATGCGGTCGCCCGCCGATCGAAAGGCGCGCGCGTCGACGGGGCGAAAGGGAAAACGCGCGACGCGCTCGTGCGGCGGCGCCATTTTTTCCAACTTTTTTCTCCACGATCGTTTTCGCATGTCGTGACGCTCGCCAACTTTCGCCCGCCAAGGATCAAAACGTTCGATTTGAATCGAGGAGCGCGGCCGAACGCCCAACCGGAATCCAGACGCCGTTTATTGCGCAGTCCGATTACTCGGCGTCCGGTTTGGGCGCCGGGCGCGTATCGAGAACGCCGATCTCGCCGCTGCGCTCATTGTTTTTTGAGTTACGACTTCCCGCCGCCGCCGCCCTCCGCGTTGCGCATCTTCCTTTCTTTTGGATCTCTTCGCGAATCAATCGACTGTTGAGGGCTGGAGAAGGCGCTTCTTTACCGTGGGGTCTTGATTGTTGCTTCTGTTCGGTCGTGTCGCGACGATTGTGTGGAGTTAACTCGACTGTCGATACAGTAATTGCGGGATGCCCACTTACTTTCGCCCTCCACCGCCCGCCCGCGTATCAGACGGCCGCCATCGATCGTCGGGGGCGGGCGGGCGGGCGGCGCGTGGAGGAGGCGCGGAGTGATCATCCCGCGCCCGTCCGCCAAGCCGGTTTCCGCACGAGCGATCCCGACGTGTTCTGCTCATCTTTTGACCCTTGGAGGCGACGAGGAAGCTCCCGTCCGGTTCGGCGCGCACTTCTGCCCGCGGATGCCGCCGGTCGGAAGTTTGCGCCCAGCTGCTGCACGTGTTTGATCGCCGCGAGTTGGTCTTTCGGTCGTTGCTGCGTGAATTTCGAGTCGATTCGTTCGTTCGACCGCCCGTCATCTTCTTCGTTCGTTTAGGGCGGACTTCGAGCCGTTCGTCCCCGTCGGCACTCGCTCGCGTGCCCGACCGGCCGCCCCCACGCATGGACGCCGCGCCGCCGCTCCCGTCCAGCCCGCAGCCGGCGGTGGTCGCCGGTCGCAGCGAGACGATCACGCAGCCGTTCGTCGAGGAGACCGCCCGTTTCTCGGGCATCTTCTTCGACAACTTCGAGGCGGTCGCGATGGCCGCCACGAACGCCGCCTTCGACTCGCTTCCGGCCAGCGAGGAGATCTGCGAGGCGGTCGTTCGGTTTGTCCAACTGAGCCGCGTAGGGACGAAGCGACGAGCGACCGACGAGTGCCGTTGCGGAGGCGCCGATCGCTGCCGAGTGGACGGCGAGTGTGCGGCCGCGTTGCGCTCCGCGTCGTCGAATCCGGCCGCCGACGAGTCGCGCGGAGCTCGCCGCAAACACCGCCGAACTCACGCCTCGCAGCCGCCCCACTCGGAGGCGCACAGCAGCGTGATCAGGAGTGCGGTCTCGCAGTCGACCGAACGCTCGGGAATGCTACTCGCCTACGAGCAGCAGCAGATGAATCGACTTCTGACGGCGGCGGCTCACGAACGCGAGCAGCGGAGGAACGAAGCCGCGCGAGCCGCCCTTATGAGCACCCTGGGCAGTTCCTCGTCCGCCCTTCTTGAGTGCAACAAGAACCTCGTCTTCTCCGACCCGACCGCGACGAGAAGTCGAGCGATCGCCGTCCCGACGCCCCCGCCCGCCACTTTGCAGCGAGACCCTCGAATCAGAAGTAAGTGGAAAGAAGTGCGTGATTGCCGCGTGTTTTTAGTCAACACCCACCCCTCTTATCTGTTTTCGTCTGTGCGGAGCAATCCAACGGTCAACATTTATTTTCTCGTACAAAACATCTCCAAATAACTTCCCAAGTGGCAAAAGGTGTCGCACTGAGTAGGATTCGAACCTACGCGGCCGAAACCAATTGATTTCTAGTCAATCCCCTTAACCACTCGGGCATCAGTGCTCGCATGGAAAAGCCGATCGGAAGCACGACCTTCCCACGTTCCCACCGGCCGGAATCGGAAACGCCCGCGGAAAGCGCTGACTGTCAATCGGCGGCCTCCTGCCCTCCCATTTGTTTGGACGAGCGGGAGCGGAAAGAAGTCCGAAATGACCGCAAGACGGGCGGAATGAGCGGAACTAATGGCCGCGAATGTTTGGACGGCCGCCTCCTCGCTCCTTCGGCCCGAAGCTCCGAAACGAGCCGCCGGCAACAAGGCGGGACGGACGGCTTCCGCCCGCTTCCGCCGCGATCTTGCGGCCGGCGGTTTGTTCGAATTGGGCGCCGTTTCGTTTGGATAGCAGCGGGAGTCAATTCCGCGCATTGTTTAAAAGAGGCGATCAGTTTACTTCCTTTAATGCTGCGATCGAATCGACTTGTTCCACAGAAGGTTTATTGCTTCCATTTGCGCTTGTTTCCTCCTCTTCTTGCTGGAGAGCCCTGGGGAATTGCGGACTGCTCGCCGCCCAATTTGCTCATTGCGAGTACACGAGTTTCTTCTTTCTTTTGGCCCCGTGGAAGCCGGTGGCTTCTTTTCCTTACGAACTTGCCGGCCCGAACGGGCGTCTGCCGCGTTCTTTGCGGAAAAATCCCGCCGATCACTCAACGGGGCCGTTTTGGACGCGAACCTCCGGAAATAATCCCGTTCGCTCTTCTTTCCGCTGAACACGTGCGACACGCCGCGTCGCCGGGCGGCCGATCGGAACAGGCGGCGGCCCGGCGGGCTGTCGGGACGTGTATGTAGTTTCGATTTCCGTTCCCCTCCCCGCCGCTTCGATCACAACTGTACAAATAGGCGTGCAGAGGCGTCAGAGTCGATTAGCGGCATTGGATAGACGAGGAGGTGAATTCCCTGCCCATTCCGGGCAGGAATCATTCCTTTCGTTCGCTTCTCGTTCCGCAAGTGAGAAGTTTTCGCTCCAAACACGCTTCTTCGCTCGCCGTTGACCATTCGGACGGCGTCTTCGTCGTTTTACGATCTGCGCCCGTCGTTTCGATCCAATTGGTCGCCTTGTTGGCGCGCAAACCAGTCCGCTCGCACGGCTTTCCGTCCACTCGCTCGTTGCAACGGTCGATAGTCGTCTGGGATTACGCGTTGAGCATCGACCAGCATTCAGCGAGTGAACGGACGATTGTTTCCAACAAACGCCTTTTTCTGTTCCCCTCCTTTTCGGGAAGGAGAAACGTTGCCGCTCGCACTCGAGAGCGAACGCCTCCGAATCGGGACCCGGCGGCGATGTTTGCGATCCGCGACGATTCTCCCTCCTTCCTTCCGCTTTCTTTTGTTGCGGTCGGTCGAGAGCCCGCAGGCGACGATCCGGTTCGGGGTTTCGAGCGAAAGACGGGCGGCCGGCTGGCGAGAAGGTCAACAGTCGGGCGAGAGGTCGAAGAAGACGGCTCTCGTCTCAAGCACTTCACTTGCAGCAGTGATCGCTCCATTGTGTGGACAAGAAGGCTTCTATTTCACAATTGATTTCCTCGTGAATCAGCGGAGACGAGGACGGAAATACGCGCTTTTTGCTTCGCTCCGCCGATCGCTCGATTCCGCCCGCCGTTCACGAGGTTCTTTTTTATCAGTGCGGCCGTCCAATGCTCGAATCTCGAAACTTTCTTCGCTTTACTTTGGGGGAGGTTCGTGAAAGCAGGGTGAATTCCGTGAATCCTCGTGCGCGGGCGGACTGCTCTTTCAATTAGGCGGTTAACCGACCGACTGCACACGGCTACCGTAAGTGGGAAGACCGTTGATCTCTGCTTCCTTCTGTTTCCGTTCGGTCCGCAATGACCGTCGACAAGCGGAAGATGGAGAGCCTCCTTGCGGATCCACTTGCTCCGCTGATCGAACGCAATCGTTCTCTAAAGTACGCGCCTGCCCGCCCGCTTCAATTGTCGTGTGTCGGACGCCCGCTTTTGTATCCGCGCACTCCGCCGCCTTCCCTTTCGCGCTGACCCCCGCACTTCAGCCGCCCGCCCGCTCCTCATCCACGCGGAATCCAATTTGAAGCCGGAGGGTCGTTTTTGTTCGCGGTTTCTCTCCGCCCGCCCGCCCGTGTGATCGTCGTGTGCATTCCGCTCCGATTGGGAGAAAGCGGAGGCCGGCCGGCGGGTGTTCACGTGTCTGCAGCGAAAAAATTTGAACACAAATGTTTCCCGTCAATCGCTTCCATGTTTTGGATCCTCTCACTCACCGCTCTCGTTTCAGCCTCGCCCGAAAGTGCGAACGACGCCGAGTTCCTGGCGAACGGCCAATGGCACGTGGGTCCGTCGACCTCGTCGCTCAACTCCGCCGCTGACCCCACGAGTCTGAGCTTCCTGCACAACGGGCTGCTGCACAAGGCGGAGACCAACGCCCAGCTGCCCGCCGCCAACCTGAACGATCCCCACTTTGCGGCGGCCGTCCAGCAGCACGCCGCCCTCCGGAACCTCGTGGTCGGCGGCGCGCCCAATGTCCACGAGGCCGCGCCGCTCGGCCAAAGCACGCCGCGACGCGTCCGCCGCTTGCCGCACCACCAGTCGATCGGCGCCCAGCTGAACGGCTCGCCGTTGCACCACGCCGCCCCGCACTCGGCCAGCGCCCACTCCACGCCCCACCGCCACAAGGCCGGCCGCACGCCCACCCTCCAGCAGGTGAGCGATTGTTCGAAGAGGAAGTGGGAACAAGCTCTGCGGACAACAGTCCGAAATTAACGACCGTGTTTGTCGGCTTCTGGCCGTAAAATCTTTTGGGGTCAATTTGAATCGCTTCTCGACGAACAACGGTCGCCTGCTTCCCTCCCGCCAACAACCAACGATCATAAACGGGGAACTCCCGAATTTCGAAAGCCGCCCGCCCGCCATCCGGCCGCTGATAAGCGAGATAGCGGCAGAACGTTGGGGATTTCGCACAAACAACTCGAATCAACAAGTCGGGTGCTTGCGATCGATCAGCGAGCAGTCGAACCGAAAGAGTGCGGAAGATCGATGAGCGCAGATGGGATCGATTGTTCGTTGTAATTGGATGCCGCGGTCAAGATCAAACGATCGCTCGCCCGTCTTTTGTCGCCGAGCGGAGCGGGCGGAAGCGGTCGAAGGCGCGGATGACCCCCACGATCGTCGACACGTGAACCAAAAAACCGCCGGGATCCGCGCGAAAACCACGCGCTCGTCTTCCGCCCCGCCGGCCGACCGCTCGCCCGCTCGGTGATAAGCGGCGAGCGGCGCAAACGATCGGCGCCCCAATTTCGGTCCGCCCCGCTCTTCCGTGCGCCCGCCTTCTTTTGGTCGGTCGGTCGATTGGGAGGCGAGGGTCCAATTCGCTCCAGAGCGTCGATTGTTTTGAGTCCGCCGCCCTTTCGTCCTTCCGCCACTTGCTCCCTCCACTCGCCGCTTTTAATCGAAGCCGACCGATCTGCGGGTGTTCACTCCGCTGGCCACACTCCCTTCCCTCACTCCACATACTCCCGTTGATCTAATGGCAACCCCGTGCGCCTTCTTCTTGGCGACCACGATCGTCACCACTTCGATCATTTTCGTACGTTCTTCTTCGAATCGCCCCGCCGAGCGGCGAACGTTCGCTCGTTCGGCGAACACCCGCGAAGACACTCGTTTCCTGCTCGTAATCGAGTGGTTGCTCGCCGGGCGGAATGAAATCAATTCGGTTCGATTGCCGGCCGGCCGTCATTGACCGCCGAACGGTCGCCGGGCATAAGTGATCGATCAAATGCAAGAAGAAGTGCGGGGCAAACACATGAGAACCGAAATCTTTGCTGGGGATTTCGTTCACAGACGGCCGAAAGGCGGAGAGCCGCCCGCGTTCGCACGAAGCGGCCGGCCGGCTGACCGCTTGGCGCGGGCGAGCGATCGAAAGCGGCGTGGGTTTTTTTGAGGTGCGGCCCGATTTCTGGTGCGTTTTGGGGCGTAAATTGGGGCAAATTGAGGATAAATTAAGGGGAAATTCTTTGACTGCTTGTTCCTTTTGTTGACTCGAATTCTCGCTTCAGATCGGACGGAATCTGATCGAATTCGCGCGTGCCTCCACTCCGCGCATCCACCGGCGGATGCAAACGCAGAAGGCGGAGGAGGACGCGAACCGCTCGACCGCCGCCAACGCGCCCGCTCCGCTGCTCTACGGCCACCAGTCGGGGGCCGCGATGGTCGCCAATGCGCGCCGCCTTCCGTTCCAGCAGCAGCAAGTGGCGAGTTCGCCCGCGCCGAACGCCCAGCCGGCGGCCAACGAGCCCGGCCGCGTGTCGCCCGCCCACCCCGCCGCCCACCAGCTGGCCGCCTTCCTGGACGAGGGGATGCGGCCCTCGAAGTTCGACCTCCTGCTGCAGATGGAGCGGCCCTCGCAGAAGGAGATGGAGAAACACTCGTGGAATCCGGACGACCGCTCGCTGAACATCTTCGTGAAGGACGACGACCGGCTGACCCTCCACCGCCATCCGGTCGCCCAATCGACCGACTGCATCCGCGGCCGCGTCGGCTACTCGCGCGGCTTCCACGTCTGGCAGATCGTGTGGCCGCTGCGGCAACGCGGCACCCACGCGGTCATCGGGGTCGCCACGAAGCAGGCGGACCTCCACGCGCCCGGCTACTCCTCGCTTGTCGGCTCGAACGGCGAGAGTTACGGCTGGGATCTCAGTGAGTTCTTCCTCCTTTCTTTCTTCTTTTACTCGTCTGTTTGCAGTCCGCAACGAGTGTCTGCACGACGCGAAGAACACCAACCCGTGGACCTTCCCCGACCCGAACCTCGTGGGCGAGCGGTTCTCGGCGCCCGAAAAGCTCTACTGCATACTCGATTGCGATGAGGGCAGCCTGGCGTTCGCCACCGACCGGCACTACTTGGGCGTCGCCTTCCGCAATCTGCGCGGGCAGGTCCTCTACCCGGTGGTGTGCGCCGTGTGGGGCCACTGCGAGATCACGATGCGCTACATGGGCTCGCTGGACCGTGAGTTTCGCGCTCCTTTCGTCCACTTTCTGCGGTCTAGAAACAGCCGCTCGGGGTTGAGCAACGCGCGGATTCGTAGGTTGAAAACGGTGTGCTTGCGAGTGGCGCGTTCTCGTCGTTTGCCGCTTGTGAGTACGTGGTTTTGGCTGCGAATCCCTGTCGTTGTGATGCCCCGACTGTTCTCCGCTTTCTTCTTCGAACTCCCAAGTGATTGCTCTTCGTTTGCAGCCGAACCGCGCGGCCTGATGGACATCTGCCGGCGGACCATCCGACTGCAGATGGGCCCCAAGCGGATCAACGGAGTGGACGAACTGCCGCTCCCGCAGCCGCTGAAGGACTACGTCCTCTTCCGCCAACGCTACCGGTTTTGACCGCTCGTTCGTCCACGATCCTCACTCCTCCTTTTCCCCCGCCTTCTTCCGCCCGGTTTGCCGCCGACTTCCGCCTTCTTTCATTTGTTGCCTCCGATTACCTCCACTCGCCGCACTTCTTTCTTCCTTTCGTTCATTTGTTTCTCGCATTTGTTCCCGCCGATCGCCGCCGTGCAACCGTTGCCTTCCAATCAACTCAGGTCGCTACGAATTCTCACTTGTTCTCCGCTTTATCCCGCCGCCCTCCCGTCCGGCGGGCGGTCTGCGGGTTCTGGAGGCAAAATCCGTTCGGTCCGATGCCCCGGCTGTTGTTCCTCTCGCTGCTAATTGTACACGATCCGTCCGTCCGTTCAGTTCGTAAATAAACGCGTAGTCAACTGCGGTGGAAGCACTCACTAGTCTTTGGGGTGGCAACAAGCCAAGGACGGCTGTGGAGGCAGTTCAGTTCAAACGGGGCATTCGAAATTTTCCGAAAAGAGGCACTAAATCATGGGCCTCCGTCCACACGTCCATTCTCTCGTCCAACGAGTTTATTTCACGACGCAGGCGGAGCAGGAGCGAAGAGGAGCGGGTAATAGACGAGGCCCAGAAGGACGGCGGCGAAGACGAAGAAGAGGCCTAGGCACACGCCCCACGCGATCTGCTCCCACCGCTTCAGGCGGAGGTTCCGCAGGAGGACGATGCCGAGCAGAAGGCCTGCCACGAAGCCGCCAATGTGGGCGGTGTGCGAGACCTGAAGCGAACGAATGGATGAGCTGATTGGCTGGAGATAACTCGCCTTGTTCTCGCCGCCCCAAATCCGCTGGTAGAGGGCCATTCCGCCGTCGAGCAGGACGAAGATGCCGATCACGATAGCGCGGATCCAATTGAAGTCCATTTCGCCCCTGCAGGCAGGAGAGTTCCCCGCTTCCGCTCGATTGGACTCACCAGTTGATGGCCACGTTCGAGATGTGGGCGGCGATCAACGTGTAGACGCCTCCGGAGGCGCCTCCGAGGTAGGTGCCCGAGTCGGCGGCCGACATCAGCAGGGCGCCCGTGATCACGCCGGCCGTGTAGAGGGCGCCGATTCGCCAGAACTTGTGCACCATTTCGAGCGGGACGCCGATTAGCAGCTGCATCACGACGTTGCCGATCAAGTGCGAGTAGCTGGAGCAAGGAGTAAGAAGAGGAGAAAAGGAAAGAACGTGCCCGATGTGGACGAACATGTACGTGATATAGCGCCAGAATTGGGAGTCCCGTTGGTGGGGATTGAGGATGAAGATGGATTTGAAGGGGACGGGCCCGGTGGCCTCGAACTTGTCCTCTTGGCACGCGTAGATGAAGTAGCCGGTCACTTGCATCGCCGTGATCAGGAGGATGAAGAGGGGCGGCGGGAGGCACGAGTATTGGAGCAGGTAGCGCGTCTGCTTGTCCGCCCGCCCTTTCAGCGTCACCCACTCGGCGGCGTAGAGGACGGCGCGCCGCATCTTCAGCTTCTGCGCCTTGGCCATCTGCAACGAGTGGTTGGAAGGTCGAGCAGTGAAGGAAACCGATTACCATCAGACAGAACTCGCCAAAGTCCACCTGGCCGTCGCGGTTCTTGTCGACGTCCTCCAGGAGCTGCTCGGCCATGTCCCGCTGGATTCCCCACACCTCCGCGGAGTTCAGGACGGCCGTCCGAAACTCCTCGACCTCGATTTTACCGTCGCCGTCGGGATCCAACTGCAAGCGGTTGTGGGACGAGAACTGCGCGGAGAACTCACCATGCGGAAGAGCGTCAGCCACTCGGAATCGCCGCGATGCGCCGCCGCCCGCTTGATCAGCCGGGGCCGCACGGGCACCTCCTTTTTCTTCTTCGGCGCCTCGCCCTCCATTGTGCCGCCCGTCGCTCGTCGAGTCGCGAATCGAAAACCGCCGTCCCCGTCGATCGCCGACTGGAAATGAGCGCTCTGCCGCTTGCACCAACGACGGAATCGAGCGGGACGAAATGAATGGATTGCTTGCTCGCTGATGCAAATTTGCTGTTGGATTCCGCCGGCCTGCCCAATCGCCGGTTTCACTCGGCCTTCCGCAGTCGAAAGCGAACAGCCGCCACCCGTTCGCGTCCTCCTGCCGCCTGCCCGATGCTGCCGCTCGAGATGCCGCTGATGTTCGTCGGGACGGCCCTCTTCTTCGTCCAACTCGCCGGCCTCGGCCTCCTGTTCGGCGTGGGCACCACCGCTTGCGCGAAGGTGAGTTGCAAGGATGAAGGCGAGTGATGACGCGTGTGTTCAGAAGAAGCAGTCCGCGCCTCGCGTCGTCGTCCAGCCTCCGCCCAAGCTCGGCCCGCCGCCGCCCAAGTCCGACGCCGCGCCGCCCGCCGCTGCTCCGAAGAAGGAAGAGAAAAAGAAGAGCGAAAAGAAGGACACTCCGAAGGCAAATCGCCCTTCCCTGCTCCTCTGCAATCACCGCTTTGTTGCAGAAGGACGCCCCCACTCCCAAGAAGTCGGAAAAGCCGAAGGGAAAAAGCGAGAAAAAGAAGTCCAAGAAGGAGAAGGTCGTCGAGAAGAAGGAGGAGCTCAAAGAAGAGAAGGAGGAGGTCAAGCTGGAGACCGTAAGTCCACTCCCCTCGCGCTAATCACTCGCCGCTTTCAGGACGGCAAAGACGAAAAGAAGGTGACGAAAAAGAGCAAGAAGGAGGTGGTCAAAGAGGAGAAGGTGGAGGTCAAGAAGGAAGAAGCCGCCGACGACAAGAAGGACGAGGGCGAGGACAAAAAAGAAGCCGAGGACCAGAAGGAGGAGAAGAAGGACGATCCGGAGAAGGTTTGTGTGATCCGCTCTCCACGCTGATTCCTTGATTGCAGAAGGACGGCGAGGAGAAGGCCGCCGACGACAAGAAGGAGGGAGAAAAGGTCTGTTTGCAGCTGTCCTCCCACGGATCCCTCGCGATTTGCAGAAAGCCGACGACAAAGAGACCAAGAGTCCCGCACCCAAGGACGAGAAGAAGCAGACGCCTAAAGACGAAAAGAAAGAGGCGGATGCGAAGGCAACTCACACGTCCCTCGACAGATCCACTCTCCCATTCCAGGACAAGGTGGAGGTCAAGGCGGACGTGAAGGTCGAGGCAAAGGCGGACGCGGACAAGAAGCCAGCGGAAGAGAAGAAGGACGAGCCCAAGAAGGACGAGAAGAAGGAGGGCGACGAGAAAAAGGACGGGGCGGCGGCGGCTGCGGACGACAAGAGTGAGTTTCCCGTGCGCCCTCCACTCACACACTTGCAGAGCCGGCCGAGGACGGGAAGAAGGAAATGAAGCTCGACGTGAAGGAACTCCAATTCCCGGACGGCGGCGGAACAATGAAGTTGAAGCTGACCAACGGGACTGCGGATCGGCAGGCGATCAAGATCAAGTGTTCGGACAACGCGCTCTACCGGCAAGTGTCCAGAGATCTCCCCTCATTCACTCGTCTCGTTGCAGCGTGAACCCCGTGTTCGTGTTCGTGGAGGCCGGAGCGGAGGTCGAGGTCGAGGTGATCCGCCAGCCGGGCCCCCGAAAGACCGACAAGATCGTCATCGTGTACACGCCTGCGAAGGCCGAGGACAAGGACGCGGCCGTGCTCTTCAAGAAGACCGTCACTTACCCGCAGTTCGTCGTGCCGCTGCTCATCGCCGAGAGCAAGGCGGTCGCCATTTGATCCCCGCCCGCTCGTTGAACTCCGCACCGAATAAACCCGTCTGTCCGAAACTTTCGGCTGTAATGAAAGAACACAACCGACCTGCCCGCCCTATTCATTTCTTTTCATCCGTCTGCTTGTTGCTCGGTCGGTCCTTCCGCTCCTCTCCGGCCATGCCCCACAAACATTCGCAGCCAGCCTTCTACCAGGACTGGACGCCGTGCGGCGACGGCGAGGTGGCGAACCCGTGGGAAAACTGCATGCTGAGGTTCCGGCTGCACGAGTACGCGGGCTTCCTGCTCGCGCTCTTCTGCGGCACGATGGCGGTCGCCGCGTTGTGCTCGCTGCTCTCGTGCCTCTCCGCTTCGTGCTCGGGATGCGTCCAGTGGTCTGTTCTCTCCCTCCTTTTTTTCCATTGATTACACGCTCCTTTCAGCACACGGCCGCCGAAGGAACCGAAGCGAGGTTGCCGACGTCGCCGTCGTTCGTTCAGTCGTGATGAAACGTCCCTCTTGTGATTTCTTTGGTTGCCAGTCGGTCGAATAAACAATTTTAACACGTGTCGCGTGGTTGAGCTCGACAGTGGCAGACGGCGGCCGGAGGGCGCATCCGTTGGCATGCACGCTGCTAGCACACCTTTTGGGTTTCCTGACGCTCTCCGCTCTTGCTCAAATGTTTGGGACTTGCTACAAAGTCGTCAGGCAGATACTCCAGCTGTTTTCGGTTGTGTATTGCCTGGCTACTCGTTTGCACTGGTTTGGCGCCCATAGGCAGTGCGGGCGGAAGGAGGAGCGCGTTGTCGGCATGGCGGGCGTCAGATGACAGTCACGGGAAGAACGGTCGATTATCGAGCTCATCGCTCACAAAGCGTCTCGCGAGCAACTCGCAGTCAATAGAGGCCAGTGGATCTCGTTTTCTGCAGATTCCTGCGCATCGAACAAAAACGAGAACAGTTTAGCTTCCGCCAGTTCTCGCTACTCCAGAAGCGAAAAGTAGGCGCCACACGAACAGTCGAACGCGTGAAAAGACGGACGGTTTCATCAAACGGACTCAAGTTTAAAGAATTGCGCCCGTAAACACGAATCGTCGACCAATTACTGTTCGCGACCAGACAGAAGCATTCAAGTCGGAGTTGGCCGAAAACGGATGGACCTTGTGCAAAAGTCAGGACCCTCCGTGGCCTGCACGGATAATGGTTGCTGGTTTCATTAATGCCCCCTGGCGTCGTTGTTCGCCGCCACGCCGAGCAAACTTCACAATCAGCTCAAACGATGCCCCCTGCGTTCTTCATTTGGCCAACTGTTCACGCCAAGTCAAAGGAGATCGCTTTCGAGCGTTTATTGGGCACGACCGGGGACGGAGAGAAGAGGAAACAGGGGAAGTAGTCGCTGGAGCCGGGAGCTCGGTCATTCCTTCTTGTCCTCCTCGTCAAAAAAAGCGATGGGTTGATGGTGGAAGGGAATCGACGCACTCACCTTCTTTCTTGCTCTCCTTCTTGGAAGCCTCCTTCTTTGATCCTTCCTTCTTGCTGCCCTCTTTCTCGTCCTTTTTCTCCTCGACTTCCTGAAATCGGGGCGGGAGAGATCAGCGGGAGTGGAGGCGCGAACTCGCCTGATTCTTCGACTCCTTCTCGTCCTTTTCGTCGCCCGCTTTGGCCTCGACCTCGACCTTGACCTTGACGTCGGCCTTGTCCTGGAATGGGAGAGTGGATCGGAGCATGGAATGGTGGACATGCCTTCGCTTCCTCGTCCTTTTTCTCCTTTTTGGACTTCTTTTCCTCCGCCTTCTTTTCGTCGGCATCGAGAACCTGAAACAGCCGACTGTCAGTGAGTGGCCACACGTGCACTCGCCTTCGACTTCTCCTTCCCGTCAGCGGCGACGCCCACAGCGGTCGCCATCGAGGCGGCTCCGACGGGCGCGGCGGCGGGCGACTTGATCGCCGAGGCGGGCGCTTTGGGGCCGACGGGCGCGGGCTTCGCCTTCTTCTGCAGGCGGGCGAGTGAGTGAAGGAGTGGCGGGAGGAGGACCGACCTTTCCGCACTGCGCGACGATCCACGCGGGCACGAGGGCCACGAGCACGACGAGCGGCCAGGCGGCGCCGAGTTGGTGGAGGGTGGCGGCGTCCATCGGGGCGGAGAGCGGGAGGAGCGGACGGATCGGGCGAGTGGGCCGACGAGCGAATGCCGACCTTTCGTTTTCTCCCTTTGAACTCACCTCTCGCATGCAAATACGCACGGAAATTTGCATCAGCAACCGGATGGTCGGGTGCGCGTCGACGGAGGCGACGGAGAGCGGTTGGACAAGACGTTGTGTCGACGATGGTCTCTTTCGAGAGTGGTCGTCTCTTTACTTGTCAGTTCTGTCGATGGACAGTCGTAAGGCGAGTGTTTACTGCAAATGACTGGAGGCAGGCGACGCCTCCCGAAAAGGCGGTTTTGTTTTTCTTTTCGTACACGCGCTCTATCGGCTACCAAAAAGTGGTATCGACGAGCAAAGCAGAGTGGTGGCCGAAGAGTTGCAATTCGGCCGCTATAGGTTGACAAGCGACTTTGTTTACGGACAGGTACCAACCAGTAAAACGATCTGAAACCATCAAGTCGACTAAACGAAGACGTTCTGTCTGTAACCGGTTAAGAGGCACACGTTACTGGAGACGCCGTCTATCGCAGTTTCTGCTCTTTACACGAACTTTAAGCGCACGGAGTGAGGATTAACGATGGACTTGTGCTTTGAGGCGGTCGGTAAGCGTCGATTCGACGTCGAGATGCTACACGAAGGTTGGTTTTGTACAAGCATGGATCTGCAGTCATCTTGCCGCGAGCGACGGAGGATAAGGTTTATTCGAGCGCCTGTGTTTACCCGCCGGCTTTTGCTTTCGAACTACCGCTTGCTTTCACTTCTTTCGATTGGAGTAGACCACAGACGCCGAAGGTTGACCGAAGTCGTTTTATTGGAGAACAGAGGGGACAAGAGGGGGAGGGAAGGAAGGATCACGGGGGCCTAATCGAACTTGCAGCCGGGCTTGGCCTTGCGGCAGAGGACCTTGCAGGAGTGGACGGCGGGGCCGACGAGCACCTTCTCGGAGCCGCCGTAGCCGATGGAGGCGCGCTCGTTGCGGACGTCGACCTTGCCGAGCACCTCCTTGCCGTCGATGATGAGCACGCCGGGCGAGATATCGCCCTTGTAGTGGTTCACGTGGACCGGGTGCCACTCCTGCAAGCGGCCGAGGGATGTGAGGAGGGATGGAGGGGAGTTGGCCGACCTTCTCGCCGAACTGGGCGGCCTCCGCGAACGGCTTCCAGTCGTAGTCGAAGCCGCGCACGTGCTCGGGCATCTCGAACAGGACTTGCAGCGAGCCGATGTTGTTGCGGTACTCGTGGCCGCCCCACGAGAAGTTGGCCGCGATCTTGCCGCCCTCGTTCCAGATGCGGCCCATCACCGGCTGCAAGTGGGCGAATCAGTTGGGAGAGGAGGATGTTGGACGACTTACCTCGCCGGCTTGATACCAGAGGGCGACGTAATAAAGCGGCGATGGTTAGAGGGGTGGATGAGGTGGGAAAGCAACCTGGTCGGGGTTCTCGCCGGGCAGCGTGTTCAGCGAGCGGAACAGCGCGCGGACGCACTTGGCCGGCGGGAAGGGGTCGCCGGCGCGGAAGTCGGCCCACTCGTTGAGCATCACGCGCACCACGGGCTTGTTGGGCGGCGGCTTCGGGCAGTCCGGGCACTCGCAGGTCGGGGGTCCGCCCTTCAGCTCCCGCACGATGATCAGCATGTCGTTGAGGGCGGGGCCGGTGACCTGTAAGCGGGAGGTGAGTGGATGGACGAGGTGCAGGACGGGATGCTCACCTGCTCGGCGATCTTGTCGTGGCTGAACTGCGCGATCTCCGTCTTGTTGTCCACGTAGCCAAGGAGCGCGCCCTCCTTGCGGTTGATCCACTAAAAACGGAGGATTAGAGGTGGTCGGGGAGGAGGCGACATTCGAGGATCGGGAATGAATCCCCGCACTTCACGATCTGGCGCTCGTCGGCTTTGTCGAACCGCTCGGAGTACTTGATCCAGTTGTACCTGTAAGGCGAGCAGCGATTAGTTGATGGATGTGGACGGGAGAACTTGCCAGTAGCCGAGGGAGCGGTGGTCGCCCACGTAGGTCAGCACCTGGATCTGGCCGCCGAGGTCCTTCGCGCCGGTGAGCTGTAATGGAAGGATGTTAAAGGGAAGGTAAGGATGGAGGAAAGGAAGGGAAAGAGGGCGGAAAAGGAAGGATGTGGAAGGGGAGGGCGACCGGGGACCCAAAACTGACCTCCGCCTTGTTGTACGGGAACGAGCACTCGACGACGCCGCCGTTGTTCCAGGCACGTCCGTGGATCGGCTTTCCGTGCTTGTACCAAAGCGCCGTGTACCATTAGGTGGATTATGATTAAAAAATTTTGGAGGGATCGGGGAGCTTACATCTGAAAACGGGACAAAAATTAGTAGATTTTTTGAAATTTTTGGGTAACCCACGTTCTGTTGGGCGTAACACTTCACGGGCGCCTGGGGGAACGGGCTGCCGATCGGCTGGAAGGCCCACGTGTCCTCCTTCGGCGGGAACAGGTTCGGCATCACGGAGAGAGCGGGGAGGGAGAGGAGCGGGAGAGAGAGTCGTTGGACGAACCACGAAGGTGCCGCCTGGCCGCCAACGCTCCGCTTTTATACGCGCCTCCACTCCGCTCGTTCGCATGCAAAAGCGGTCGTTGCGTTCCCCGAGACATTGGCGACATAACCGGTCGACAAAATGAGGATGACGCAAATCGACCGTTCGGGTCCTTTCCGACCGGCCGCCACATCCCTTGATCACTCCATTGAACGCCTACGAAGACCGTAAAGTCGACGGGCACATCCACCAGCTGGGCTCCACAACGTGGCAAAATTCTATGAAAAAACATCCGTCATCAGAAAGTGACCCTTTAATTGTTCGTTGAAAGTGAAAGACGGCCCTTACTCTGCTTTACTCGTGCTAACATCGTTAGACATCCTTTAAAATTTTATTCGACGGCGAACAAACGTCACTTTCCAACCATTCCGCTGTCATCCTTCCGCCCCTTGATGACCTAATCAAAACGAAACTCATGGACCATCCTTGCGTCCGTTCACCAGTCACCTCTACCTCAAGTGGAACAAGACACCATTGAAGACAACATGCCCGTCCACACCGTCGAAAACGGCCATCAACTCGTTTGCTTGACGCGAACACATCCTTCCTCTTACTCGTGCTTTGATCGTTAGACACCCCTTGCCATCACTACCGACGGCGAACAGACCTCTTTTTCCGTCAATCCTGCTTTCATCTTTTCGTCCTTCAATTACCGATCACATCCATAGCAAACACTCCTGCAGTAAGTGAGAAAAAAGCGGCGGGTGCGTCCACAAAGCAGGAACAGACACGAACACCACAACATCCCTGCTATCCGCGTGCTTCTTCCTTCCATTCGCCTCGTCACTCGAATCGACGAGCCCACGAGTGTGATGCTTAACGAGACACCTCCGCTCGACTCGCCCGACATCCCGCAGAAGCCATACAAAGCGCGTCATTGCAACGGGCAGTCGGCCGTGCCCACGTGAGCGAACCATCAGGCACTCAAGTCCATCCCAACACGCCCTTCGTTCGAGCAAAAACCCTCATGTTCCACAATCCCACTCGCCCGCCGCACCTCTACGGCGAATGATCCTCGGAAACTCGAGTCGAGCGGTCGACGCCACTGGAGAACAGAGACCGTCCGACCCGCCAACCACACGACGAATCAAACACAAGTCAACCTAACCGCCATCGTTTATTTCCGTCCACGAACACACCAGACAGAAAGAGCAAACTTCACGCGTCGTGAACAACCGTGCGCCTCACCACGTTCCCGTGCGCATCGTACTCGGTGGTCCTAAACAAGCGGAGGTCAACCAAGAGAACGACCATCCGCGCTCACGTGGTCGTGCGGTAGTAGGCGCCGCCACCACCCGAACTCGACAGGCAGCAGCAGACGCAGCAGAGGACGAGCAGGACGGTCCAGAAGAAGGCGTCGTCGTCGCCGTACGAGCTCGAGTACCAAACGCCCATCGCGCGCTCTTCCGAATGCCCGACCGATCGAAAGCGAGAGAAACGGGTAGAAATGAGCGGTCGGTCCGAGAAGCGGCCGATCGGCGGCGACCAAACAAAAATCGGCGAGCGGCCGCATTTCCGATTGGTGTCTCCCGCGTATCGGTCGGCTGCTTTCCTTTGCGCGATGTCCGGATTTCTGGAGCGACAGGCGGCCAAAGCGGCGGAGAAGCGGATGAAGGTGCGTACTTTTTGCAGACTCCCATCATTTCTCGTTCCCCCCGCAGTCGGCAGTCGACCGCCAGCTGGGCGGCAACGAGGGCGACGAGGACGAAGACGACGAGCGTTCGGGCCGCGACCACGAGGAGGACGGGGAGGGCGGCGGGCGGGGACGACGGCTCTTCCGCAAGTTCAGCAACCGCTTCCGCCGTCGCGGCCGCTCGGCCTCGTCCAGCGGCAGCTCGAAGTCGCCGGGCGACCGCATCCGCAGTCTGCTCGGCCGCAAGAAAGACGAGCCGGCGGCCAGCGCCACGGAGGGCGCGTCCGCCACTCCGGCGACCTCCGATCCCGAGGTCGTGGACACCGAGACGCCCGTCCAGACCTCCGACGGCGCGAGCAGCGACGATCAGGTGGGAACGACTGCCTGATCCCCGACAGAGAGAATGATCCCTTTGTCCATTTGCAGAACGGCGCCCAAACGGAGTCGAGCGGTGGGTCGCGGGCGGGCTCCGACTGGCAGAGCGGCGCCACCAGCGACGAGGAGGAGGCGCCCGGCGGACGGAAGCGGGCGGCCGGCAAGAGCGACGAGCTGCGGCTGCTGGAGATGCGGCCGGACGACTCGGTCGCCTACAACCCGCGCGCCAAGATGCCCTTCACGGTGCGTGTGCGCGTCATCGAGGCCAAAGAGCTGCACGGCGAGAACCTCCACCCGCTCGTGCGCGTCCACCTGGGCGGCAAGACGCGCACCACGCGCTCCATCCGCGGCACCGACCAGCCCCGCTGGGACCAAACGCTCTCCTTCACGCTCCGCTCCTCGCTCGAAGACCTCGCCCACCTCAACTGCGAGTTCAACGTGAGTGATCGAGCAGCAAACTGCAATCACTGCTTCTTCCCGCTGCAGACGTACTCGGCGCGTCGTCTGATCCGCGACTCGCTGATCGGCACGTTCAGCATCAACATGGGCGTCGTGTACAAGAGCAAAGGCCAGGCCGTGGTGGAGAAGTGGCTGGCGCTGATGCCCGGCCCCGAGGACGAAGAGGGCGGCGGCGGGAGCAGCGGCGCGGAGATCCGCGGCTTCCTCAAGGCCTCCATCTGCGTCTTCCACTCGAACCAAATCCCGCCCTCGCTGGTGACGCGCGGCGGCGGCGCGGACGACGACGTGCTCTACCGCGCCCAGCTCCTCAACTACGTGCTCCGCTTTCGCGTCTTCCGCCTCTCGCAGCTCGCCGACCACATCCGCCGGCCATTCCCGAAGGAGCCGGTGGCGCCCGGCCACGTGGCGGTCGAAGTGGCCGTGGGCCCCTACCGCGTGATGAGTTCCTTCCTGTCCGCCGAGGAGGAGAACGTCTACATCGGCGAGGAGCTACAGGTGCCCATCATGTGGCCGACGGTCATCAAACAGGCGAGTCCTTCGCTTTCCCCTTCACTCACTTCCCTCCTTTGCTGCAGATTCGCTTCCGTCTGATCGCGCTGACCAAGAAGCAGAAGAAGCGGGTCGTGTGCACGGAGTTCATCTCGCTCCGACAACTCTGCCAGTCGGGCGCTCGCGGCTACCTGCCCTCCTTCGGGCCCTCGCTGATCTCCTTCTACGGGCCCGAGCACACGGACGGCGGCGTCTTCAAGCGCTGGAAGGAGAAACACGTGCGCAGCGGGAACGAGGCGGGCAGTTTGTGAGTCCTGTCGTTCCCTTTCTCCACGCCAACTCTCCCTTTCGTTCAGCTTCTGCGGGAGCTCTCTTCTTCGAACTGCTGTGCGAGGAGTCGACCGTCCAGAAGACGCACGTGGTCGAAATCCCGACGGCCACCGCCCGGCTGGCGGACACCCTCTACCAGCAGCAGCACTACACGTTCTTCTGCACCTTCTTTGCGGCCAACCTCATCCACCACACGTTCAAGTCGAAGGACGTGACATTCGAGGTGTCGATGGGCGAAAACGGCAGCCGCGACTACAACCGCGCCCTTGAGTGCACCAACCGCACGCTGCCCGTGATGCCCGCCTACGACACGACCGCCGCCTACGCGATGCCCTGGGGCAACCAGAAGCCCATCTGCGAGATTCTCGGCGACTGGGAGGAGATTGGCTGGCGCTTCGAGGCGACCAACGTCCTGCTCAAGGCACGACCTTCTTCTCCCCTTCCCGCTCACTCATTCGTTCGCTCTTGCAGATCGCCGACCTGCTCACTCGCTGCCAAACGGAGGCGGCGATGAAATCGGGCTCGAACCCGGAGGCGTGCGAGGTGGCCTCGGTCGTGGTGGAGGCGCTGGAGGAGGCGGCGTTGTGCTTCGAGACGTTCCGCCGCTTCGTCCGCCACAACGCGCACTCGCCCACCGCGCTGGACGTCCTGCTGCGGGATGCCCGCCTGGACACGCTCGACCGGTTGTACGACGCGTTCGCGGACTTCAAGTTCGAGCTGCACCACCTGGACGACATGAACGAGAGCGCCATCCGCCAGTTGGGCGTTTTCGCCCAGCAGCTGCGCGAAGCGGCCGCCGACCCGCAGCTCTCGCTGCCCGACGTCGTGATCCACATGCGGGCGGGCGGGCAACTGGTGGGCTTCGCGCGCCTCTCGCCGGCCGACTTCTTCTTCGGCCACACCGCCCTCCGCAGCGGCCAGTGGTGCGGCCAACTGCGAGCCGTCCCGCTCCAGTGGCCCCTCGCCCAGATCGCCAAGTCGCAGGCAAGTTTCCGCAGGTCGTTCCCTCCTAACCGGCGAGTTCAGGGCCACGAGTTGCCGTGCGTGCTCCACATCAAGGGCTGGTTCGGCCGCAGCCGCGAGCGCGCCGACTGGCTGCAGCGAATCCAGCCGGCCGCCCTCAAGTACTACGCGGAGCTCTTCTACAACGAGAAGCGGTCGGCCCTCTCGTCCAACTGGAAGCCCACGGGCAAGCAGCCGCCCACCATCTCCGACGAGCCGGGCGTCCTCGAGCTGAGCGAGAGCGCCTTCACGCCGCCGCCCGGCTGGCGCTTCGGCGGCGAATGGACGCCCAAACGTTCCCACGACATGTGGGTGGGCCCGGACGCTGGCCACACGACCTTCGAGGACGAGTGCTTCGAGCTGCAGAAGAAGGTGAGCCCTGAATATGGTCGACTCGTTTCATCCCACCGCTTGCAGGACCCGGTGACGGGCGGCTGGTCGACGGAGAAGTACACGACCTTCTACGGCGACGAGGTGGACCGCGCGTCGCTCAACCGCGCGCCCACCGGCTGGACGTACGAGTCCAAGTGGGCGGTCGACCTCCACTGCCCGGGCGACGCGGACGGCTGGCAGTACTCGGTGAACGGCGTGTTCTGGACGGACGCCGGCGAGGTGCCGGAGACGATCGACACGACCGAGCGCCAAACCCACCGCTTCCGTCGGCGTCGCCACAAACGCCGCCGCCGCTTGCCGCCAACAACGCGGGCGTGGCGGAGATGTTCGAGGACGTCGCCGTCTTCGCGAAGCACCTCGACGGCGCCGGCTGGGAGTTCGCGCAGAAGTTCGGCGAGCCCGTCCACATCGTGCAGCAGAGCGGCGACCGCTTCCGCCGCCGCCGGATGGTCCGCGAGTTGGTGCCCGAGGGCGATTCGAGCAGCTAGTGTGTTCCCATCCTTCTCGCCGTTCACTCATCGCTCGGTTCAGCAAACTCGGCATGCGGGTGGCCTCGTCGAGTGCGGAGGCCGGAGCCGAACTTTCTCTCGCCGCGCATCTACGAGGTGCACGACGTCGTGTCCACCTACCAGCTGCGCGTCTACGTCCTCTGGGGCCGCGAGCTGCACACCCCGAAGAAGCACATCTCGCGCGCCTTCGTGCGGGTCTTCTTCCTCAACCGCTGCCAGGAGACGTGCGTGATCGAGAACTCGATGAACCCGATCTGGAACGAGACGCTCCTCTTCGACCGGCTGCCCGTGCCTGGCGCCGTCCTCCAGCTGCGCGCCCACCCGCCCGCCCTGGTGGTCGAGTGCCACGGCGAGGAGCTGAACGGAAAGCCCGTCTTCCTCGGCCGCTTTGACGTCCAGCCCACGGTCATCAACTCGCCGGTCGACTCGCACTCGCAGCCCGCCTGGCATCCGCTCCGTTTCAACAGCGGGAAGACCAAGTGAGTTGGCAGGAGAAGCGATGGTTGATTCACCTGATCGTTTAGGGGCGCCCTTCTGCTGCACTCGGAGTTCTTCCAAGCCGACCCGACGCTCAAGAAGTTGCTGCCGCGCGTGCCGAACGCGAAGCCCAAACTCGCCGGACGCTTCGAGGTGCCCGTGGACCGGCGGCCGCAGTTCGCCGAGTTCACCGTCCAGCTGATGGCGTGGGGCGTGCGCAACCTCGCCCGCCACCAGATGCTCTCCGTGCGCTCGCCCTTCATCGAGATCACGGTGGCCGACCAGCGCGACACCACGGACACGATCGACGACACGGGCGTCAATCCGAACTTGAGCGGCCGCTGCTCACCTTCAGCGCCGTCCAGATGCCCTCGCTGCTCAACTACGCGCCCCCCATCGTCCTCAACCTGCACGATCGGCGCTCGTTCGGCCGCAAGCCGCTGGTCGGCACGTGCATCGTCAAGAACTTCCAGCGCTTCATGTGCGCGCCGCCCGCCGCCGTCGACTCCAAAGAGATCGCCGCCGAGTGGGACGCCTTCGACGCCGAGATGATCTACGAGTCGCAGATGCAGCAGAAGGAGTTGGCCGAGATGCGCAAGCACGAGCCCGAAGAGTACGCCGCCGACCCCAAGGACCCGAACAGCCCGCGCATCGACTGGTGGTCCAAATACTTCCACTCCAAGGGCAAGAAGGAGAAGGCGCCCGGCTACGAGGAGTGAGTCCTCCTTCCTCCTCCCTTCACTTATTCGTTCGATTCCAGGCTGGGCCTCGACCGCCTGCAGCTCTTCAAGGGCCCGCTCGAGCACGTGGGCGAGTACAACGGCTTTGCGGACTTCCTCGACACGTTCACGTTCCTGAAAGCCGGCGGCCAACGCGCTGGACGGCGACCCGAACGCGGAGAAGCGGGGCGAGCTCAAGGGCAAGCTGTTCATCACGCGTGTGAACGAGCAGAACAAAGGTGAGGAGCAAGAGAGGAAGCAATAGTTCATCGTTCTCGTTGCAGCCATCCCGCTGCAGCCGTCGGGCGTCGAGTTTGACAAGCCGGTCGAGTGCGTGGTGCGCGTGTACGTGGTGCGGGCCTTCGACCTGGTCGGAAGGCGCCGCTCCGGCCAGTGCGATCCCTACCTCACGATCCGCTGCGGCAACAAGAAAAAGTTCAAGGGCCACAAGGACTACGTGCCCGACTCCAAGGAGCCCATGTTCGGCCAGTGCATCGAGATGGAGGTGACCATCCCGCAGGAGAAGGATCTCACCGTTTCGGTCATGGACCGCCGCTTGGTGATCGCCGGTGGTTCTTCTCTTTCCTACTCCGTCCCGTTCATCCCCCTCTTGCAGACGACGAGATCGGCTCGACGGTCATCGACCTGGAGAACCGCCTGCTGACGAAGCACCGCGCCACGGTCGGCCTCCCGCGCCAGTACAACGTGATCGGCCCGCTGCCCTGGCGCGACCAGCTGAACCCCCTCCAAACTTTCCGCCGCTTCTGCTCCAAAATGAAGTTCCCGCCGCCGCGCATCGTGCGCAACGCGCAGACGGGCGACGTGGGCATCGAGCTGGTGGGCGTTCCGTTCTGGATCTCCGAAGCCGAGGCCAAGAGCACGTACAACAAGCACTTCGTCGGCCGCCCGCTCCAGCGCCTCGCCCTCCACTGCCTGCGGCAAGTGGGCCTCGTGCCCGAGCACGTGGAGACGCGCCCGCTCTACAACTCCGTGAACCCCGAGGCCGAGTGCGGCGTGCTGGAGATGTGGGTGGACGTGTTCCCCAAGTGCATCGCCGAACGCATCCCGCCCGCCATCGACATCACGCCCCGCCAGCCGCAGCCCTACCAACTGCGCATCGCCGTCTTCGGTCTCCGCAACGTGATCCTCCAGAAGAAGTCGATGGGCCGGCCGGTGAGTTCACCCTCTCTCTCCATTCATCCACTCCTTGCGTCTGCTTGCAGGCGGCCGACTTGTACGTGCGCGTGTACCTGAACGGGATGCAGAAGGCCGAGCGGACGGACATCCACTACCGCTGCCTCGAGGGCGCCGCCTCCTTCAACTGGCGCTTCGTGTTCGACGTCGACTACGACGTGTTCGAGCGCAAGATCCGCGCCGCCCGCAAGAAGCGGCTCTTCCGCAAGCGCGCCACCGAACTCGTGGATCCCGTGCTCGTGGTGGAGATTTGGGACAACAACAAGTTCGGCCGCGATCAGTACATCGGCCAGTGCACGATGAACCTGCTCGGCTTCGAGGGTGAGGGAGAAGGCACCGTCCATCATCTCGTCAACCCGCCTGCCTTTCAGAAGGCCAAGTGGACGAGGAGGAGATGGAGAACGTGCACTACGACAAGGAGCCTCCGTTGCGCACGTGCTGCGCCGTCTGCGTGCGCACGGCCGGCTTGTGTTGGCGCACTCGCTGCTGCATGAAGCGGCAGCGCAAGAAGGACCTCGTCCAGATGCCGCGCGTCCCGGTAAGCTCTTCTTGAAAAGCTGAAGGCTCACTTCTCCACTAACCCGTTTGTTTGCAGCGCTACGTGCCGGGCCGCGTGGGCTCGGCGTCGTTGTTCCAGCAGCGGACGGCGTCCGGCTGGTGGCCGTGCACGGCGACGGTGCTGCCCGCGAAGCAGAAGGCGGACCGCAAGAAGAACGACCAGCCGGAGACGGACGACCAGCAGGCCGGCGAGGGCGTCGAGTACGTGACCGGAATGGTCGAGATGGAGCTCCACTTGGTGCCGATGGCCGAGGCGCTGGCCGAGCCGGTCGGCAAGAAGCGCAAGAAGCCCAACCATGTGAGTTCTCCCTCTCTTCCTTACATCCCGCTCATTCTTCTACTTCCAGAGCCCCCACCTGCCGAAGCCCGACCGCCCCAAAATGGACTCCTTCTGGTGCACCTCGCGGCTGAAGGCGGGCGCTCGCATCTGCTGGAACAAGACGGGCGGCTGGTCGTGCGTGTGGCTCGTCCTCTTCGGCGGCATCCTCCTCCTGCTCACCATCGCCCTCATCTACCAGCTGCCGAGCATCCTGCTCAACCGGCTGATTTCGTTCGGCAAGTGAGCCCGTTGTGTTGTGTTGTGATGTTGTTTGTTTGTTGCTCGTGTTAATCCGAAATAAACGTTTGATTAATTCGATTGGAGCCTGGGGAAAGCAGAGCAGGAGAAAAGAGCCACCGACCTTCTTCGACAGCTTCTCGTTCGCTAGGTTGGCAGACACCTTCCGTTCTTTTCTTTGACCCAATTGCTTCCACCCAACGATCCAAGCAAGCAACGTCACTCGTTTATTCCCTTCTCCAACCGCCAAACGACCCGATGCGGTGTATTCTATTGTTTCTGGACGAAGACCAAACTGGTGGCCCTTGTACTTGCTGAAAGCAGATGAGAGATTAGAGGGAGCAAAGGAGGCACCCGCACTCGCCTGTAAAAGCGAAGAAGTTGCTCCACGCTGCCGAAGTGCGGCGAGTCCTCCTCGGACTGGCCAAAGTCCAGGAACACGTCCAGTGAGCCCGAATCCGAGTTGTCCGTCGCCTGGCTGATCGGGAACTGTCTGCAACGGAGAGAAGTGAGTGAGTGAAGATCTCCAATAAGGAGTGCTCACTCGCATTTGGCCGTCCGGCAGGCGGTTGATGAGAACGAGCTGGGCGACGAGCATCACGTTCACGTCCTCGTCTCGCTCCAGCTGCCGCTGCAAGAAGCCGTGCGAGACGGGCAGCGCGTGGAAGACGCCGAGCGGGTGGCGGGCGGTCAGCTCGGCACGCGCGTCTTTCGTCGTCAAGCAGCCCAAGTAGAGGCGGTCGAGGAGCGTCGAGTCGGCCGCCTTCTTCTTCGGCCGCTTCGACTTCGGGGGCGATTTGGGGGCGGCGGCGGCAGCGGGGCCGACGGCGTGAGCGGCCCGTTCTCGTAGACGGTCGACGTGTCGCTCTTCGGCTGCGGATCGACTGGAAGCGAGCGGAGAAGCGAGTTGAAAGTTGGTAGGAAGGCGGCCGAACTCACGCTGCACGAGACTCGTCTCCTCCCGCCGGCTGCTTGGGGGCCGCGAGTTCGCACGGCTGTCCGTGGAGGCAACACCCGCCGTCCGCTTCCTCCGGTCGGCGCATTTCGGACGAGCAGCCGCCTTCCGTTCGCGAAATGGACGCAACTGAGCCGGAGCGGGCGAAGTGAACGCGCCGAAGCTGCGGGAAATTTGCATAGGCTAGGGGATTTTACGTGGACGAGAAAAGGTGATGCTGCTCGCTTCTGCTCCCCATGTTCATTGATTTCGGCCGATCTACTTTCGTTCTACCCTTTACCGCACTTAAAGAACCAAACAGAAGTGGTGGTAGCGCGTTTATTCGCTCGAAAGATCAGTTGGCGGCGATGCCCAGCCCCACGAGTTTGACGTCCGGACGGCCGGGACGCGGAGGCGACGCGCACGGGAATGCGGGCCTGGACGGGGTGGCCGTTCACGAGCAAGGTCCACGATCACCACGATCATCTTGATCTTGCCCGCGTCCACTGTAAGGAAGGAAGGAAGGTTAGAGGGACGGGTGGGCAGTGCGCCCACCGACGAGCACTTCGATCACGAGCGGCGTGTGTTGATCGTCGGGCGCCTGGCCGCGATCCAGCGAGTCGTCCAGCGAGAGCGAGCGGCTGGTCGGCTTGCGGGAGCGACGGCGGCGGAGCGGACGGGCGGAGAGTTTTCGAGTGGCCGGTGCGGGAGGTGCCTGCAGAACGAAGGGGATGGAGTGAGTTGATGGCGGCACTCACGAGTTTGAACTGGTGGCCGGAGAACTCCTCGCTCAGGTAGATGCGCACTTCGTAGCGGCTACGGGTGGCGGCGTCCAGCGAGCGGAACGTCGAGTGGCACTTGTAGATCTCGTGCGACATGCCGCCGGTCATCAGCGTGCCCTCGGCGGTCACCAGCTCGTCCTTCACGACGAATCGGATCAGCGACGCGTTGAAGGTTCCCTTCGTGTTGGCTGCAAGCAATCAAGCGTTCACTTCCTTCTTTTGCGGAACTTACGGAGCGGGTAGGAGACCGTGCAGCTCTCGTCCTCCTCACACGAAACGCGGAACGCGAAGCGGCAGCGATTGACGCGCACGACCACGCTGCAAAGCACAAGGGGGATCACCCGCATTCTTTCTCGTTTGAACTCACTCGGTCTTCCCGCTGAATTCGGCGTAGTCGAGGCCCGTAAGGCCGATGGAGAAGGCTCGGCGGGCGCGTCCGCGTGCTTGTGCCGCCCCCGGTGTTGTTCTCTTCTCCCGTTGCCTTCCCCTTCTCTCGCTCCGCCCTTCGCGGGCCGGGGCGGCCTTGGTGTGTGGGCGGTCACTGCGGGCTACGGAAGGTTCGGGGGCTTTTGCTCGCTTTTGGGGGACTTTGGACCGCCGCCATTCGCCCGGCGATGCCCGCGAGGTCGTGGGAACGCGCGTGCCGAAAACATTTGAGGCCGAGGTTGATTTACGCCATGTGAGCGGGAATCTCTTTTGATCAAGGGGCAACGCAAGAGGCCTGGACACCGAAGATCAGCAGGCGAATGGACAAGCGGTCGTTTAGCGTCTGCTCGGCAGCTGATCTCTTCTGTGGGGTCAATGAAGCTGCACTTCTTGATTCTTTTTTGTGCAGGAGCAGTGAAATGACAAAGCTCGTCTGACCACAATCAAATGAATACCGATGCTCACAGACGTCCGCTGATGGGCTTTGTTGACATCCGATGATCGACACTCGTTCCTGACGGCTAACCGTTCTGCAGTTCTTTTACTCTCTCAACAAGCTTGAGTTTATTCAATCACCTTGCGAAACAAAAAATGCGAACAAGGAGTAGACTGTTGCTTCAAAACTGACGAAAAGGGCCGGTCAGAATCCATTTGGGCATCCCAACGGACGGCTGGAGCGCAGAGGCAAGGGCCAAATTGAAAAGGCGGTCAGGCTTTCTGCAAACACGATACTAATAGCGAGACTACACGAGCAGGACTTACCGAAAGGGAATGCGGTGAAGGGCAATGCGTTGGGCCTCTTTGTTCACGCCTTCGTCCGAACTCACGACGGTCAGCACCCCGTCTTCGACCATGTACAGCGAGGTGTTGAGGTGGAGATTGAAGGCGGAGTTCATTCGGATCGAAAGCAGAACGTCCATCCACTTGCCAGCTCCAAGGTTCAAGATGGCCACTTGCTGGATGCACGCGCACTTCGATCGGCGCCGTTCCTGATCGCACCAACACGAGATCGACATGTAAAATGTGCCCGCTTGCCATCGGCCCGAATATTCGTAAAAGCGTGGCTAAAATAAAAGGAACGCTTTCGATGATGAACTCGATTGCAAACGTTTCTGATTTCAATGGTTCCGCGCAACGCTTTCGGAAGGGGTTTCAAGTCGATCACTTCGTTAGTGTGAGTGCTCAGATTGACACGTCGAAGGGTGGACAAGCCGGCGGCCAGTTCGGAGGGATCGGGAGGAATGCAGAAAGAATAAAGCGCTCCGTCGAACACATGGGAGTGCTGGCCCGACATTACGTGCCTCCCTTCACGCTGTTCGACGACCGAAACGGGCGGGCAGACAGGCGAGAGCTTGAAATCCGTTCGGAGCTCGTAGACGACCTTCGTCTTTTGGCTCCCTGCTTGCCGCCCCACAATCAGCCACTTGCAGTCGCAGAAAGGTCATCGAAGTGACGTCGGCAAAGAAGAACTCGTTGAGGATTGTGGCCGCCCGCTGCTTGAAATCCAGTTCGATCACCAGCACGGCGACAGAAACTGCAAAAGTGTGGGTAAAAAGCTTTGCTGAAAAAACGGACTCGGGTTGCCCGATTCCAGCCCTTTCATGGCCAACAAGTGAGACTTGCCGTCCGTAGGATGCTCGTCGATGAAATGAAGGCGGAATTGCTCCGAGATTCCTTCCGTTGCCCACCGCTCGAACTTTTCGATTTTGAACGACCTTAAAGAGCGACGAAGATCGGCTGGTTAAGTGCAAACGGTACCACTGGGATCGAGTAGTCACATGAAACGCATAGAACTTCCCCGTCTGCCGATTGCAGTAGTAGAAGAAACTACCCGCCAGTTCACCCTTCTTCAAATCAAATGGAACTCCATGGCTGTCGTCAATTTGGGGGTTGTAGGTCGCCATTTCCAACGGGACCAAAATTTTGCCGGACATCCTCGAAAGCACACACTCGATCGAGCTGCAGCAAGGCGAGCACCTGGTCGAACGAAATGAAGAGAGCGCTGCTTGGGTCTGCGGTCAACCCAAACGACCGACCGGCCGGCTTGGTCCGTCACTCAACGCCGTCGAACGAATGACTGCGAGACATCAGAGCTCCAGACCAAGGGAGGCGTTTCAATTTCCTTGGCGCGAAAGCGTCATCTTCTACCCGATCAATAAACCCCCTCCCCCCCCCTTTCCGCGTGGATCGGATCGACAAAAAACGGAGGGATAGACAAAGGTATTGTTTGACGAGAAACTCATTCGATCTTCACCGCGCTCACTTTTGCTCGGGCTGCGTTCTGGGTTCGTTGGGCATGACAGCGCACTCTGCGGTCTGCAGCGAATGGGCTGAGAAAAGGAACAAAGCAGCCTCATTTTCTTGCTCCACCGCCTACGCCGCTGCGCGCGCTCGTCGGGCCCACGTACACGTCGACGGTGTGCGGCGCGCTCCGGGCGATGCGCGCCAACGTGTGGACGGTGCGGCAGTTCTGGCCGAAGCGGCTGGAACCGAAGAACCGGGAGTTCTCCCCCTCCTCCCTTCTTTCCTTTCACTCATTCACTCCCCTCGCGTTGCAGAAGATCCGGGCATCGGGAACGACGAGGACGAGGGCGACCAGCCGTTCCGCCTGAGCCACGAGGACCTCCGCCGCGTGCGCAACGAGCCCTTCTGCGCGCACTTCTTCGACATCGTGCCCTCGAGCGATACGGTGCGCGCGGGCTACGCGGACGTGGACGACCTGGCGGAGGAGGACGGGACGCCCGGCTGGACGCTCGTGTTCAACCCGCGGCCGGTGCCCGCCGAGCAGGTGTACTCGACGGACGACGAGCAGGCGGGCAGCCCGACCGCCCCGGCCAAGTGGACCAAAAACAACAAAAGCCGACCGCACCCGCGCCTGCGCCAACCGCGACGCCTACGACCTGCGGTTGAAGGCGGTCGATCGGCTCGTTTGCTCGCAGATCACGCGCGAAGTGGTGAGTGGGCGGACGGACGACTGTTGATGGCTGCTCCTCGTTGCAGAAACCCGTCCTGGACTTCGAAATCCGCCAGCGAGACGCCTGCTTCCCCGCCTACGTGTTCATGGGCACCCGCTTTGGCTCCTCCAAACAGAAGTTCCACCACGGACACCGCGGAGTGAGTGAACCGACAGAAAGCGAGGGTGATCCCTCGCCTTTCAGTTCCACCGCTTCGCCGGCTCCTGCCCCTTCACGATGGTCTCGATCGTGCCCCAGCTGCGCGCCCTCATCATGCAGGCCACGTGGATCAAAGTGTGCGCCCTGTTCGCCCACATGCCGTCGCCCCTCGACGACCTGCCGCTCGTCCGCCGCCCGCCCGCCAACGGCGAGGATCCCGCCCGCCGTCTGTGATTGTTGGTGGAAGGAAGGAGAGAATAAAGGAGAACGTTTGATGCCCACCACTCCGTAGACCAATCTCTTTATCGTTCCGTTCTTTTCTCTAATTATTGTACACGCGGAAAGACAACGAAATAGGGACGCGTAATGGACACATGAGATGAACGAGGGAGGATCTTTGGTGGCGATCGAGGACAGGCGGAATTCGTTCAAGCGTTGGATCCTCGACCGAACGGCAGAAGGCGGTGGCCTGCAAGCGGGACGATCAGGGGATGGAGAGAAGAGCGGAGAGCTCACCGTTCTTCATCGTTTGGTCAGCCGTCTCGTGGTGGGCGATGCCCGAGTCGTCGGACGTTTTGTTCATGTTGTTCTCGCTCTTGCCCGCTGCAATCGAGAGGTTGATGGAGGAGGAGAAGAGGAGGACCGAACCGTAAGAGCGGATCTCCTTGAGCGGCGTGTCCACGACGAACAGACCGAAGAGGCGGGCGGCCAACTCGGAGGCCGTCAGCCCGCCCGCGTGGTCCCACACGAAGCGGAGCAGCAGGAGGCCGTCCGCGTTCAGGAACACGTCCACGAACTTCTTCGGGTCGGGGTCTGAACAAGCGGGAGGGAGGGAGTGAGTGCAGAGGTCAATCGCGAACTCACGATTCTCCACCTGCTCGGCGCAGTAGCGCCCCAGCTGCTTCTTGAAGTCGGAGGCCACGAAGAGGTCGTGGACGGCGAGGAAGAGGTTGAGCATCGTGACGAGCAGCAGGAAGAACAGCCAGCCGTACGCGATCACGTACACCTTCTCGCTCAACATGTTGATCATCTGCAACGAGCGGGAGGAGTTGCGGAGAAGATCGGAGGAGAACTCACCAGAACGCACTGGACCACTCGCTTCTGCATGTTGTTGCCCATCGCCAGCGTCTCGAAGTTGCAGTAGGAGATGCGCGGGAAGAAGCCGGTGGTCTCCCAGCCGTCGCCCCAAATCGCCCCGATCACGATCTGCAACGAGGGAGGAGTGGAGAGGAGGGGGGAAGGGGAAGAACGAACCCGCACGGGCCAGAAGAACGTCCGGTCGCCCACGAAGTAGTTGAGGAGGATCAGTTGGGCGAGCGTGTTGGTCAGGTTGAGGATCTTCGAGAGCAGGTAGAAGACGGTGGCCCGCGTGCCCATCGTCGACTTGGGGCCGCCGATCCGTTGAGCCTCGAACAGGCGGACGGCGACGTCCTCGATGACGAGCTGCCGGTCGGCGTTCGACTTCTTTTGGGCCTCCACGCAGCGCTCCACCGCCATCTTGAAGTCAACGTCTAAACGAGAGCGGGTGGGGGAGTGAGAGTGCGCCCAAACCGACCACAGATGCCGATGAAGCAGAGCCACAGCAGGTGGGGCACGTAGAAGAAGAAGGCCTGCACGGCGAGCACGTACGGAACCCACTGAAAGGAGCGAGTGATGGACAGAAGAGGAGGGGAGGGCCCACCTGGTAGTAGTCGAGCGACTGGCGCGGATTCAAGTGGTCAATGTAGGAGCCGCTGTTCGTGTGGAAGGTGCCCGAAACGTAGCAGAATTGGTGCACGTATTTGTTCCAAGCGCCTGGAGAGAAGAGAGGTGAGCGAGAGACGAGAAGGGACCGAACGAACCCGGGTACTGCGGGGGCAGCATGCACGAGAGGGGCTCGCCGAAGGTCTGCTTCGAGCCGATCAGCAGGGCGAAGAAGGTCAGCAGAGCGGTGGTGCTCAAGCCGGGCGGCCGGTCCCCCGCTCGGCCTGCGGTCGCCGGCCCTCGGGCTGCGGCCCGGCCGCCGCCGCCGGCTGCCGCCCGCCGCCCAGGCAGGCGAGGAGGCCCGCCCAGCAGCTCCAGCGGCCTCGTCGTCGTCGTCGTCGTCGGTGTGCGGGCGGCGGCGGCCTTCCGAGCCGGGCGTTCGGCAGGACTGCAAGCAGAGAATCACATGGAGAGGGAAAGGGCTTTTACCGAGCGGCCGGAAGGCGGGGTGCCGCGCGGCGTGCTCAGCGCCTCGATGGAGTCGTTGAGGACGGCGATCTCCGCCTTCATTTGCACGGAGGCGCGGCTCGGGCCGCCCGAGAAGGCCGCCCTTCCGGCGGCGTTGTTGAAGAAGTCGGTGGCCGACCGGGCGCGGCGCGGGCTCGTCGACCGGCGGCGGGCGGCGTGCGCGGTGGGCACACCGAGGCGGCTGCGCGAGACCGCCGGCGAGAGCGACCGCGCCCGACCGTCGCCGCCGCCGCGCAAGGGGCCCGGGGCGCCGAGGAAGCCGCCGCCGAGGTCGCCGCCGAGGTCGCACGTTCATCGTGCGCGGTGGAGGTGGACGCTGGAATGGGAGGATGAATGAACGAGGGATCGGAGGACGCGAGGGAAACGCGAAACAACACGCGCGATGACGAAAGAGCGGCCAAACGGACGCAAAAACAAGCCGGCCGATCGGTCGAGCGGCCGGGCGTGAGAAAAGGCGGGCGCACGGGGCGCGGCGGCGATTTTTCGCCCGCCGCCCGCTTGCAGGCCGTCGACTCGCCGCCCGCCGAAAAAGGGGCCGACGGACGGCGCCCGCTTTCCGTTCGGGTGTTCGATCGCCGCCAAACCGAACGGGGATTTTCGACGAGCGGGCGAGCGGCTTCGTGGCCGCTCGTTGTACTCGACGGAACGGCAATCACAAGTCCCAATGTTTGATCCAACAATCGGATACAAGGTGATTTTCACGATCCCATCGGTTTCCAGTTGAATTCATGAGAAATTCGATCGAAATGGCCGAAATCTTCCCGATTTCTGTTGCATTTCCTCCCCTCTCGACGGCCGTCCGTCCATCACTTCTCATCTCAACACTCCGCACTGACGTCTCTTCCATTTATTCTCTTCTGGACACGAGAAACACGAGAGATCAACGCTTGCGGACTCCGATGCACGTGGGGTCGACGATGCCCGAGCTGACGGCGTGGCGGACGACGAGGTCGGCCACGTGCGCGTAGTGCTCGAAGTGGGAGAAACAGCCGTAGCGCTGGCGGCGGAGGATCTCGACGGTCGTGTGCAGGCCGACCTGCAGCAGGGGGAGTGAGCGGGAGGGGGGGAGGGCGCCCACCTTCTTCTCGGCCACCAGCCGGTCGATCACGATGTCCAGGGCGGCGATCGTGCCGCAGCGGTGCACGCCGGAGGGGCACACGAAGAGAATCGGGCCCTCGGCGCGGTCCTCCTTCTCCGCCCGCGCACTCGCGATCTTCAGCTGAAGCGGCGAGCAGGACGTGAGTGGGAGGATGGCGGCGGACTCACGAGGGCGCGGAATTCGAGCAGGTTCTCGGGGATCTCGCGGTCCTCCACCCACTTGCGGAACTGCAGCAGCTGCGTGCGGGCGGCGTGTTTGGCGCGGCCCGAGGCGGAGATCGTGAGGTCGTAGGCATCGAACTCGCGGTCCTGCAGCCGTCGACCGTCAAGGACATCCCCTTCCTTGTGCCCTCACCTGGTCCATCGAGCCGCACCGCACGCGGAGGGCCCCCTGGGCGTATTCGCGCTCCTGCTTGGCGACCGACGGCCAGAAGTTCTTGCAGAGGCCGCCGGCCGTCCGCCGTCAGCAGGGCGGTCAGGAGGACGATCAGCGTGGGCCGCTGCTGGTAGGCGAGGCGCCAGAAGTCGCACTCGGTGGCCTCGTCGAAGGGCGCCTGCGCGAGGATGTAGCCGTCTGCAATCAGCGGGCAGTGACTCCTTCCTTCCGTCCGCCCACTCACCCGCCTTCTCGTAGCTGTCGACAAAGGACGCGTGGTAATAGTCGCCTCCCCACTTGTCCTTCACGACCACGCGCGTCCGGTCGTAGAGCAGCACGTTCGGGTAGCGGTTTTTGTGCGTGTTGGCGGCGTCCAGGAAGGCGTCCACTCGGGGCGGGTACTTGAGGATCTGCTCGTGCATCTCGAGCACCGCCTGCAAACTGCCAGTAGCTGCATTCGCTCAGTTTGCTTACGGAAGTGCCCTTCTGGACGATCTCGTCGATGACCTCCTGCGGGTGGACGCCGGCCGCCTCGCCGCCCTTCGCGTCCTCCTCGTCGCCCGCGCGGTTTGAGCCGCCCGCCGCCTCCTTTTCCGACTGCTGGGCCGCCATTCGAGCGAGTGCGCGGCGATCCAAATGAACGGACCGCTGGAAGAACGAGGAAGAAGGCGGGAATTTGCATTTCGGAGTCGTTTCACAAAAAGAAAGCCGTTCATGCGACGAAGCCATGCGATTGTTGAGAAGCAGGCCGCGGCAAGAATGAAACCATTTATAAACGCAACAGTCAACAAGAGAACATTAATCTCAGCCGATGGCCTCAATCCTCCTTCGGTTCAGGTGAACGAGAGCTTGTCCGCCGGCAGGTGGCCGACGTCGCCGATGGAGCGAATCGAAACGTGCCCGTTGGGGCGAATGACGATCCACGTGATCGAGCTGTTGCCCAGCGACATGCGCAGCCAACCCTCGGGCGGGAACTGCAGGGCACTGCAATCGACGGCATTGATCAAAAGAAGCAGCTGGAGGAATGACAAACCGGCAGATGAAGTAGCGAATGAGGTTTGCGTGGCAGACGACCAGCTCGTAGGAGTCCTTCTGCTGACGGGGCGAGGCGCGGTGGATGTAACGGCGGAAGGCGGCTTCGATGCGGGCCCCGTCGACCACAAACTTCTTGGCGACGATTAACGAGAGGAAATGGAAAAAGCGGGCGTTACCTTGTACTTCGGCCGCCAGTGGGCGACCGCCGGCTCGGGCGGGTAGGGGGCGCCCTCCTCGAGCATCGAGTCGCTCTTCGTCTCGATCGGCTGCATCTGCTCGCTCATGAGGGCGGCGGTCTCGATGGCGCGCGTCATGGTCGAGTGGATCATCGTGTCGAACGTGATGTCCGACTGGGCGATCCGCTTGCCCAACAGACGCGCCTGCTCGCGGCCCAAGTCGGTCAGGTTCTTCCGCTCCGAGTCCAGGTGGTACTGCAGGAAGCAGAGGAGTGAGGAATGCCCGCCCATCCACTCACCTGGCCGTGGCGAATCAAGAAGATGTGGCGAGTGGCCGTCGGCTTGGCCTCGGCGAGCAGCTTCTTGCGCGTCTCCTCGTCCGCCTTGTTGTACGCGTCGTGGTCGACCACGCTCAACGGATCACGGCTGAAAGCACGCCTTCAACAAGCAGAAGACGGGAAGAGGACTCACAAATCCCAGTTCGAGTTCCACTTCTGCCGAGCGAACATCTCCGCATCGTAGGCGGGATCGAAGCCGCTGATCGTCTGCGAGTAGGGCGGCGGCGGATCGACCAGCTGAGCGGCGCGCAGCTTCAGATCGTCGCGGTAGTAGACGGCGGTGGCGGCCGTGAGCGCGACGCCCACGCCGCTTCCGAGCTTCGCCAGTTTGCTCCACATGAGCAGCTGAAAGACGAGCGAAGAGTGGGTGGAAGAAAGAAGAGCAGAGAGGGTAGAATCGGCAAGAAACCAATCGATTGGAAGCAGCAAGATGAACGAAACGATGAGGTTTAATCCACGAGAACAAAAGTAAGCAACAAATACACAAAATAACGGTGATTATTGCGGCGCTCCGTAGCGTTGGTGGCTGATTCGCTTGCGAAATTCGTCGAACTCGTCCGGATTCGAGCCGATTCCGCGGAATTTGTCCTGCGGATGCCGGACGGCGCCCCCATCCACCGGCTCTTCTCGGCCCTGCAATCGAGTCAAAGAGTGAGTGGACGAAAAAGGAAGAACTCACTTGTCCGTCGGTGCCCAACCCGCCGCCCTGCCACCCCATCTTCTGCAGGAGTTGGGCGCCCCGATTCTCCTCTCGTTTCAACGGTTGGAGTGTGACCTTGAAGGGCGGCTTCTCTTCTTCAGTCGAGGTTGAGGGCCTGAACGAGCGATGAAAACAAGTGGTCAGTGGCGGGAACTCACTTGAAGAAACCCGGCCCGCCTCCACCGCCGCCCCCGAGGCCGCCGAAGGACGGGCGAGAGTCCGGAGAGGGGGATCGCGATCGTTTCACCTCCTTCCACTTGGAGCTCCGTTCTCGGGACGGCGACGGGGAGCGGGTGGACGAGCGACTCGAACGGGAGCGGCTGCGCGTCCTCCGTGCGGCTTCCGGCGGGCGATCGCATTCGAGCGGCTCGTGAAGGCGATTTGTGATCGACTGCTCGAACGTCTTCCCGTCGGCCTTCAGGCTCTCCAGCAGCTTCCGCTTGTGGTGCTGCTTGACGGCGTAGAACTCGGCCAGTCCGCGCACTTCCCACCCGTCGCTGAAAAGAACAAGCGGGAGGTTGGAGGAATGGAGGAGCGAACAAACCGGTCGATGAGGTCCGCCTTCACGTCCCGAAGGCCCGCGTAGAAGCGGGCGATCTCCTTTTGCAGCCGCTCCGTTGCGTTCGGCTGCGGCAGGCGGAGTTTCTTGGGATCGATCGGCTCGAACTAAAAGCAACAAGATCGGTCCTTTGAGAAGAGCGGCGGCCTACCGTGACGGACTCGGGCGCCACCAATGGGACCATCATGCCGGCGGGCGTCTCGTAGTAGGGATGACGCGGAGCGAACTGCTCCTTCGCCAAACGATTCCCGATCCGCTTCCGTTCTTCCCGCGCGTCTGAACGAAGGGGGATGAACGAGAGCAGTGGAACGGAGAACGCACTCTTGATCTTGGACACTTGTTCCTGCAGGGCGGAGATCTGGCCGAGGACGTGCGCTTCGTACGTAGAGTGTTGCTGTTGGAAGTTGATGTACGTCTGCTGGAGCTCCTGCTCCACCTCCTCGCCGATCTTCGACTTCTCTTCGGCCATCGCCGCTTCTTCGGCGGCCAGAGCGGAAGGACTGCGGAGTTGCTGCAAGCGAGCGAGCGAAGGAATGAGCAAAAGAATGGAAAAAAGGAACCTGGTAGCAGTTCTCGTCGAAGAACTGGTTCTGCTCCCACACCGACACGAGCTTCTCGAGCTTGTCGGCCAACGAGGGGCACGTGGTCGCGTGGGCGAACATTCGGGGCACGAAGCGCGACAACAACAGCCGTACGTTCTCCTGTCGTTGCCGATGGCTGCAAGGAGGCCCTTTGGAGTTAAGAATGCGTGGAAACGAACCAGTAGTACGCCCAGTCGTTCAGGAGGTACAACACGTGGAGGCGGAGAGCGCCCGTCGACTCGTCCGTTCGGCATTGCTGCAGCAGGTACGAGAGGACGATCTCTCGCTGCTGGTCGGTGTTGCAGTTCTCGAAGATCCAGTGCTTGCATTTCTACACGAAGGAAGGATGGACATTAACGAGAGAGGAAAGAACCCACCGCAATGTGCTCCTTGCTCCCACTGATGGCCAGCTGCTCGATCAACCGAATGAACGGATCGTAGTGCATGCCCACGCGGTTCATAAGGCTGAGGATGCGCTCGTTCTCGCGCATTTGGAAAAGTTTGTCCACTTGGTGCTGGAATCCATCTGCTTGCTGTTGAATGGTGGAAAGGGACTCACTTTCTTCCTGTCCTTCATTGCGTCGTGATGCGCCTGAAGATTGCGCTCGCTTTCGAAGATCTGCTGCCGCAACGAGTGGATTTTCTCCTCCAGCGGGTCGAGCTCGAGGTCGGGCTGCGGGCGTTGGGGGACGGCGGTTGGCTGGACGTTGATTTCGTTCAGCGGGATGGGCGCCGGCGGGCCGGTCGGCATGCGGGCGATTCGGCGCACTAAAATCCGATGGATTCTGTTGGGAAGAAGAAAAAAGAACTCACGGTTCTCGATCTCGATGCCCAGTCGCTGCCGGGTAGTACGGATGCCCCTCGCCGCCGAACAGGAACGCCATGCGGGGATCGCCGTTGTGCTGCTGCCGCAACGCCTCCTCGGCGCCCGGCCCCTGGGCGGCCACGTAGGCCGCGAAGCGATCAATCGCCGCCCGCAATTCGGGAGCTGAAAAGCAGGTGAATCATTCCGCAGCAAGAATTGATGGCTTTTCTGCTTGCTTTCGATCAAACCAACAATTTTCTGCAAAATTCGAACAAATCCGAGCAAAAACGAACCCAACGGCGGCGTTCCATCCGGCCGAAAGGACATCGCCCGCCCGAACGAAAGTGGACGACGCCCGCTGCCCGCCGGAGAGCCGCCCGGCCTTCAGCGAGCGGAAAAGTGGGCGATCGGCGGGCGAAATCGACGCGGAAACTCGGCGAACACACGGCCGTTCAGCGGAGAGTTTCGGCGTTCGCTGCTTTCGAAACCGTTCTTCCTCTCGCTTCGACCGAAAAGAAGAGTCGAAGTCAGTTCAAAGCACTCAAACCGACGACCGACGATGTCCCGCTCCCGCTTCTTCGGCAACGAGACGCGCGACGAGCAGTCGGCCCGCACGTCGGTCAGCCGGCTATCGCGTGAGGCCGCCCGCAAGTTCCCTTTCCGCAAGTTCTGCGCGTTCGTGGACGATCGGCTCGCGTTGAACGCCCAGTCGTTCCAAGAGCTCATCGACCAGTTCAACGCGAAGGTCGTGCAGCCGAACGGCCAGCCGGCGGTCGACGTGGCCGAATCGTCGGAGGTGCCGAAGGATCCCGAGGACTCGAACTCGATGTGGGGCGCCGAGTCGGAGGGCGGCGGCGAGGAGGCGGAGGACGCGCGCTACTCGGCTTTCCCCCTCATCCGCCTGATGATCCCCTCGTACGACCGCCGCAAATCCACGTTGACTCCCGTGAGTCCAACGATTCTTTCTTCTTCCATTCACTCGTTTGCTTTCAGCGAATCCTCCGCAAGTCCCTTGAATCGTTCATCAAGGCCGACTTCGCGGTTCGTCCCTCTTTGTTCCATTCGATTCATTCCGTCTTCAGGTGGACCGCGTGTGCGCGGAGGAGTACGCGAAGTTCGTCAGCCGGCACCATCACGGGACCTCGAAGCATCTGTCGGTGGACGCGGTGAACAAATTCCTTGATGTCATCGCTTTTGACCGCCCGCACCGTTCGTTTTCCACTCGCTAAAGGTGAATCACCCACTCATTCAGGGAACAACACGATCCAGAAGCTGTGCTCGAGCATGAACGAGAGCGAGCTGCGATGGCTGTTCCGCATCTTCTTCGGCGAGATCTCCGACGCGATTGTCGGCCGGCCGGGCGGCGCGGGCATCATCATGGGCTTCCTGTCGCCGAACGCCCGCCAACTACACGACGCGGGGATGGACCTCCTTTCGATCTGCTGCGGCGCCTACGAGGCGCATCGGGACAACCGCCCGCTGACCGCCACCCTCATCCTCAACCGCCCCATTCGGCCGATGCTGTTGGCGAAGATCACGTGCGACGAGGAGGGGATCCTGAAGGTAGAAGTCTCTACTCACTTCTCCTCTGCATCACTTCGCTTCAGGTCATCAAAAACTGTGGACGTCCCTACTATTTGGAAACGAAGTTCGACGGCGAGCACTTCCTTGTGCACCGCGTCTCGCACGACCTCTACTCCTACTTCACGCGCAAGCAGCACGACTACACGGAGCACTTCGGCGCCGACTCCAACACGCGCTTCTCCGCCCGCCTCCACCGCTTCTTCCGCGACGACGTGGAGGACTGCGTGCTGGACTGCGAGATCGTGATTTGGGATCGCGAGAACAAGCGAGTTCGTGAGTGCTTCTGCTTCGTTTGCTTTCGTTCATCGCCCCAATTCAGTGGGAAAGAACCGCGAGACGGAGACCGGCCGCGTGATGGACGTGAAGCACCTCGAGGAGAACGACCCCCGCTTCCAACGGGCGTGCATCGTGCTCGACGTCCTTTTGCTGAACGAGGAGGCGCTCTTTGAACGGCCGCTCCACGAGCGTCTCGAGATCCTGCGGACGCGCATCTTCAAGGAGCGCCTCGACCCGTCCACCGTCCAGATCTCGCAGCAGATCGAGTGCGAGCGGATGTTCGTTGTTTCTTTCTTTCGATCCTTCCGTTTATCCTCGTGTCTTCAGTCAAGACTTCCGCAATTTCTACAGCGAGCAGCTCAAAAAGGGCGAGGAGGGGATTGTGATCAAGGTGAGTGCCCTCCATTGAAAAGAAGTCTGTCCTCTGCTTCAGGGCAAGAACACGACCTACCACTTCGGGCAGCGATTCGCGAAGAACGGCTGGTTCAAAGTGAAGCCCGACTACGGCGCCCGCCTGACGCTCGACCTCGCCGTCGTGGGCGTCCGCTACGAGAACGGCGACAAGCAGAAGTTCCGCTCGTTGCTGCTCGCCGCGATGAACGGCAAGTTCCCACCGCTCCCATCCGTTGATCGAACGGATCTTTAGACGACGGAAAACTCCGAATGGTCGGCGGCGTGCAGCCCTCGCTGAAGAAGACGGACCTCGAGCGACTCTTAAAGGAGATCGACATCCAGTCGCAGTCGCACACCGAATGCCCCGACTGGCTGGTCGGCTTCTCGAAGCGCGAGAAAGTGACCAACTACGCGAGTGACCGCCTCCTCTTTCCACTAATAGGGAGTGAATTCAGGTGGTTTGGGATCGCCTGCGAGTGGTCGAAGTGAAGGCGTCGGGCGTGATCAACGGGAAGCTCCAGTTCCCGGCCGTCACCTCCCTTCGCCTGGACAAGTTCATCGAAGAAATAGATGCGTATGCGGAGGTGATGGCCTACGAAGGGGTGAGTTCTCCGTCTTCTCCTCTTCGATCAACGGTGGTTTGCAGAAACTGCGCGAGCGGAAGGCCCTCCAGCCGGGCAACTTCTTCGTGCTGCACGGCCACAAACGCCGCCGCGTGGTGATGAACGCGGACGCGCCCCTCGGGCCGGCGGCCAAACGCAAGGCCGTCCCGCGCACGCAGCTGAACGGCGTCGAGGTGGTCGTGATTAACGACACGCCCAACCGCAAGCTGCTGGCCACCCGCCGCGATCAAATGCGCGAGCTGGGCGCCACGTTGGTCGAGAACTACGGTTCGCTTGTTTTCTTCCTTCTGTTCGATCATTCCGCGCCTTTCTTTCAGTGAAGAGTGCGAAGTTCGCGGTCTCGTTGAACCCGAAAGGCGTCGGGACGAAGGCGCTCACGAAGAAGGACGTCGTTCACATCGTCTCACACACGTGGCTTCAGCGCTGTGCGGACGCCAAGAAGCTGCTTCCGTGGTTCGTTTCGACTTCCGCACGAAAACGAGAACGCTCGTGTGTTCAGGGAACCCAACGAGTTGATGCACAACTGCTCGAACGCGCCCTTCGATCTCTTCACCGTCGACGAGGAGGACGCGAACGTGGAGCTCTTCAATCAGACGGCGGAGGCCGACCAGACGATCACCGCTCCGATGCAGCCGGAGGTCGTGCGGGACAAAGCGGAGGAGGCGAAGGAGGAGGAGCAGCTCACCGGTCCGGAGACCCGCGAGGAGCGGGAGGCGGCCATCGACCAAGCGACCGACGCGGAGATTTCGAGTGCTGTCGACGAGCAGGCGGGCGGCGATGTCGAGCAGCCCGAGCGGGACGTCCACCCGCACGAGGAGGAGGAGAACGAGGAGGACGGCCGGTCGGAGGTCACGGACGGCGCGGTGGACGACGCGGCCGCTCTCTTCGACGCCCAGTCGCTGGAGGACGAGCTGCCTGCCGCCGACGAGGATCGCATCTTCGACGGCCTCCAGTTCCACCCGCTCGGCCACACGCGCGCCACCATGGACCGCGAGTACCGGGCGAAGATCGAGCGAGCGGGCGGCACGATCGTGAGCGAGCTCTCCGACGACATTACGCACCTCTTCTTCCAAGAGAAGTGAGTTCTCTTCTCCGCCAATCGTCCTTCTTTATTCCCCCGCTTGCAGGTACGACTTCAACAAGGATCCCCTCGGATTGATGCCGTGGCTCAACCGATTCGACTGGAGCTGGATGTTCACGGACCGGCACTGGATCGACCGCGCGCTTGAGGAGAAGGACCGCTACCGGGACTCCGTGCTGCCGCCGGACGTCACTCTCTGAATCTCCGTTTCAATTGTTGCAATTTCTCTTCTGATCGGTTTCTGCTGATGTTTCTCGTTGTGTACGCAAACTCTCGTTATTCTCCCGACTGTTCCCTCGTTACTCATCGAAATAAACGCTGTATGATCGCATTTCTCTCGTTAATCGCTTGAATTTGACGTGAAGAACAAGGAGGGGAAATCGGGCGGGAACGGGGCCCCGGAAAGCCGGCCGCGTGGTCTCGCCGCGTCTGTTTCTGGTTCGAACGGGAGGGTCGCGTGAAGGCGGGACGCACTTGGCATTCCGTTGCCGCCATCTGCCATGAGCGTTGCGCTTGGAGTTGGGGGTGATTCGGCAGTGAAGACTCGTGTTCTTCGAAGCGTTCCCCCACCCGCTGCAATCATTCGGAGCCGACGGATGGACCGCTTGAAGGTGGAGGCGCCGGAGGACGAGGAGCTCATCGACGTCAGCGGCGACGACCCACACGCCGAAATTCCGCCCGCGCCGCACATCATCCGCGGCAATCGATTCAAGCGGCCCGGCCGCGGCGTGAACCTCCGCCGCCGGCAGCAGCTGGACCCCGAGTTGGAGGAGGAGCTGATCGGCGAGCTGAACGCGGACGATGCGGCCGACGACCTGCTGTACGAGAACCGCGACGAGCTGGAGATGGAGATCGAATCCGACGTCCAGATGGTCCGCCGCCAACGCGTCCGCCGGTGAGTCCTCGCTGAAAGTTCGGGTTTGGAGCGGGAACAACCGAGAGCGGGTGATTAAAAGCGGGAGGGTCATGTCTTCAAACATTCCGAAGAGCTAAGTCTGCCGTTTACTGATGTCCGGGCACTTCTGACTCGTCTGTCTTGTGTTCCGCGTCCGGTGGTGGGCGGCACTTGGGCGGGACTTCTCTGCCGTTCTCCTTCTCATTTCTTCCTCGTTGCAGGGTGAGCAAGTCGCACGAGTTCGCGGACCACGGGCCGGTGGAGTTCCGCTTCGATTCGACCCAACGCAAGAAGCAGGTGATCGTCTACAACTCGATCAAATTCCCCGGCCGCGCCTCCGAGTGGTACTTCGCGCGCAAGAACGCGACCACGCAGAACGAGACCTACCGCTGCGTCCAATGCCGCCGCTACCGCGAGGAGGCCAAACGCCACAAGCGGGAGAACGTGCCCGAGCGACCGGAGGCGCGCATCATCATTCAAATGGACCGCTTCCTCACCAATCCGGACGAGCCGCTCGGCGACCACATCTGCGACTTCGAGACCAACGAGCGCACGCTCCTGCACGCCGTCTGGCTGCGGCGGGCGTTGAACAAAGCGAACTCGGAGCTGCGCTTCAATCCGGCCAAGCCGAAGGTCAAATTCGATCAGTTGGTGGACGAAATTCGGCACGGCAGTGAGTACGGTGAGTCCCCTTCCTTCTGCTCCTTCTGTTGATTGATCTCCTGTGTTTGCAGCCCACCTGTCGGACGAAGTGCGCGAGAAGATAATCGAAGATCTCACGACTCCCGACGGCGACCCCAAAAAGGGCTTCGCGTCCCGTCGGCGAAGTTTCGCGCGGAACAACAAAATCGCCGTGAGTTCCCGCTCGTTCCTTCTGTCCACCTCCTCCGTTCGGTTTGCAGCACGACATCAACAAAGTGCAGAAGGTGGACCACGAGCGTGGAGAGTCGGTCGCCTACTCGGACAGCGTCATCTACTTCCTTTGCGGGATGTACGTTCTTTTCTTTTCGTTCATTCATCGATTGACTTGCTGGAATTCAGGCCGAAGTGCAACGAGCGCTTCGAGAACCAAGAGGCTCGCCGTCGCCATCGCATTCACAAACACCCGGGCGTCCTCTTCATCGACAACAGCGACGACCTAAAGGCGTACAAGTGAGCTCTGCTTCTTCCAGTGCTCTCGAATGAATCCTCTGCTTGCAGTTCCACCTACCGCCACGGGAACATGATCAGCGGCGAGGAGCTGGTGGTGGCCGACGAGCAGGTGGTCTCCGAGGAGATGAAGGCGGAGCTGGGCGAGGGCGGCGAGTACGACTACATCGTGCGCGAAACGCTGGACGTCGAGCAGGAGCACTTCTTGAACCAAATCCATGAGATGCAAGAAGTGGGTTCTTTTCCGTCCTTTCGCTCTTACTCCTTCGCTTCAGCACCTCCGCGAAGAGGTGGAGATCGCGTTGGGCAGTCAGAAGCAGCGGCAGGCTCTCGTCCAGCACATGCAGGAGTGTCTGGAGAAGGTGCAGGCCTCGCGCGAGGAGTTCATGCCCGAAGTGAAGATCTTCCACGAGCCGCCCGCCGAAGAGGGCGTGGACGCGCGCGAGGAGCTAAACGTCGAGATGTGAACCGACCGCTTTTGTTCTCATTTGTACGCCTTAACCAATCGATTTAAACGCCCGCAATCTCTCGCATCGATCCCTCTGGTCTGCACTCTGTTCACATTCGTCTATTTTGTGTTTGTAAGTGAAATAAACTCATTTAACCGCATCCATCGGCTTCTCCCTTTCGTCATCGTGATGTGGTCGTCGCTCGCCAATGTTTATTCTTTCTCGCCTTGTTTCGAAATCAATCCGACGGCAGGTTTCGGAGGAATGCGACGGCTTTGAGCCGAACGGGTGCCCGGCCGCTCGTCGCCTCCAATGCACCGATTGCTCCAATTAATCAAAGAAGCGGCCCTTCTTCAACACACTTCTTCGTTTCTTACACGTACGTCCTCTTTCGTTAATTCGTTCGATTCCTCTCCGTTTTCAGCTGCAAGACGGTTCGCTTCGAGCGGGCGGCCCGCACGAACGCCGATGAGCGGCAAGATCCTGTGCGTAGCGGAGAAGAACGACGCCGCCAAGAGCATCTCGGCGTTCATGTCGGGCGGGCGGACGACGATCAAGCACGGCCGCGCCAAGTACAACAAGCTGTACACCTTCAACGGGCCGGTGCTCGGCCAGACCGCCTCCGTCGTGTTCACGAGTGTCAGCGGCCACCTCATGGAGCTGCAGTTCCCGGCCAGCATGAAGAACTGGGCGGGGGTCCCCATCGACATGTGCTTCTCGGCTCAAGTGACCACGAGTGTCCCGACGAACATGAAGGACATCGAGACGCAGTTGATGTGAGTGGCCGCAATCAACGGAAGGCTGACCATTCGTTCGGTTGCAGCAGCGAGTCCCGACAAGCCGGCGTGTTGATCATTTGGACGGATTGTGATCGAGAAGGTTCGTTCAAACGAGACGACCGGAAAGAGCCCCGTTCAGGCGAAAACATCGGCGGCGAGATCGTGAAGGTCTGTCGGGGGGCGAACCCCCGGCTGGTCGTCTACCGCGCCCGCTTTTCGCAGATCACCGCCGCCTCCGTCCGGAACGCCCTCCAGAACCTGCAGCAGATGGACCAGCGGATGATCGACGCGGTGGACTGCCGCTCGGAGTTGGATTTGCGGATCGGTTCGTCTTCTTTTATTTCTTACAATTGTTCCCGCTTTCTTGTGTGCAGGTGCCGCTTTCACCCGACTGCAGACCCTCTACCTTCAACGCTTCTGCCCGGAAGCTCTGACGACCGTCGAAGGCAAGGTGGTCAGCTACGGGAGCTGCCAGTTCCCGACCATGGGCTTCGTGGTCGACCGCTTCTGGGAGAACGCGAACTTCGTCTCGGAGCCCTTCTGGTCGTTGAAAGGGCGCGACGAGGGCAAGAAGGTGGATTTCGTGTGGGCGCGGCATCGGCTATTCGACCAGCGGGTGGTCGAAGTGAGTGGACGCGAGAGAGTGGGCAGTCTTGAGTGGGCGTGTTGCAGATGTACCGCGAGCTCTGCAACCAACGAGCGAACGCCTCCGTCATCAGCGTCTCGCAGCAGCCCAAATCGAAGTGGCGCCCGATGCCGATGGACACGATTGAGTTGGAGAAGCTGGCGGTCAAGAAGCTGCGGATGACGGCGAAGCGGGCGTTGGCGGCGGCCGAGAAGTTGTACATGCGAGGTTACATCTCCTACCCACGGTACGCTCATTCCTCCTGTTATTGCCCACTTCTTTCGCTCCTTTCAGCACGGAAACCAATCGTTTCCCGCCGGACATCGACCTGAACGCGCTCATCGGCCTCCAGGCCGGCCACCCCACGTGGGGCGGCTTTGCGGCGGAAATCGGGCAGCGGGGCGGCGCGAATCCCCGCAACGGCAACAAGTCGGACGCCGCCCATCCGCCGATCCACCCCCTCAAGACGGCCACCCAGTGAGCGTTACCTCTTCTCTCCCGTTCATGTGAATCGATCGTTCAGAGGGGAAATCACGAACGCGGACGAGTGGAAGGTCTACGAGCTGGTCGTCCGCCACTTCCTCGCCTGCTGCTCGCGGGACGGACGAGGGAAGGAGACGAAAGTGACGGTCGGTCTCCCGCAACCCCCCTTCTTCCCGTTCACTCGTCGTCTGCAGGTCAAAAGCAACGGCGAGGACTTCCTGGCGAGCGGGCTCGTGATCGAGGACTTGGGCTACTTGGCCGTGTACCCGTACGACCGCTGGTCGGACAAGAACCTTCCGCTCTACCAGGAGGGCGAGAACATCCCCGTATTCTCGGTCACGATGAACGCCGGCCACACGACTGCCCCCGCCCTGCTCACCGAGGCCGACCTCATCGCCCTCATGGACAAGCACGGCATCGGGACGGACGCCACGCACGCGGAGCACATCGAAAAGATCAAGACGCGGAATTACGTCCGGCTGAACAACGAGAACCGCTTCTTGCCCACGTACATGGGCCTCGCTCTCGTCGACTGCTACCGCCTGATGGGGCAGCCGGAGTTCTCAAAGCCGCAGTTGCGGGCGGGCCTCGAACGGCAGCTTGTCGAAATTTGCGAAGGTTCGTTGTCCACTCGTCCCCTTCATTTCCATCCGTTCTTGCAGGTCGCATCCAAAAGCAGCGAGTGCTGGAGGAGCAGATTCGCATCTACCGGCAGATCTTCGTGATCGCCGAGCGAGGCATCAACTCGTTAGCCGCCAGCCTCCGGCAGTACATGAACAACATGCCCCAACCCCAATGATCGTCCAGTCCACACACTCGGGTTCTCTCTTGCGTACGAGTCTCAATTCTTCATTTGTTCTCCGTTCTTTCTGGTCAAAGTGGTCATTAATTCGTGCTTCTGCCCCCTCGTCAATAAACGATTTGCCGCAGCCAAGTAAGGAGTTCAAACTGCCGTTTTATTCGCCCGAAAGAAGGAAGGAGGGAATGTGGAGGGGAGCACGTGGATGGAGCGGCAGTCGAGCGGCTAGTTCGGTCCGACCGTGACGTCTGCAACGAGGATTACCGCCTTCTGCAATCATTCAAACCCTCGTAATTGTTCTCGGCCTCCTGCAAGTGGAAGGGATGAGAGAGGAGTGGGAGGGGGTGAAACGAACGTCCTCCTTCTTCTCCTCCTTGTCCGCCTTCTTGTCGTCTTTCTTCTCGTCTGAAAGCGGGCATCAGAAGATGGGTGGGGGCAGGGAGATCACCTGGTTTCTTTCCCGCCACCGGCTTCGCGTTCGGGTCCTTGGGGGCGGCGGCGGGCGCGGTGGGGACGGTCGGGCCGCCGGCCGGCTTCTTCTTGAGGCACTGGACCAGCGCGAGCAGCATCGTGAAGGCGCCGAACATCCCTTGGGCCACCATCAAAAAGAACATCTCCTGAACGAGGGGGACGGCGGGTGAGTGGGCGGGCGGCGAACGAACGTTTGAGGAGCTCATCGCAGAACGGAAATCGCGCAAACCGACCGGAAAACCAGTGCGACTTGACCAAGTGGCGGCTGGGCGCAACGAAGGAGTGGGACGGCCGCTTCCAGCTTCCCTCCTCGCTGATGCAAATTCCGTTCGATTCGTTCGGTTGCAAATTCGCTCGCTCACGGGTTGCAAGCGGGCACGAGCGAAAGCACTGATTCGATTCTCACCGCGCGAACATGGCGGCCGATCCCAAACGAGTGACGGCGCCGAAGAAGGACGAAAAGCCGAAGAACGAGCGGCCGGGCGGACCGCAGGGGCGCCGCAAGAAGCAGTGAGTCGTCTACCGGCTTCTTCCTATGGATGGCAGGATTGCAGGAAGCCGAGCGCGTGTTCCCGCTTCGCCCGCAACCTGATGATCCGCCTGGGACTGCTCGAGGCGGACGAAAAGAACCTCTGGTTCCTCGCGAATGCGGTACGCACCCACTGGCCGGCATTCAATTCTCTTGTTCGTTCAGCCGCGGAAGAACCCCACCGTCAAACTGGCCGTCCTGATGGCCCTCCTGCACGGCGGCATTGTGCTGGCGGGCTTGGAGCTGCCCGCCCTCACGCTGTGGCTCCTCTCCAGCCACCTGCCGGGCGCCCAGTCCTTTGCGGTCGCCGTCTTCCAACACTACGAGAATCCGGGCAGCAAAGAGGAGGTGAGTTCTCTCCCCCACATCCCCTTCTTTCATCCGAGTGTTCAGTCCGCTGCCTTCGAAAGCGAACTCGAACAGCACCACCGCATCCTGTACGCGTTCGTGCTCCAAATCCCGCTGAACGTGTTCGTGCCGCTCTGCCTGGGCGTCCGCTGGTTTCGCCGCACATTCCAGCCGCTCACCATTTTCGCGCACTTCTGCCTGGCGGCCGTCAACCTCGGCCTCATCGTCTTCTTGCTCGTCGTCCCCATCGTACGGAGTGCTTCTTCGTGATCTCCACTCATCCTCTCGTTGCAGAAGATCGCTCAAGACAGCCGCCACAAGCTGCCGGTCGAGCCGCCGCACGTGATCGCTGGCTACGCGTGTCTGGGCGTCGCGTGTGTCCTCAACCTTCTGCTCGGCACGCTGCACGCCCTCCGCTGTGCGGGAGCGAAGGTCGGCCCCACCGACGGCCCGTCCAAGAAGGGAAAGTCGACCGCCCGCGGAACGAAGCGCGCTTCCAAGTGATCTCTTCCGTCCGTCCACCCCGTCCAACCCACCTGCTTTTAGCGCTCGTCGGTAGAACGCGGCGGACATCTCGTGAATAAACTTTCTTTTGCACCTGTTCGGATCACCACGAACAAGCGTACGAACAAGTGGTTTCGTTTCCTGCTCGCTGGCTGCCGGCCGGGCGATCGGGTGTTTTGGGGCGTCCAATTTGTCATCGGGGCGGCCGCATTCCTCCGAATTGATGAATGGGCGGAAGGGGACGGCGGGCGGAGTGTTCGGCGGGTGGGAGGCGGCCCGAAATACCCGCCCTCATGGACAATCGGGTCGCCCACTGGTGACTCGGCCGCCGCCGCGTCACTCTCCCACGAGCACGGCCGCCGGCTGACGATCGCCCCGCTTCGACGGCGAGTGCGCGGGGTCGACTTTTCGGTCGAGGCGGCCGCTTTTGATTTCGTTTCGGCGAGGCGTTCGTGTAAGCGGAAAGTGCAAGTGGAAACGATAACCGTTGTGTGGCCGCCACTTTCCGCCGTTTGCGTCACGAGTTGATGGGCGTTTTCGGACGGGGCGAAGTGGACGCTTCTCTTCGTTTCGTGCAGAAAGCGGCCAGTGATTACGGGTTCTCGTGGGTGTACTTTAAGCCCTTTTGCTCATCGCTTACGTCCCTCGAGCGGGACACCGAAAGAACAATTTGGATTGCCTGCGGTCTACGGTACGCGGCGGGCGGGCGGACGGGATGTTTAATCTCGACCGGCGGCACTTCCTGCTCGTTTCCTTTCCGATCTTTTTAGTTGATGTCACGAACAAACAAACGCTCTCGATCTTTGAGCCCGCTCGGAGGAAAACAATCCTCGTAGAGGGGGTTTTGCAACATCCTTCCGGCCGCCCAACTACGAAGAAATGATGAATCGGAAGTCGCCGAATTCGTACAGTCGGGCCGCACACGAAACGAGGGATTGCGGTATGGCGGCCGGATGGCTAATTAGTTGGCGCTTGTTGGCCTTCCCTCATCGCACTTCCCACGCGCTCAAATAGCCGCCGGCCGCTCCCTCTTCGAAATTAATGAGCCGCGAGGGATGAGTGTTGAGCCATCCGCTCGCCGCACTGACCACTTCCGGCCGACCGGCCATCCGATCCACTGCTGGTCTTCCCGCTGGCCTTTTGAGTGTTCCTATTGCCCGTTCAATTTCTTGTTGTTTGTTTCAAGTGACCGTAAGCTCTCGAATGAAGGCGACCTTTCGGGGCCACAGGTGGTTTCGATTCGTGACTGACAGGTGGCTTTCGAGTGGTCGGGACTCCAATCCGGAACTTTGATTCCTCGCCGCCTGCTCTCGACAAAGCGGTCCGCTCTACCGTAGAGACGAGAGGAGCGGGTCGAGCGGATGACGTGGCGGGCGGCTCCAAAACACGATCGTTTGGCGGATAGCTCGTTCGAAACATCCGCCCAATCGAATGGCCGCCGTCGTTCGGGTGTTTTTGTCACTCGAATCCAATGAATGGGCGCTCCGGCCGCTCGCCACCCACACGGCAATGAAATTAGAGCGGATGTTTCGGATTGCAGCCGGCCGTTCCGTTCGCCCCCGCCCGCCCTTCTCGCGGCTTCCGGAGGCAACGGAAGGAGGCGCCGGAAGTACAAAAGTCGTTCATGAAACGAAGGGGCGATAAGTTGCGAAACTTTGTACAATCGACTGAATTGAGCTCTTGATTTCCGCCTCTAATCGAATGAACAGGCGGCTTGTTTCGCCGAAAGCCGACGGTCGGCCATGCGCTTCGAATTGCTCTCTGGTGCGAGTGAGTAATCGGGAGGGTGGGAGGGGGGTGCGGAGGAGAGGACACGTGAATGGGCCCACTTTGTTCTCTGCTTTCGAAAAAGACGTCCCCTTTTTGCTCAGGTACCGTACTGTAGAATTGAATGATTTCTTGTACTCCTCAGAGTTCAGCAGCAATTCTTGGCCCAGCTTCTCGGAATGATCGCCGCTCGGCGGCCGGTTGGACGTCATTTCTTCTCGCCCTTCCATTGAAGTCCACCGAGCTCGAGATCGCCGTCGCCGGCCGCAAGAAGTCGAGCTCAACCGTTCAATTCGATTCCACTCGGCTCCCGGAATCCCGCCGGTCAATTGGATTCGGCGGCTACGTGGAAGACGGGAAGGAACACGCGTTTGTACCGTACGCTGCCCGCTGACTCCGTTGGGCCCGCTTCCGCATTCCGCTCTTTTGCTCCCGTTGGGGTGCCTGGCCTCGAAGAAGTGGGTTGCGGTGTCCAATTGGCGCGATTCGAATTTCTTGCGATGGAAATGAAATTCGACGACATTTGAGCGAAATTCTATCTCCTCCGCAATCTTCTTCGGCTTTCTCTCGTGTTTGCTCGCTTCCATTTTGGACTCCGTCCAAACACTCGGGCGAACAATCCCGCTCGTTGGTTTAAAGCGGGGAGAATTCGCGAAGACTCGTGGAAATCACGTTCGTTTCTGCAAACTGCCGATCGAGCCGTCCGCCGCAGCCGACCGCCCGCCGTCTCGCATCACCCGGCGGCTCGTTCGTTCGGATGACGTTCGCTCTTGCTTTCTTCCGACCACCGTACGCCACGAGCGTCAATCGGCGAGTGTTTCTGACGGGCGGCTGCAAAGCGGCCGGAAACTCGCCGCCTTTACGGTAAACGGCCGCTTCTTCTGCACGTTTGGAGCAGAAGGCGAGTGGGCGCTGCGGGCGGCAACCTCCGAGTGCAAACCGCAAACAAGGCGGATGGCACCAAGACGGGCGAGCGAGAATCTTTGCTCTCCGTGGAGCAGAAGTTTCCGTTCGACTGCAAACACGCCGAGGGGATTCAATTTGCGCACTCCGCCGGCCGCCTCGTCATTTCGATCCGCCCGCCGGGCCGCCTGCGGGCGACAGGCGGCCGACCGGCAGACTCACGAGTTCTTTCGGTTATTTTCGTGCCCGATTCGCCGCCCGCCCGCCGTCCCTGCAACGGACACCCGCCCCGCCCCTCCGGCCGCCGATCACGCACGACGAGAAGCGGGTCGTGGGTCCGGCGGCCAGTCGGCGGCTTCATTTGGGGGTCGGCCGGCCGGCTTCTTGGGATCAGCGCTTCTTTGAGCGCACCAACCGCAGTGTTTCTAATTGCCGCTCTCCAATTAGAAGAAGCGAGTGGGTGGGAGGTTCGGCTTTTCGGTCTCCAAACAAATTGGGCGCATCCCGCGGCCTCGCGTTGTCACCATGGAAGTCGCTTCTCGGCCGCCTTTTATTCGATTCATTCCGCCGGCCGGCCGGCCGCTTCTCCCGCGTACCGTAGCGAACGGTCGGGCGTCTTGAACTCCGAAACTCGCCGGCCGGAGCGCGGGAGTCGTTAGGCGGCCGCGAGTACCGGGAAGACGCGCCGGAATGCGTCAGTTTTACGGCCCGTTTGACGCACTCCCGTCTTCGGTTTGCAGCCGCCCGCTTTCAACTTTCGATCCGATGAGCCGTGAAATGAGCGCCCTCGTTTGGAGGAAGAAAGAAGGGCTTCCCATTCGATGAAGGCCGCCCAATTGCCATGATTTCATCCTCCTGCCTTCTTTCAACACTTTCTTTCGACCGATGAGTGGAGGGAGGTGATGTCTGTTCGAAGGGATTCCAGCATCGTTTACCGTTGTGGACGTCAAGCGAGAGCCTTCTGGAAAGCGTGAATTCGTGATTTGTTTTGAACTTCAAATTTCCGCGTTTTTCGCTCCGTACAGTCGGCCGAGTGCGCGGTTTCCCATTCGGGCGGGCCGGCGCGGTTGTTTGTGCCGCCGGTCGGCTGACCGCCGATTTCACCTGTCGGCCGGCCGTCTACTCACCCCTGCCGACCTCCGACCATCCACGATTTGTGGCATTTCCCGCGTGAAGAAAGCGGAACCTTTCGTCTGATCGCCGCTCTCGTTGCAGCCAACAAAGCGGAAATGGTGAGCGGGTTTGTCCTCCCCCTTCTTTTGATCTTCGCCCTGGTCGGCTTCTGCGTTGCCCGACCCTCCACCTTCGACGGCTACCTGCGGGCGTTCAGCGACTCGCCGGAAGTTGCGGGCCGGCCGGACGGCTCCTCTTTCGCCTCGTTCGAGCAGTCGGGAGTGTTTCCGGGCGCCATCAAGAGGCAGATGCAAGGTGAGAGTTGAGACATGGAATCCCGCGTGATCCATTCGATTGCAGCCTTCTCCGAACCGACCACCGACCGGGCAAAAGCCATCCGACGGATGCTGCAGTCGATGATCAGCTTCCGACGTGTGAGTTCTTCCTTTCGACTCCAGCGATCAACCTCCGCGGTTTCAGTATTGATCGCCCAGCTGGACGCCCACTCAATTTGATCTCCGCTTCGTGTAAATTGGAACCACTCGCTCGATCTCCTTTCTTTCGCGTAGCTCGTAGTCCGCCGCCCGCCAGAATTCTTTAGACTTTCGCCTTCTCGTCGCAATTCTCTTCGCTCCTCCTCCGATCTCACCATTCCGTTTGTTTTCGTTGAACGAATGATTGTATAAATGAGTGTGAACAGTCGAACTCGGCGAAGAGGTTGCTGAAGAACGAAGGAAAGAGTGGAGAGGAAGAAAAGAACCTACAGGTTCGTCGAAAAGCGACGAGTGTGCGCACGCCCGACGGAACACACGACCCTGCCGACCGACCGGCGAGAAGGCGGCTGCTCTCCGCAGGACGGTCATCGCCGCTTTTCGCTCCCGACTCCCGTGGATTTCGCCCGCCGATCGATTTGGACCGTTGATCGCATCCACTCGACGATCTTCGCCTTCCTCTCGTAACCTTTCGACCGTCCAGTTTGCTCAAAAAGTAAGTAATTACGGATCGATAAGAGATTTTCCAATTAGCTCGTACTGCCGTAGATTTCCGGTCGTTTTTGGTCATTGGGGGCTGCAGACGACAGCTTTTCGGGTTATTTTCGCCCTCCGGCTGCTGCCGGCCGGCCTTCTGCAGCGCGTGGATCCGACGGTCGGCCGTCTGCTCGCCGAAAACAAGCGGCCGGCGGGAAATCGTCGTAATAAACACGCTTGTGGACACCGCTTTTGTTCGGAACACGCAGCTGCGCAAACAGCTTTGGGTACAAAAGAGGGAAGGCAGGGGAGCAAAAAGAACGGCATCTTCCTTCCAATTCTTCTTCAAAATTGGACAGAAATGGGTGTTTGGTAAGAATCTCTCTTCTGCTCGTCCATTGTACTTTGTTCTCACTAATTTTTTCACTGCTTTCAGCCCGAAAGCGATGGTCTGCGTCCCGTGCATCATCCTGCCCATTCTCGTGGTCATCTACGTTCGCTTCATCCAGCCGCTCATCCTCCGCTTCGTGCCCGGCCGCTGGAAGGCCCGTCTGGACTCCATCCTCTACCCCACGTGTCCCGTGAACCTCAAGGACCAACCGCGACCGAAGAAGACGGCCGAGACGGTCGAAGTGGACGGCGAGGCGACCAACAAGACGAACGAGGCGTGCGGCAACTGCCCGATGGCCGCCAAGAGCGCGGAGGCGAAGAAGGACGAGTGACTTAACGCTTTCCCCGATCTGTACATCCCCCAATCCACGTGTTCACTTGTGCGTCTGTTTATCGCGAATAAAGAACCGATTTCTACGCAACGGTTTTGTTCTTCGGCTCGACCTTCCGCTCGCCGCCCTCCTCGTCCACGACGAAGAGGCCAAACTCCAACTGCACGCTCAGCAGCCACGCCTTCTCGTTGCCCATTCGGAAGTGAAAGTGGCCGCTCGCGGGCACGACGGTCGTGAAGAAGTCGAGGCTTGGCAGTCCCGGCCGTTCGCAGCCCGCGTACAACGCTTCTTCCATCTGCTCGGGGTCCGTGGACTGGAAGAAGGCGATTTGAATGAGGGCATAGAAGGACAAGAAGGACTTCAATTTGAGTGTTGCTGTAGAACACGTTCAGCGTGAGGGCTTCCTCGTTCCGCACGTACACGCGAATGCGATCGCCCGCCTTTAACTCGAACGTTTGGATCACGCATTTGCCTGCGAAGTGAAGGTTGGACAGGGGGAGTGCAAGGAAGGCGAACCGGCCGGAACGCTCACGACGTCCAGTTCAGCTCCGACCGGCGGGAAGATCGTGGGCACGTGGCAGGCGGCCGGCCGCACGATTTGTATCGAATTTTGGCCGCCGAACTCCGCCGGCAGCAGACGGACGTCCACGTGGTCGTGCAGGCCGCTGAAGTCGCCCCCGCTGGTGTTGATCAAGTGGACCTTCTCCTTCAAGTACATAAGAGTAATCATTAAAGGACGGTGTTGTGTGGAAGTGCCTTGTATTCGGCGGGAATGAACCCCGCACACGCGCTCCAGAGGAGGTTCATGAACGTTGGCGCGTTCACGATCACGAACTTGCGGAAGATGAACGCGTACTGCTCCATCAAAGTGCCCCAGAAGATGCGGTACGTGCCTGCAGAATGGAAAGAATGAAAAGAAACGAAGAAGGCGGCACGGAGTACCTGAAAGAAAGCCGACCAAATTCGTTTGGAACTTCAATCCGTGGAGGTCGATTAGCAAAACGGCGCCGCTCATTCGCCCGCTCTCCCGCTCGACGTCTCGAATGCGGCCGAGGATGCGCTCCATCTTGCGGAAGTAATTGAGAACGAAAGAGTGGGCACGAATCTTCGTCATCATCGCGTCCAAATCGAAAGCGCCCGATTGCTCGAGGAAAACGGGCATTCCAACGCCCGAATGCTCCGTCTGCAACGGGCGGTCAAGAGAGAAACGTACGGGCGGACTCACTACTCCCAAGTAGGCCATTGGGGCGTATCGCTCGGCCAACTCGTCGATCCCGTCCGCCTCGCCGAGCTCGCGAATTCGATCCAGCTGGAGGATTCGACGAACGCGGAGGTGCCGTCGGAATTTCCGCTCCGCATCGTCCAACTTCCCGTCGTACGCGTGGCACCATCGCAAGACGTTGAAGGCGACCGAGTAGTCGGCGGAGGAATTCGGCGCGATCAGGACTCCAGTCCGCTTCTCCATTTCTTTCAGCCATCCCTTCTCTTCGGCGGTCAACACGGGGGCCACAGCCGACGAGTCCATCATCTCGGAAGAAATCCGAGAAGTGGGAAAAAGAAGAGAACCCCAACCCACCCGCTTCTCCCGTTTATCTCGTGGATCTTCCGCCCGCACCTCCTCGCTGATCAACGACGGCGATTAGTCGTGGATTGGCGGAAGGAGGGGCAGTAGGCTGCAAGAGCGCTCGCTGCCGCCCGCTCAATGAAAGCAGAGTTTATTCACAAGGAAGCAGTGGATAGAAGGCGGTAGAGTGAGTGAACGGCGAGTGATCAGGAAGCGAAGACGAACGCCTGCTGCTGGCCGCTGTTCTGACGGAAGAGATTGCGGCGGACGTTCTTGTGATCGGTCGCCGCCTTCTCCCACAGCTTCGGGTTCCACGACGGGAAAAGCTTCTTGAAGCCGGCGGACTCCTTCCCCTGGTGCAACACTTCGATCTCCGCCTTCTTGTGGCGAGGCACTTGATCCGCTTCCAAATATTGCTTTGCGATCGTGGCGGCCTCGTCGCTCTCCGCCTCGTTCGCGCCACCGCCTATCCAAATGTAGATCTGAAAAAAGCTGTGGGATGATGAAGAGAGAAAGGAATCGAACCTTGTTGAGCGCATCAAGGATCATGACGTCCTCAACGTCCAAATCCTAAAAGAAAGCAGTCAAGTGAGTGGCCGAACGGGAATAAACGGACTTCTTGCGTGAAGTTGGCGACCTGCTCGATCAAGAACTTTCCGGTCTCGTTGGACACGTTGTAGAGCTTGGGCTCAAAGGACGAACCCTTCAGCTGGCCGTTCCACGTGGCGAAGAACTGCGTGTAGCACAGAGGTTCGGCGCCTTCGAGCACACGGACGATTTGCGTGTGCGCCGGTCGTTTCTCCAATGAAGCGATCATTCGTTTCTCCTTCGTTCTGCTGCTTACTTGTTGCTTCAAGTACTGCTCGCCGTATGCCTGAGCCTTCTTGCGCTCGGCCATCGTGCAGCCCTTGCCCACCCAAACGAACACGCCGCCGGCCACCGCGTCGACGATGAACGCGTCGTCCGATTTGAGCATGCTCGGGTCCAACGCGCCCGTATGCACTTTGGTCACTTTGAGCGAGCCGGACGAGTCGGACACCTGCCACAACGAGATGTTCTGCCGGTTGCCCAGCCAGAAGCCCTCGTCCTTGCCGCCCGCCTCCGCCGACTTGATCTTCTTGGCGTTCTCCTTGCCGCCGAACTCACGCCAGAAGACGTCGCTCGTGTTCCACTCCTGGTCGAGCACGTGGATCTTCGGCCGCCCGGCTCGCTCCTGGTCGCGAATCGACTTCGCTTGATTGACGCCCTTCACGCGTTCGAGTCTGCCGGCTCCCTGAACACACTGGCGTTGACTCCTCCTCTTCTCGCGGGCACTTGCCGGCGGCATCCAAACGTACAAATCCAAGCCCTTGTCCAGAATGAAGACATCACCCTCGTTCAGCTCGGAGAGCTTGCAGTCGACCGAAAAGAACGAGAATTGTAGATCTCGCTTCCCTCTGAACTCACTTGAGTGCAGCGAACATTCCGCTTTCCCTTGACGTGGTAGAGGCGCGGCTTCCAGTCCTTGAATTCGCTCACGACGTGGTTGAAGCCGCTTGCATTGCCGCCTTTCAAGTATTTTATCCCTAAAAAATTGAAGAAATGAAGAAGTGTTTGTTCCCTGCTCACCGTTTTTGAAGTAACTCAAGAAAAGGGCCGATTCGTGGTCCTGCACTTCTCTGTATTGAACTGGTAGCCCGCCCAAGGAATCGTCAAGCTCGACGGTCTTGATGGCGGCCACTCCCTTCTCGTCGGTGGACGTCTCGCTGCCCAGCCAGAAATGGACGTTCCATTCCGAAGTGGATTTTGTCTGCAAGCAATTCTAATAGAGAGATCCCGTGATTGCATCGCTTACGCTCAGCACGATATAGCTGTCGCCGGTGAAAAAATTGCCGAACTGCTCTTGGGGGACGACCTCCAAATCGAACTTCTTGATGCGCCAAACCTCAAGGCCCCGCTTTTTGCCGGCGTTCACGAAGTGCTTGTCGACGACCACCATCCTACAGTCGAGTGCTTCGGAGTGGCTGGAAACAGGAAAAGGAAGTGGATGAACGTGTTGATCGGAGATTCCAATCGTAAAACGGGGCGATAAATCGGGAGGCCGAAAGAACGGAGAAGTGCGGCCCGCGAAGTGTTCGGTTACGACAAACAAAGGGAGCGGGGGCCATGTGCTCCCGATTTCTTCTTCCGCCGTTCCTCCTCCGGCCATTAATTGGATCCGCCTGTTGTTTCTTTTTTGACCACTCCTTCCGCCTCCCGTCCGCTCGGCCCCGCTTCTCCGAAACTCTCGGCCCAACTGTTCGCCTCGAGCGGCCGGCCGTTCGGACTCCCGTCATTTGATGAATCGCCTGTTTACGAGCACCCGACCCGAACAACCTCCGCCTCGTCATGCACTTTCAGGGACAAAAGGCCACTTTTTAAAGTCGAAAGTTCGTAATACTCATCACTTCTGACAGGCAGACAGCTCACTCATCCACTGGACAAGTGTGAAGCAAGCGGGTGGTCAGCGGTCAATCACATTGGTTCTTGTGAATTATTAAGAGCTCAATTGAAACACAAAGTGCGATTACACTGCTAATTGGTCAAGCAGGCAGCTAGTTTCTTCACAGACAAACAAACTCACTCCACAAGGCAAGGGGCGAAAATTCCCGTTCGAAAGCGCTCGCCCACGATTTCCACTCGAGACCTCCGAGGGCGTCCGTCTGCTGAAAGAGGCCGCTTTCGGGCGGCTGATTTCGCTCGCCGGCTCGGGAATTTCGAGTCTTTTTTTCCGTCCGTCCGTCTGTTCGTTGGAAGCATGAGATCGAAACGTCCGGTAAGTCCTTTGCAATTCATTAATTCGATGCTTTCTGTTGAATCCCGTCAAATTATTTCCGCAAATTCACGGGATTTCTTTCAGCACAAGTCGGGAACGGCGACTGCCTTCATGTCGCGGACGAAGGCGATGCGGAAGCTGCAGCTGACGCTGAAGGACTTCCGTCGGCTCTGCATCATCAAGGGCATCTACCCGCGCGAGCCGCTGCATCGCAAGAAGGCGCTGAAGGGCGCCACGGACAACCGCGTGCTCTACTCCGTCAAGGACATCAAGTACCTGGCCAACGAGCCGCTGATTGAGAAGTTCCGCGACGACAAGGTGCGTTCTTGCCTTTCTGCATTGTTTAGTGGATGTTTTCGTTTATTGCAGACCTTCCTCCGTAAAATCAAGACCGCTCGCCGCAAGAAAGAGCCCGAGCGGGTGGAGCGGCTGTTGGACAACCGGCCGGAGGTGAAGCTGGACCCGATCGTGCGCGAGCGCTACCCACGTTCCTCTCGGCCATCCGCGACCTCGACGACTGCTTGTGCCTCTGCTTCGCGTTCGCCGTCCTGCCTCGCTCGCGCGTGGTGCGCCGGCAGACGATCGACTTGTGCCGGCGGATGACGGCCGAGTTCATGCACTTCGTGATCGAATCGCACTCGCTCCGCAAGGTCTTCGTTTCGATCAAGGGTTCGTTCGAACAAAGGATATGAGAGGACATTCATCCTCGTTTCAGGCATCTACTACCAAGCGATGATCATGGGCGAGAAGGTCACGTGGCTGGTGGGACACGAGCGGGGGATCGGCCGCCTGGGCGACGTCGACATGCCCGTCATGACCACCTTCATTCAGTTCTACACGACGATGCTGAAGTTCGTCAACTTCCGCCTCTACAAGTCGATCGGGCTGCACTACCCGCCCAAACTGGTGGACGTCGACGAGAACAACTGTGTGTTTCTTTGCTCTCCTTCCTTCTTTCACTCCTTCCGTTCAGACGAGGACTCGGAGGTGAGCGAGGACCGCGTCTACAGCCTCGCCAAACCGCTCACTCGGACGGCCGGAGCGGAGCCGGAGGCCACGATCGACTCCTTCGACGACCAGGAGTCGAGCGAAAAGCTGGCCGAGCGGCTGCGGGAGGCCGAGGCGTTGCGCACGCTCTTCGCCAACTCCTACTTCTGGCTGAGCCGCGAGGTGCCCAAGGAGCCGCTCGCCTTCGTGATCCGCAGCGCCGGCGGAACGGTCTCGTGGGAGGAGTGCGCCGCGAAGCCGTTTGACGAGCGCAGCCCGCTCATCACGCACGTGATCATGGACCGTCCGCTGGAGAAGGTCGACGTCAAGCGGTTCGTCTTCTTCTCTTGCTCCTCTTATACCTCTTGCTCGTGTTCAGGACGTTCCTCCAACCGCAGTGGGTGTTCGACTCGTTCAACGCGCGCCGCCTGCTGCCGACCACGCACTACAAGCCGGGCAGCAAACTGCCGCTCCACTTGTCACCGTTCGTCGAGGAGCGCTTCGGCGACTACGTGCCCATGGAGCGCATCGAGCAGCTGAAGGAGGACGGAAAGGGCAAGTGTTTCCAATTGGTTCTTCTAATTGCCGCCTTCATCGCTTCCAGATGTCACCCATCTGCTCGCCGAGGTGGAGGAGCAGCCGAAGAAGCAGCCGAAGAAGCCGGACGTCGTGCGGGCGCAGAACGCGGCCACCGGCGTGCAGGTGAAGGAGGGCAAGCTGCACAAGGTCCATCCGCAGCACGTGCGCAATGAGGAGGGCCAGCAGCTAAAGCTCAAGGAGATGCTCATCCCCAAGCGGCATCGTCGTGCCTACGAGAAGATCAAGTTCGGCGAAAAGCGCAAGAAGAAGGAGGTCCGCAAGCTGGTCGAGAAGCGGAACGCGTTGGGCGGCGGCGAGGTGATCGACGTCGAGTGAGCAGCCAGCCGGCGCTCGTGTCCGTTTGTGACCGAATCTTCTTCTTTTGTTTGTTTGTTGCTTATTTCGATCGATTGTTGTTGTTGTGTTCGAAGATTGTTGAGAATAAACCGTAAGGCCGAGCATAATAAGCGTTTATTTTCGAATAAATACCCCGAACGTCCCCTCGCTCGTTTAGGCGACACGACGGGCGGCCAGACGCGCGAAAACCTCGTTGTCGCTGGCGAACTGCGTGCGGAACGGATCGTCGAACTTGCAGCCGACGGTGAAGGTGGCCGTCGAGTTAAGGCATTTGCCCGACCGCCAGATGTACTGAAATAAAGAGATCAGACGAGGTGGGTGGAAGACCGTCTACCCATTGGGGAACGCCCGACTCCTCGCGTTTCTCCAGCTGGTACGTGTAGAAGTTGAAGCAGGCGCGGTGGCCCTGCTCGATGTGGGCGTTGAAGACGGTGTGGGCCTTCGGGCAGACGAGGTCGCAGTACACGCGCTCCTCTCCGTTCACGATCTCCTGCAAACGAGCGGGGGTTGAGTGGACGACCAAAAAGGAGGACGAACGGTGAAGCAGCCATCGCCTTCGGGCGCGGGGCGGCCGGGTTCCTCGGCTTCCGCATCCTGCAACAAGCGACTGAACGAAAGGACGCGTTCAATCGATCACCTTGATGATCATGTGGCAACGCGCGGCGTCCTTGCCGCCCTTCAGCTGGCCGTCGGGCGTGGCGCACTTCAGTTGGCGGAATTCTAAAGACAGTGTTGAGTGAAAGAAGGGAAAAGAAGCGGCTTACGGGGGTGCGCGAGGCACAGGGCGGCTAGCGCGACGAGAAGGACGATCGCCTTCGACATTCCGAACGTTTGGCTTTCGGTTTGGTGATCGAGAGCGCGGGCTCGTCGCTTTTATGGGCGAAAGAAAGTGGGTGAAGCGGGGCGGATAACCAGTTGAGTCTCGCGGACAAGTGGGGCGTCGTCTTCGTTCGGGATGCCCGCCGGCGGCGTCATCTCGCCCGTCATTCCAACTGGTTTCTTCTGCTCCATCCCTCGACTTGTGCCCGTTTTGTTGTGAGAACTCGCCGATTAGTCGAGATTACGCAATTAATCCGAGGAGATCGGCGGGAAAGCGAGTTCTTTTGTGTTGATTGACGAGCGTGAAGGTGGAAAACACGCCGCCCAAGCCGGACGTCCATCCATCAGCCGGCTGTTGAAACGTGGGCGAGGAGCGCGGATCGATTGCTCGAGTGCACGTACTCGCCGCCCCTCTCGGCGGTCGTTGGCCGACGGAACGTCATCCGAATTACGCCGAGCGTCTCCAGGCGGCGACCGAATCGTCGCGGGCAGGTGATTTCCGCGAATCACGGCCAAAAGACGCAAACGCAGAGAAAGTAATTGGATTTCGTCCCCCACTTGGCCGACCGCTTCGAAGAAACCGCGGGGCGTACTTTCTGCTCCCCGCACCTGTCCGAAACGAATCCAATTGAACCGCCTGAACGTCTGGAGACGGCGGGCGTGTTCGAAAGGCGAAAAGGTCACAAAGAATGGATGTTCGTTGCATTCGAGGAAAAGGTGGGTGGTTCGACGGCCGGTCTTCTTCATTCGATTACTCTTGCATTCGGTTAACAAAAGGAACACTGGAATCAGAACAGAAGAAAGCAGCCAAGAAAGAATCTGACCACTCATTCGCCTCGTCCACTTTTCACCGAATCCTTCTCGAAAACGGCCGGCCAGGCCACAAAGTTCAGGCGTCCACGTGTTGATGGAGGCCTCGTTCGGTCCAAAAACCACCGAGCAGGTGGAAATCGCCGGCGTTCAGCGGCAAGGCTTCAAATCCAAATGGAGAGGTGGGTTCCCGGCTGCAGAGCGATGACTCCCGCGTCCACCACAGGCGGCCTGCTCGTCCTCAACTGCGCGCTGGTCGTCGGCTTGAGTCTGTGGATGGAAACGAGGAATCTCCGAACGGCCACCTACGGAGAACTCAACCAGTACGTGTTCTCGTTCTTGATGTGGGCGTTGGGCTCCATTTCGTTCGTGCTGAACAGCCTCGTCGTTTACTTGATCCTGTGGAAGAGCACGGCGGACATTGCCGGCTACAAGTACTACTTGATGAATTTCACGGTAAGCAGGAAGAACCAAATGGTCACTCGTTGCTGGAGTTCAGATTACGGACCTCCTGTTCACGTGCACCCTCTCTTTCTTCCTGCAGCCCGTCCCGATCATCCCGGGCGGCGGAATGCAGTTCGTGGGCCTCCTGCGGGACTTGGGCGGACTCGCCGGCCACATTCTGGTGCCTCCTTTTGTCCATCAACCCTTTCATTCGATTGGCTGCTTGCAGTTCACCTTCCTCGCCTTCGTGTTCGCCCACTCGACCGTTTCGCTCAACTACTGCTTCGTGTTTCGGTACGCAAGTCTCTGCGATGCGGCCGCCCGCCGTCTCCTGGAGAAACGTGAGTGGAGAGAAGTGGAACAAGAGCACGGGGATTCTGCAGGCTGGTATCAAACGGTGCTCTTCGGGAGCGGCGGAGTCGTCTGCTTCTCGATTGCGATGCTCATCTTCGACATGTGGGTGCCCCAAGAGGTGGGAGCTCGCCGGAAGCAGGAACAACTCGTGGATTTCAGCAATTTCGGAACAATACCATCTACCGCTTCCCCTTCCAAGCCCACTTGTTCGACAAAACGGTTCGCATTTGAGCAGAAAGGAGGAGGAGATGAGCGGAAGGATTGCAGGTCTTCTTCGGCTACGATTACAAGAACTCTGGCCACGCGAACATCTTCCTCTTCACCGCCCTCATCCTCGCCCCGCTCTCCTGCGGTTTCAACTTCCTTTGCGCCCTGCTCATCGTCCAGCGTCTGCAGCAATACAAGCATCAACTGACCAACCGCACGTATCACCTCCATCTCAAGCTCCTCTTCGCCCTCCTGCTGCAAGTGAGTGAGTGGACGGCCGAGTGGGCGTATTGATCAACATTTACTCAACGTCCAATCAAAACCTCCAACAAACAACAGCATATTAACGAACAAACGAGGATTGATCGTCGCTTATTTCTTGCCCGCGCCGACCTTCGCCTTGGCCGTTCCGCGCACCTTCTTCTGGCGGTTCTTGCGCTCCTTGCGCTGCTTGCGGCCCGCCTTCTCGACCTTCTCGCCGGTGTGCTGAAAGTGGGTGGGAGTGAGTGGGCGAAGAGGACAAAGCGGCCACTTACGCGCCAGATGCGGTGCTTGGGCTCGAACTTCTTGGCCAGATCGACGGAGTCGTAGATGCGGGCGAAGCCGGTGGAGCGGCCGCCGCCGAAGTGGCAGCGGAAGTTGTGAGCGACGATCACGTCGGCGGTCGTGTTGTACATCTTGGCCAGACGGTCGCGGACCTCGTTCTTCGGCACGGAGGCGCGGTTCGGGTGCAGCACCTCGACCACCTGCAACCAACCTTTTCATTCGTGACCACAACGGAGGGGACTCACCATTTGGCGGCGGCTGAGAAGGCGGTTGCCGAGAACCTTGCGGGTGCGGATCGTCACGGCGTCTCCCATGGTGCGCGAGCGAGTTGAAGGAGTGACCTGCAAGAAACAAGGGGATTAAAACGATCGAGTGGCGACGAAAATAATCCGCGAATAAGACACGAACAATCGCCACATTCCAGACAACCATCCCTCTGCTTCTGTTCATGCTGCCCATCGCCTACGTGTTCGTTTCCGCTCTCCTCCTCCTTCCGAACACCCTCACGGTAAGCAAGGAGGAAAGCAGGAAGGTGAACTCGAGGATTGCAGAACGACTTCACGCGCTACATGCCGATCGTGACACTCGCTTTGCACCCGATCATCAACCCGTGCGTCACCATCTTCTTCATCGAACCCTACCGCCGGGCCGTGATGCCCGCCTGCTGGTCCAGACGGCGGATTGCGGGCGGGCCGGGCTCCACGCTCACGATCACGAACGTCACGGCCGTCTCCCACGTTCGATCCGGCCGTTGAATAAACCCCTGCTCGATTGAACAGACAATTGGGGCTGATACAATCAAAAAGACGCGGGCCTAAAGGAAGCCAGAGTGGCACCAGAAAAACTCGAAGAAATGCGTGAATTCCGTAGAAATTCCCGCAAATTTCGTAGCAGTCGGCTGTAACGAGTGGAACACAAGCGAAAGAAAGCTCTCGCCGAATACCCGTCCCGAAATTCGCCAAGTTTTCGAAAAAATCGAGCAGAATCCGAAGGAGCGGCTGGCGGAAAAGCGCGTTTCGTCCGCGGCGAGTGGCCTAAACGTCGCCGCCGAGGGCGCAGTTCGACGTCCCGCCGCGATCTTCTGCCGCCCGTTGCCTTCCGCCCGTCGCCCCGCGCCCGCCGCCGTCCGTCGGCCGATTTGATGATTCGAGGCGGCGATTGAAAACGGATGTCCGCGACGATCTTGTTTGTTTTGATCAAAGAAGACAGATCGTTCCAGCTCGTTTTGATGCAAAAGACCTGATACTTCTTCCGTGTTCCAGCTTCTCGTGCATTCCGTCCTTCGATCAACAACGGCCGTCTGATTGCAGATGGTCGACGTCGCCTCGCAAGCCGCCGCCACGGTCGCGACCGTCGCCGCGAGCGCGCCGGACGGGCCGCAGAACCCGCTGAATCCGGGCCCCTACGACGAGCTGCACCGCAAGTGCCGCGAGGTGTTCCCGATGTGCTTCGAGGGCGCGAAGATCATGCTGCAGAAGGGGCTGAGCAACAACTTCCAGGTGAGTTCCTTCTTCCTGCTTCAATCTTCATCGTGAGTTCAGGTTTCGCACACGCTCAGCATCTCGAAAGCGCTGATGGGCTACCGCTTCGGGGCCACGTACGTGGGCGACAAGCACGTGGGTCCGGGTGAGTCCTACCCCGTCCTGCTGGGCGACATCGACCCCTCGGGCAACACCTCGGCCACCGTCATCCACCAGTTCGCCGGCAACTGGCGGCTAAAACTGCAGAGTCAGACACAAGTGAGTCCTCTCAATCATCCTTCGATCATCTGTTTTCTTCTTAGCAAAGCAAACTGACGGCCGCCCACCTGAACGTCGAGCGCCGCGGCCGCTTCTCGACGCTCGGCGTCACGATCGCCAACCCGAACCTCGTGGCCAAATCGGGCGTTCTCGTCGGCCACTACTTGCGGCGAGTGACCGAGAAGTTGGACGTGGGCGCCGAGCTCGTGTACCAGCGGGAGCGGCAGATTCCCGGTCAGTCTTTCCTCTCGTCCATTCAATTCAACCCACTTGCTCGTTTGCAGGCAATCAGTTCAGCATGCTCTCGTATGCGGTCCGCTACTTCGCCCCGAACTGGACGGGCTCGGCCACCTTCAACAGCTCCACGGTGCACGCCTGCTACCACCACAAGCAGACGCCCAACCTGCAGTTCGGCGTCGAGTTCGAGTCCAATTTCCGCGTCAGCGAGTCCTGCACCACGTTCGCGTACCAAATCGAGGTGCCCGAAGCGGACATGACGCTGCGCGCCTCCTGCGACACGAACTGGACCGTGGCGGCGGTGATGGAGAAGAAGTTGTCTCAACAAGTGAGTTCCCTTTCTCTCCGATCGATTGACCGCCCGCTCGTTTGCAGGTGCCGTTCAGCCTCGCCCTCTCGGGCATGCTGAATCACGCCAAGAACGAGGGCAAGTTCGGGATCGGCTTCGTGGTCGGCTGAGCGAACGGACGGGCGGCCGCGTAGCGAACCGTTGGATAGCCGGCGCGCCCGCCCACTTTAGATCTTCTCGGATACTTCATAGTGTTTTCGTTTGATTGTTGAGCAGTCGATTAAGCACTGCGGTTGTTTTCCAACTCGTTCTTCCAATAAATAAGCTCAAAATATCGCCCTTTCGAGTGGGTTTATCTCCGTACGCAACGAATTGAAGGAACAGAATCAACAAAGCAAGGGCATAACCGAACGAGCTGATTATCAAGAGATTTAATACCACTAATAATCGCGGAGAGGCGTCCCAAGCGGTGGCTAACAGACAGAAGAAGGGAGGTGCGTGTGTGGAAGAGAAGAGACCTTCGATGATCGTACAAAACAAAGAGGCGAGACCTTAGATTGAAACAAGTGCGTCGATTGCGAATGGCGACTGACTACAAAGCAGAAATGTTGCGAAATGAACTCCAAAAGCAATGATAACAAGGAATGGGCGGAAAGAACGGAAAGAGAGATGGTTGGGAGAGAACAACGAGGAGCTTCACATGAGAGAACGATGGCGGCGGAAGAGGACGAAGTCCTTCAGACCCACCGGCAGCCGCAGTTCGTCCACGAGGTCGACGCGCGCGGGGCCCATTTGGCGGCGGATGGTCCGCCGGCAGAGATCCCGCAGAGAACGCGGTTCCGCTGCAACAAACCGAGGATTAGCGAGTGAAGGAGAGGCGGAGAACTCACGACTCAGAGAGCCCAGGTAGCGCATCGTGATCTCGCAGTGGCCCCACACGGCCGAGACGGTCGGGTAGAGGACGAGGCCGCGCAGACCACGGAAGGCGACGCCCAGGTACTTGTGCTCGGTGGCGAACGCCAGCGTGCCCATGTCCATGTCGAGGATGCAGAAGATCTTCTCGGGCGCCTGGAAGTCGAAGCCGACCCGCTGGTAGGCGGGGTACTTCCAGCTCTTCATCTCCGGCGAGTTGTGCAGAGACTCGTTGCGGACTGGAAGCAGAGAAGATGAGGAGTGGGTGGAAGGCGGGAGAACGCACTCAAATCCCAACCGTAGCTCTCCTCCGTGGAGCCGACGAGCGACGTGTAGCCGGTCGCGTGCAGCGGCATCTCCTTGGTGGACACGCCGACCACCGCGTGGGTGCCGCGTTGGCGCAGCGGCCAGTGGATCGCCCACACGTGGAAGCCGTGCGCGTAGCCGACGCGGCCGCGGATGCTGTCCGTCGACTGGGAGACGGGCAGGCGGTGCAGCGTGAGCGGGTCCTCCTCCTTCACGTAGATGTTCAGCGAGCGGTCGTCCCCGTTCCACGCGTGCTTCTCCACCACCGCGGCGGCGGGCTTGTCGGCCTCCAGCACGCGGTCCAGCTTGTGCGGCCGCTCGTCGTACTCCAGGAAGTCGTCCGGATGGAACATGGGGTTGGCCGGCGACACGCGAATCGTCTCGGGCGACAGCGGCAGCACGGGCATCTCGGACGCGACCGACGGTTGGCGCGAGACGCGGCGGGCGTCGGCGGCCACGTACGCGCCCTCCTCCGCCTCCGTCGCCTCCACCTTCGCGGACTGCATCTTGCGCGGGATGCACGCGGCGAAATTCCGGCCGATCTGAAAGCAGAAGAAGTGATGACAAATGGGCGATTGGAGGCGGGATCCCCCTTCGGATTCGATCGACTTCAACCCGGAAACAACGGAGAAGGAAAGACGGAACTCACCTTCGAAGCGAACGTCAGCATCGAGCCCAATTTGAAGCCCATCGCACGAGACCGTCGGGCCCTCGTCCGCCGACCAAACAAACAGACGGGCGGGCGGCGGCGCAGTCGGCCCCCCGTCCACCGATCGTAACGCCAAGATCGGGGCGGACGGCGCGATTTCCCGCCGCTTTTCGGTTCGAAAGCCGGCCGCCGCCCGCCGTTCTCCTCCGCTCTTTTCGGCCGTCGGTTGGAAGGAGAATTCGCGAGGTTTTGGGTTGAACGTGGCTTCTGGTCGTCTTTTTGATCAAAGGCAACAGTCAACCCCTCAAATGCACTTTAATCTCCAACCGCCTAGACGTTGACTCGAGTGGAAGGAGTTTATTCTCGTCTTCGAACCGAAATCCCCACTGCCAATCAGTCGTCAAGCGGAATCAGTGGGCGAGCAACAGGAGGACGAGACCAAAGACAAAGGCGGCCGAAACGAAGAAGCGATCCCCGTTCGACGTCGCCGTCAATTCGGCCAGCGGTTGGTCCTTGTCGGCCTGAAGTACGAGGAGATGAGAGAAGAGTGGACGCGTGCGCTCACCTCGATCGTGATGCCCCACGCCTCCGGGTTGTCCGTCGCGAAGTGGAGGGTCGTCGAGTAGTTGTCGGCCTTCAGCTCCTCGAAGATGGCCGCCTTCTTTGTGGGTGACGGCGCGCAGGCGAACGGGCCGTTCACGAGTTTCCACAAGGCGGTCGACCAATCGAACACCCCGTCTACGAAGAGGGTCATCTTGAAAGGCGAGACGGCCGTCGTGTTTTCGTCTGAACGCGGAATGAGTGAAGAAGCAAGCGAGCGGTCACCGTAGCGAAGAAGCGTGCGGTCGGAGTCGCCTTCCGGAAACGCGTGAAGATCAAACGAGCAGTCGCCCGTCCCGAACTGAAAGTGGAGGCTGAAAGCATGGGGATCAAGGCGGGACGGAGTGCGGAGAACGTGCCTGCTGTTACCCAGCGCCTTGATCGCCTCCAGCGCCGTCACTTTCACGATCAACGGCGCGTGGGCGACGGAGAGCCGAACACTCCATTCCTTGCACTTCCCCTGCCTGAAGCAAATGGGAGGCGGTCGTTGAGTGGACGAACGAGGAGAAACCCACGAAGTGATCACGTGGTCTCCCATCGTGAAGCAGTCGGCCTTCTGCGGGCTTTCGGCCGCTCCGACGGCCACGAGCAGCAGCGAGACGAGCAGCAGCGGGAACATTCCGGTCGATGGAGCGTCCAGTCAGGAGCGAGTGAGCGAGAAGACGAATGAAGGTAGAAGCTGACATTCCGCGGGTTTCCCATGCAGGGATTTGCATGAACGGTCGTGATCTTTGTGTCCATTCGACCTCTACCGTAGTTCCATTCGATGATGGAAGTGATCAAAACTTCCTCGATGGAAGTGCGTAAGCGTCGGCTGTAAACAACGCTCGTTTCTCCTCGCCGCCCACGAAACCAGTCGACGGTGACGGCGGGGATGATGGACGGCGGCGCCGGCGGGCTGATGACGACAAACCGCGAGTTCTGCTCCGATTACTCACTTCTTCCTTGCGGTCGAATTTTCCGCATTCTCGTCGGTTGGAGTGCGCGGGCAAGAGGCTTTTTGTGCAAAAGAAGTTCTAATTCGGGCTTCTGTTCGACTAATTTTACTGTAAAAAATCAGCAGCTCGTTTCTTTCTTCTGCTTTTTGATCACGTTGCCGGCGGTTTGTCTGCGTGTGTAAAGCGGGCGAAAGACGACGAGCTATGGGTCAGAACGGCGGGCAGCTGATCTGCGGGCATTGAGTGGAGTAATCGGCGGGAATAATCGACTGAAGTGAATACCCAACGATTGCGGCCATCCCGTTCGCCGATCGGTTCCAGACGGTTTGGGTCGAAAGCAGGCCGGCCTATCCCTCCGCTTTCTTTTCGCTTGCCGATCGTCGCGCTGTTCTTCCGCCCGCCGAGCGTTCTCGCCGGCGGCATCGACGGGCGTGTTTTCCGCGAGCCGCCCGACCGCCGGCGGCTCCGCTCGCTCGCTTTTTTTCTTATCACCCACTTACTCGCTCGTCCGCTCGTTCAGCACGATGACGAGCGTGCCGCCGACCAAAATGAGTCGCGCGACGGCGGCGGCGGAGGTCCAATTCCGGCTGGACGGCACGTCGTACGACGTCCAGCAGATGATCGGGATCGGCGCCTACGGACAGGTGCGGCAGGCCGTCGATCGGGTGCGTTCTTCCCATTCATCCACTCACACGTTTCTTCCCTTCAGCGTTCCGGAAAGCAGGTGGCCATTAAGCGGATCGCGAACGCGTTCGGCACGTTCGTTTTGACTCGCCGCACGTTGCGGGAAGTCCGAATCCTCCGCCGCCTGTCCCACGAGAACATCATCAGCGTGCTGGACATGTTCACCACTCCCGCCGCTCAAGTGCGCACTCCTGCTCATTCCAATCATTTGATCTCCTCGCTTGCAGGGCAGAGACATCTATTTGGTGATGGACCTGATGGAGACCACCCTGCACCGGATAATCCACAGCACGCAGTCCCTCTCGGACAAACATCACCGCTACTTCTTGTACCAAATCATTCGGGGATTGAAGGTAGGCTCTTCTTGCTTCTTCGATCTGATGTGCTCGTCGTTCAGTACCTGCACTCCGTAGGGATCGTCCATCGCGACATGAAACCGGACAACTGCCTCGTGAACGGCGACTGTTTGCTGAAGATCGCGGATTTCGGTTCGTTCTCTTTCGCTCTTCCTTTAATTCAACTGGAGTTCAGGGATGGCCCGCTCGGAGGATCAGTTGAAGTCGGAGGAGGGATCCGCAATGACTGTGAGTTCAGTTGAATCCCCTCCATTTTCTTGCTTCTGTTCAGCAATACGTGCAAACCCGGTGGTATCGCGCGCCCGAACTTCTCTTCTCGCTCATCGACTACGACACGAAGTGATCACTTCTCTTATTCTTGTCGTTCATTTAGACCGTTTAGGGTGGACATCTGGTCGGCCGGCTGCATCTTCGCGGAGATGGTGATGCGGAGGCAGTTGTTCCCCGGACGGGAGGCGGCCATGCAGATCAAAATGATCGTCTTCTACCTGGGAACTCCCGAGCCGGCGGTCATGGAGCGCATCAGCTCGCCGATGATCCACGACTGGATCGTGAACCTCGGCCCGCGGGCGCCGCTCGCCTGGAAGACGATCCTGCCGAAAGCGAATTCGAAGTCGGCGATCGACTTGGCCGAAAAAGTGGACACTTGACCGTCCGAATCGATCTCCTTACTCCCATCTGTTCAGATGATGCAAGTGGCGCCGTGGAAGCGGATCACGGCCGAAGAGGCCCTCGCCCATCCCTACCTCGACCTCTACCACGTGCCCGGCCAGGACGAGAGCCCGCCGCCCAGCGTGCAGATCGACGCGGACGCCATCGAGCGGCTCCCGATGGACGAACTCCACGCCCAGCTGGAGGCCGAGGCACACTTCTTCCAGGCCCAGCGGGAGCAGTACGCGACGGAGCAATGAACGAGCGGGAATAAACGTGTCATTAGAAGAGGTTGTGCAGATTAGCGATGTTCGATTGCTCATCGTTGTTGCCTTCTACTCCTGTTGTACAGCTCCGGCTCGCCACAAAAGTTTATTGCATTTCTCCGTACAATCGAGTGTGCGACGAGCAGACGGGAGTGGGAAACACTCAACAATTGCGATCCGAAGGCGACACACGAGCATCCCGGGCGAGTAACAGAAGACAACAAACAGAAGTGAGAGAACGCGAACTGAGAGCAACTGAAGACGTACTCGTAGCGGAGGACCAACGAACTCAAAACAATCGAACGGACGAACACACCGAACGGGACAAACAACAAAACGAAACCAAAATAAATACGAACAAACGAAAGGAACAGAAACCCCCAAGTCTAACTGATCACCTCCTTCTTTCCTTCCTCTTGAGCAAGAAGAGACCGCACGAACACAAGCACGAACCAAACTAAAGCACACACACGAACGTCGAGTGGGTGGTGGGCGCGCGGCTGGAGGGAGGGCGGACCGAATGGAAGAGGATCTCGTTTTATTTTCACTTTGCAACAAGTGTACGCTCGGTCAGTCGGATTCCAACGCGTGTCCCACTCACCTCAAACCAAACAAACAACCAACCAAATAAACAGAAACAATAAAGATATGTCAAAACATTACGAACGTAAAAATCACACACGAAATTCGCAAATTGGAAGAAATTTGAAGGGAATTCGAAGCCGACGGCCGTCCGGGGGCTCACATTTCGTAGAGGATCTGCAGGCGAGTGCGGAGCTGCTCGGGGAACTGGCCGACGAACTGCGTCCAGATCTCCACGCCCACTTGATTGCGGAAGGCTTCTAGGATCTGAACGAACACAAGAGACGAGTGGGTGAAAGAAAGACGGGGGAGAACCCACCGAACGGAACATCATGCGCAGTTCGGGCGGCGGGTTGTTCCACGAGGCGAGGGCGTCGCAGAAGAAGACGAAGTTCTGCACGACGCCCTGCGGGTTCGCGTTGATCATGTAGCAGATGCCGCGGAAGGCGGACTCCTTCTCCTCGTTGTCGCGAATGTTCCGCAGTGCCAGGCACCAGGGCTTGATGAACGTGTGCAGGTGCGGGGCGACCGTCGCCGAGCAGTACAGCCCCAGCCGTCCGAGTGTGATCGCTGCAAACGAGGAGGAAGTGGACAAACGGGAGTGGAGGGACCGACCGGTGTTCTCCAGCAACGTCCTCGTCATCCTCTCGCGGTTCATGACCTCGATTAGCGGCACGATGATCAGCGTCGCGTACGGCCGCATCTCGTCGCCCAGCTTCAGCGAGATCTCGCCCAGTGCCCAGATGGCGTTGTTGCAGACGGAGACGTTCGCGGGGTCGAGGTTTCCGATGAGGATCGGCATGAAGTTGTGGACTTGCGGCAGGACGTGCGGGTAACACGTCTTCACAAGGTCCCCGAAGAGCGCGAACGAACTCTGCCGAACTTCTTTGCTTCGATCCTGAACGAGCAGGATGAACAGTGGAGAAGAACACGGGGTACTCACCTGTGCGCACAAGTACGTCAGCTGGACGAGGTTCGAGCGGCTGATGATCGGCGCGATGGCCCCGCGCACGCCTTCGGTCAGCTCGGAGATCAAATCCAACGCCACCACGAGGAAGTCCTTGTCCGTGTCGCCGCCGAAGTCGCCGTTCAGGTGCGGGTTGTCGGCGACGTTCGACTGCTCCAGCACCACCTGCTGGAGCGTGTGGTTGATCAGGTTGATGCAGCGCTGGAAGACCGTCTCGCAGTACTGGAAGAAGTCGGCGCCCATCGCGTTGGCCACCGACGAGATGCACTCGAGCAGCGGGAACAGCTCGCGGTCCTCGTTGCCCAGCTGACCGCACTTCTCCAGCAGCGGCTTCATGAGCATCTCCGAGAACTGCGGCTCGGCCAGCTTCGTCCGCACGCTGTCCGCCAGCGTGCCGATCGCGTCGTAAAGGATGAGCAGGTTTTTTGCCTGAACACCGAGGAGAATACAAACAAGAAACGAGAGAACGCACTTGATATCGCCGGAAGGCCTCCACAAGTGTGTTGAGGATCTCCGGCAGGTAGGGAATCAACTCGGCCGCCGCCTCCTCTTCGAAGGTCGCGAACGCCGAACAAGCGGCTTCCTGCACTCGTTTGTTCCTGTCGAGGACTCGTGCGAGAAGCTGCAAGCACACGGATTGAGACAGAAAAGAATGGGCGGGAGCGCACTTGATTGAGCAGCACTTTGAACATCTCCTGCTGCGGCTGGTAGACGACGAAGTGGCAGTACCGACTCAACGTCCAGCAGGTGATCGAGCGGACGAGCGCGTGGTTGTCGTTCAGCTGCACGAGGAGGTACTGGATGAGTTCGGGCAGGTGGGGCGTCATCCCGTTGGAGCAGCCCTCAGACACGGCGCCCAACGCGAGGATCCCGCTCTCTCGGACCTGAACGACGAAGAGTCACTTCCCAGCAGTCGCCCTCCGACTCACGATCCACTGCTCGTTCTGCAGACACTCCTTGACGAGCGGCAGGAGTGGCTGGAGGAACTCGTCCGCAAAGATGCCCGAAAGCATGTCCAGCGAGGCGGCCGCGCACTTCCGCAGACTCCACTCGATGTACGACTCGTCGTCGTCGTCCTCCTCGTCGTCCTGCAAACGAACGAACGAAATGGAGGGCAGAAGGGGGGACTCACGCTCTCGGTCTTCTCCATCACGCCGCCCATCTGATTTCGCGTCTTGTGATGTCGAGGGCGGATGTCCTGCATGTTGTCCGGCACGTTCGCGTCGTCCTCGATGTCCGCCTGAAGAAATGGAAGGAAATTAATCGATGAAAAGGAAGACGAACCCGCAGGATGGTGAGGTCGACTACCGAGTAGCGCATGCACTTGAGGAGGACGGCGATCAGCTGCGGCAGGATGGGCGTCACGACCTGCTTGCAGATGTCCGCGTTCTCCGCCAGTCCCAGCCAGAACTCGCACGCCTCCTGGGCGATCTCCAGGTTGTCGTGTTGGGTCTTCTCGAGGATGAACTGCGCGATGTTGCCCAGCTGCGGGCTGATCTTCTCCACGTAGCATTCGAGCAGCAGGGTCAACGAGCGGCACAACTCTTTCTGGATGTCCTGCAAACGGCGAGCAGTAAAAAGAAGATGAATGTCAAAGGACGGGCCTCGACGGGGTCGTTTGCGAGTCGGAAGAGGTTCTCGATAAAGGGATCGATCACGTCCGTGAAGGCCTCGTTCTGGACGAGCAGGATCGAGTTGATCGTGTTCACCGCCATCGTGCGCAGCTCGGTGGACGGCGACTGGAAGAAAGGGGAGGATCTTGGCGATCAGAATGCGCGCCTCTTCGAAAACAATCCGGTCGGCCGAGTCCTCGCAGATCTTCTGCAGCGAACTCAACGCTCCCTGAATGAAACGAGTGAGAGGAAGAGTGAAAGAAGTGAGGGCTTACGGCCACTTTGAATTGGTTCTCCGCCTCCAGCATCTCGCACAGGACGGGCATCAGTTCGGGCCAGTTGGCGCAGCCCTCGTGCGTGAACACGGTCGTTATGATGATGCCGACGGTGGCGCGAAGCAGCGGCGACTCCTCGGCGATGGCGGAGAAACAATTCTGCTTGAGGAACTGCCGGATGTTCATCGGGATTTGGGCCCAGTACTGCTTGATGGAACTCTTCAGCAGGAGGCCGCTCAACGCCCGCTGGCTGACCTGAAGGCGGGAGGAGTGAACGAGCGGAGGGGGCGAAAAGAACTCACTTCCGTCTCCCGCAGTTCGCCCAGGATGTACGAGAGGTAGCAGTAGAATTCGGGATGGCCGTTCAGCGTGTCCAGTTGCTGCAAGAAGCGAGAAATGAGCGAACAATCCTCGACGGAACCGAACGAACCCGCTGCACCTCCTGCTGGACGTTGTTGTCTTCGGACTGCGAGAGTTGAAGGAGTTTCACGATCTGAAAAGCGTTCATTTCAGTCCTTTCTGGCCGCCTTGTCGCCGAGTACCTCCTGCAACTCGCCCGCCGACGGCGTCCACTCCCAGCGGCCCTGGACATTCTGCGGTTCCGGCATGAGTTCGCCTAAACGAGTGGATCCGACTGGACGACGTTGATGTCGAGGGGGAAAGCTCGCAGGAAAGGACGCGGCCAAAACGAAGGAATCCTCCTCGAAGTCCCCCGATTTCCACAGTCCAAATCGAATTGATAAATCGAACCCAACGACGCTGCGTACACTCCGCCGCTTTCGCCGCCGCCCGGCGCAACGCCAACCGCCGAAAGGGCGGAAATTCCACTCGGAACGAAGGTCGCGCGGCTTTCGCCCCGCAGAGGCGTCCGGTTTATGCGCGTTTCAACGGGCATCCAGCGTTCTTTTCCATGACCTTTCGAACAATTGATCAGCCGAATCTTCAACAGTTGACTCGTGCTCAGCTCCAGTGTGCTGTAGGGCGTGCAGGACAGCATATTCGAGTTGTAACCGCAGGTGGAAGGAGTTCTTGTCAGTAGTTGTTCCGAAGGCGTTTGCATTTGTTTCTTTTGACTGCAGCAATGATCGAAACAAAGAATTATCAAGTAAATTCACTAGAATTTGTCTCGTATGGAGCAGCGATAATTGATTGCAGCGGAAACAAGGATTGTGTGATGCTTGTTCCTCTTCGTCACGCACTTGCAGGAACTCAATTTTGCTAAAGGAAAACAACGCGAGGAATCCATCAGCACGTTTATTCTACTTTCTGTAGCCCTACAATAAAATCGTACAGCAAGCAGAACATTGGAGTTGTCGAAGTGAACGGCAAGCCCGAACGGAGAGCGACGGGTGGTGGCGGCGACCTTCCAGTCTTCTTCACTCCAACTGCTCTCAACGGGGCAGCGAACAGATGAGGCAAAACGGAGGACAAAACTGTTGTTGCCCTGCACTGGAATCGAACCAGTGATCTTCTGTTAGCTTACACGCACAAATGCGGTACAAGACAGACGCCTTGCCACTGGGCCAGCAGGGCTCCCGCGGGCGTCTGCCGGGGCGTCACTTGAGTGCGCCGCCCGCAGGGAGTGCGTGCGCCTCGTCGCCGCTCTCGCGAAACCGCCCGTGGAGCGCGCTCTTTTCCGCCTGTAGCGGTAGCGGAGGTTGATGGTCGGTCGGGAGGCGGATTTCCCGCATCGGCCGTCGAGCAGAACGACACGGAGAGCGCGGACATCCAAGTGAGTCCTCTTCGGTGATCTCCCGCCCACTCCCCGTTGTTGCAGGCCCTCGCCGAGCAGGCGGTGGCCGCTTACAACCAACGGAGCAACGACCTTTTCCCGTACGTCCTCGTGCGCGTGGTGGGCGTGAAGACGCAGGTGGTGAGCGGCGTGCGCCACGAGCTGCAGCTGGAGGTGGCGCAGAACAAGAACTGCCGCAAGGTTCGTCCTACCCGCCCGCCTTCTCTCCACTGCTCGCTTGCAGGGCGCCGTCTGTGCGGACGCGAAGCCCACCGAGCCGCCCAAGACGATCACCGCCGCCGTCCTCTCGCAGCCGTGGAAGGCGGCCGCCCCGCAGATCGAATTCTCCTGATCTTCGTGAAGTGCAATAAACAAAATGAACGATTCCTCCTTTTGTTCTCTACTCCATGTGGCAAAAGCTTTGCCCTGCACTGGAATCGAACCAGTGATCTTCTGTTTACGAGACAGACGCCTTACCACTGGGCCAGCAGGGCAGCGAGAGGGGACCGCCGGGCGCGTCTCTTCAACGCCCGACGGCCGGTGGTGCGTGCGCCCGCCGTTTGCAGGCGAGGGGCACCTTTTTGAGTGCGGCCGAGCGGAAAGCGGTGATTGCAGCGAGCGGGAGGAAATCGGTTAGTGGAAGAGAGATTCCTTGTTCGCAATGGGCAGCGCTTATCGACCACATCTTTTACGAAAATCTGTCTTTGGGACAAACGTTCGAGCAGAGATCGTCGAAGATGGGAAGCGGCCGCCATTCGAGAACTTTGCGCTGCCTCCACTCTGATTCCTGCTCGCGGACCGCGTGCCTTCTATAGAACTCGGGGGAAATTCACTCGCCGATCCCATCCATCGGGGATGCTTGCTCCCTCTGTCTCTTCTGTTGCCGCACTCCACACGCGGACGATTGCGCTCCGCACTTCAAAAAGGAACGCGCACCACCTCCCTCGTTACGTTGCTACGAAGGATGGCCGACAGGAGCAAAAGAGTTCGCACTGAGTAGGATTCGAACCTACGCGGCCGAAACCAATTGATTTCGAGTCAATCCCCTTAACCACTCGGGCATCAGTGCTGACGGAAAGACGGCCGGGCGGCAGCGAGTGGCGGCGAGCGGCGGGCGGGCGGCTTCGAGCGGACTGGCGGCTGGGCGGTTTTTTTCGGCGGTCGGTGGGAAGCGGGCGAGAAATGAGAATGAACTGTCCAAACCGGGGATGATCGGAGTTGATGGGCGAGTAGTGGACTTCCGCAGGGGTTGATCAGAGAAGACAGGAGTAGGAAGAAGCGGGTGAATCTTTCCTCTTCGGGTGATCGCTTTGAAACCACGTGGTGTTGCAGGACACTGCTTTCATTCATAAGTTTCTTCTTTTCTGTCCGTTCACCGACGGACAAGAAAGAGACGTGCACGTTGTGATGCAGCGTTCGGTCCGCCCAAACGTTTGCAATTGTTGTTCTCACGGCGGAGGATATTCGCTCCTTCTCGCCGCTTTCTTCCCGCTCACTTCGTTCGATCGCCCGTCCCTTCGTGCAGAAAAAGAAGACAAGCGACCGGCCAGCCAGCAAGCAGCACAACCAACAGCAAAAGGTGTCGCACTGAGTAGGATTCGAACCTACGCGGCCGAAACCAATTGATTTCTAGTCAATCCCCTTAACCACTCGGGCATCAGTGCTCGCATGGAAGCGGCCCGCCACGCGCTCCACACCGCCGGCGAGCGGGCAGCGGGGCGACAGGCGAGCGAGCGGGCGAGCGGAGGGGCGGCGGCGGGCGGAAAGAAGCGGGCGGTTGGAAGGGGCGTGAGTTGGAGCGGGTGGGGCAGTGGTCCTTAGAAATGAGTCCTTTTAGACAGTCGCACCAGAACGTTTGACTTTATTCGTTAAACGAACCGACCACTTCATCGCACTCAACTGTTTATTCTCACTTCGGAACGTCGGAGGCGACCTCGAGCGTGTCCTCCTTGGCGAAGCCCTTGGTGTCCGAGTGGCCGTCGCTGGCGGCCGACTCGACGCTCTCGTCCACGTCGCGGTGCGTGTCCGTGTCCTCCATCTACAAGAGATTGGAACGGCCGTCTTTGCTCGCGCACCTTGTCGATCTCCGCCTTCTCGTCGCGCTCCTTCTCGGGCGCCCGCTCCTCCTCCTTGTGTTTGGCCTTCGAGAGCTCCCACTCGAACGGGTCCGTCCTGCACGAGAAGATCAGAGGAACATCTCCTAAACGTACGGCTTGGCCTTGGCGGCGGCGAGGTCGCGGCGGAGGAGGGCGCCGAACTGCTCGTAGGGCGGCGTGTCGGCGTACGCGAGCCGCTTGAGGGCGGCGGCGAGCTCGGCGAAGGCGGGCGGGCAGCCGGTGCAGAGGCGCTCGTTGGTCACCTGCTCCTTCTGCGCGGCCGAGTCCTTGCGCGCCATCCCCTTCCAGGGCAGCGTCGAGGTGGTCAGCTCGATCAGCATGTACTGCACGGGGAACTCAACAGACAGCTGCTTCTCCCCACCCACCAGCCAGCTCCAGAGGTCGTCGTGGCGGCCCTGCTCCTTGTAGTTGTGCACGTTGAGGCTGCAGTAGCGGACGGTGCCGCGGAAGGAGACCTTGGCGCGCGGCTCGCGCAGCCGCCCCTTGCCGTCCAGCGAGGTGAGGATCTGCCGCGCGAGCCCGAAGTCGAACATGTGCACCAGGTGCTTGTTGACGGCACCGCACGCGAAGTTCGTGGGCTTCACGTCGCCTGCAACGAGCAGAAGGTGGTGATGAGCGGAGAGAGGGGCGGGCGGACGGTGCACGAAGCCCACCGCGTGCAGGTCCTGGATCGCCTGCAGCGTCTGGAGCCCGACCTTGAGCGTGCTCGCGGGCGGCATCTTGCGCTCGGGGAAGCGGCGGCGCAGCTCCGACAGCTCCTTGCCCAGCAGCGAGATCACCATGAAGCTGCAGCGGGAGAGGCGGTGAGTGGGGAGTGAGTGGGCAGGGCAGAAGAGAGAGCTTGCCTGTAGTTCTTCTCCTTGCCCGCCATCAGCAGGCGGCACACGTGGCGCGACTGCTGCATCTTGCGCAGCACGAACACCTCCATCTTGAGGATCTCGTCGTCCTTGCACTTCATGAAGGGCTCCACCTTGAGGGCGGCCCGTCCCTCGGGCCCCGCGTGCTTCAGACTCTGCACCAGGTAGACCTGCAAGCAGTGGGGATTACTCGTGACTTCTGCCCCCGCACTCACCACTCCGCACGAGCCCTCGCCCAGCTTCTTCTTCACGAGCCACGTGTCCTTCACCTTGTCGCCCAGGGCGATGCGGGCGGGCGCCGGCGGCACGGCCATCGCTGCGCTTCGAGTCTCCGGTCGACCGTCCGCTCCGAGGGGTGAACACAAACTGCGCCCGGCCGGTCGAGCGGCGAGCGAAGTCGTCGTGTGATTTGGGTGGAATTTGCATCGTTGCGTTGAGTCGATTGTTTGCGTGATCGGGTGAAGAGTGGTACTCACGGAAGAAGGAGCAGAACGGAAAGCATCATTCAGAATCCCCTTTCTGTTCTTCCCACAAGATTCCGCCATACTCGGCAGGGATGCTGCGTGTCCGCCGTTCAGCGTCGATGCTCTTCATCGCCTGATGGTGTGGTTCACGCGGTGGAACTGCAACTACTCCCACTGCTTCTTCTTTCTGCTGACTGTTAGGCTTTGCCCGTTGCTGCCGGTCGTGACGGCGAGCGGCTTGATGGTCTATAAGCTGCCCTTATTTACGAGGAGCTCCGATGGGAAGCGTGCACGATTTCTTCCTTTCCTGCTCTCGGCCCGTCCACCCGTTCATTCCCGAGCTCGCTACTCGTCGAAAGCGCGGGATGTTCGCTCCACCTTTGTCCAATGCTGACGAGCGATCACTTCCCACAAGCCGTCCAACAACCGCCTTCAGTCTTCGCTCTTTATTCAATTGCCTAATCACAGCAACGGTGGTCACTTCTGTTTCTTTTTGAACTCCTCGCGGATGCGCGGCCGGTAGTGGAGGTCGAAGAGCGTGCGGGCGGAGGCGGCGGGCGGCGGCCAGCGCGTCCACTCCTCCGTGTGCGCGTCGGCGGCCTCCTCGCTGCCGTGCTTGCGGACGGCCTTCGCGTAGGACTGGCGGCTGAACTCCAATGAGCGAAAAGACGGGCGGGCGGGCACTCACCGCTTCTCGATGTCCACGTCCGTACGGTACGAGACGTAGGGCTTGAGGTCGAAGCCGTCCAGGTCGGGCACCACGAGCTCGGCCGCCATCTCGGGCACGCGCACGAACTCGCCGCTGCGCGCGTCCTCGAAGCCGGTCGGCGGCACGTGCGTGTAGTCTGCAGCGAGCAGAACAAGGGGATTGAAAGAAGGGAAGAGAACTCACTGTGCAGCGGCTTCGGGTTCAGCTTGAAGAGCTTGGGGTGCAGCTCGGGGAACTCGCGGTGCGTGCCCGGCCAGAGCGGCTTCTCGTACAGCTGCGGGCCGACCTTCCGCTGCCCCAGGGCGCCCTTTTTGATCAGCGGCCACGGCGGCCGGAAGTTCTTCGCCGCGAGATTGCGCACCATTCCGGAGGATCGAATGGTGACTGAAAATTGCGGAAATTCGGCGAAAATTCGACGGGGAGCGGGCAGAAAGCAGCAGAAGAGCGAGCAGCGGGCGCCCGAATCGATCGGTGGACACTCCGCGGCCACTCGCTCGCGCCTTTCGCTGCCGCTTCCGTCGAGTCGAGTCGAGTGGATCGCCCTTCGACCTCGGCCGCGATCTCAACGGGATGGCGGCAAGTCAGCAGAAGGACGAGCTGATGGACGGCATCAAAAGACGTGAGTTCCCGCTTATTCCCGTCCATTTCCTCGAGTTCAGAGCGGGAGCTCGTGAGTTCGCTGCGGCAGCAGGTGCTGGACCTCGACCGGCACGTGGAGCGCGTGTACCGGCCGGCGGAAAACGGCGCGGCGGCCGGCGACGTGGAGGAGGCGCGCGCGGAGTTCCGCAAGGCCGCCGAGCTGCTGGAGCGCACCTTCGAGTGAGTGAGAGCGGCGGCCGTCCACCTTCCGCCGCTGCAGGAACGTCGAGACGGACACGCAGCAGATGGTGCAGCAGCGCGACCGGTGGAACACGCACGAGATGAGCCGTCTGAACACGTTCCTCCTCGACGCCCTCGCCGACCCCAACAACGCGGAGCTCTACGAACGGGCGCTGCGGCTGACCAACGCGCGCGAGACGATGGACGTGAGTGCCCGCCCGTTCTCCATTGCAATCGGGGCGGCTTGCAGCAGTACACGAGCTACGCGATGGAGTTCTTGAAGCTCTTCAGCCAGTCCACCAGCCGCCGCCGCCAGCCGCGCGTCACGCCCGACATCCTCGCCGCCAACAGCGAGAACCTCGACGCCGTAAGCTGATTGAACAGCCATTCATTCCGTGTATTCGCTCTGTTGCAGGCCCTGAAGCCACTGGCGAGCATGAGCGTGAGGGGCAACGGGCGCTTCCGCTACCGCTGGCTGGAGCGGAGCGCGTTCGGCGGCCTGCTGGAGGTCTGCCAGTGGATCCCGACGCAGCCGCAGCGGGGCGAGGTGGACGTCGTGAAGATGGGCTTCGTGCTGCACAACGGCGCCCTCGACCACCTGCAGTTCCTGGCCACGCACGAGGACTGGAGCTATCGGGAGGAGAACCGCCGCCAAGTGAGTCCCGTCCGTCGTCCCCGCACGCCGCCCCCTGGTTGCAGGTGGACCTCAGCGTGCAGTCCAAGTACCACTTCTTCCGCCGCCTGAGCGCCGTCCTCAACCACACGTGGCTGCCGAACGTGCGCGCGAGCAGCTCGCAGCCCCTCGCGCAGTGGATCGCGCGCTTCGCGGCGTTCGCCACCTTCGAGCCCACCTGCCGCCACTGCAAGCGGCACCTGCGCCACTTCATGCCGCCCATCATCGACAAGGCGGCCGGCAATTTCATCCACGAGGCATGCAAGTGATGGAATAAACGATAGAATGAACTGCAGAGTGTTTATTGCGGGACGGGAGGGAGAGTGGGAGCGGCGGGCGGGAGGGGCGGCGGCTGCTCGACGGGCTCGTTGCGCACCTCCTCGAGGGCCTCCTTGAGGCGGTCGGCGATGAACGCGTAGTCGGGCGGCTTCTGGCGGTTGGCCGTGTGCAGGTAGGCGTTGATCGTGTAGAAGGCGGCCGGACAGTCGTGCAGCAGGTTGCGGGCGGGCGCGAACGAGTTCTTGAGCAGCGCCTGGACCTGCACGGACGGACGGGCGGTCATTCGCTGGTAGATCAGACGTCCACTCACCTTCGAGTTGTTGCGGTAGGTCCAGGGCAGCGGCTGGTTGGTGTCCTTGGGCGCGAACAGCTCCACCACGACGTAGAGCCAGGCGAGCAGGTCGTCGAAGCGGGTCTGCTCGCGGCCCTTCTGCGCGTGCCCGGACGCCCACTCGGGAGTCCCGCGGAAGGGCACCACCGAGCGGCGGCGGGCGCAGCTGCAGCGGGGGGAGTGAGTGGGCGGCGGACGGAACGCACCCCGCCCTCGCCGTCCGTGTACATGCGCGCCATCCCGAGGTCGAACAGCAGCGCCACCTGCTGGTCCCGCGTGATGCCCGTGTTGTCAGGCTTCAGGTCGCCTAAAGGAAAGTAGATGAACGGATGGAAGACAAGGAACGAACGGTGGAGCAGGCCGAGGCGTGTGCAGGTCGGCCACGCCCTTGAGCATCTGGAGCGCCACCTCGAGGACGCGGCGGCGGCGGTCGCGCGAGTCGGCGGCCGCCTCGAGGTGCCGCTGGACGGGGATCTCGGCCTTCTCCAGCACGATGAACTCCATGCCCTGCCCGTGCTGGTCGGCCAACATGCCCTTGTCGAGGAGGCGCACCACGGACGCCGAGGGCATCTGGCGGAAGATGCGCTCGAGCAGGAAGCCCTCCCACTCGGTGGTCTGGTTGCCCGACTGCTTCGACTTGGCCACCTTGATCACGCCCTCGGTGCCGGTCTTCACGTCGCGCACCGCGAACACCACGCCGTACGTGCCCTCGCTGATGGTCTCCGTGACGGCCCAGCGGCGGTTGAAGGGCGCGATGGAGCGCAGGTGGGCGGCGAGCTCGTGGCGCGCCTGCAGCTCGCGCTCCTGCGACTCGGCGGCGTTCGCGAGCGCCTCGGCCGCCGCGTCGCCCGCGCGCTTCGTGCGGTGCTGCGGCTGCACGCAGCTCAGCTGAACGGGCGGACGGGTGGGTGGACGGCGGCGGGCGCACTCACCTCCTTGTTGGCCCGCTTGAGCTCCTGGTTGCGCGTCACCTTGCGCTCCTTCAGCGCGTCCGCGCCCGCCTCCTTTCGGCTTGCCGCCCTTGTTGCCCATCGCCGATCAGTGCGCGTCACCGGCCGCTCGACTGCTCTCGACTTCGAGTGGCGTGCGGAGGGCCGGTCGATCGGGAAGGGGTCGCTCATGCAAATGTGAGAGGTGGAAGGAAGTTGGGTGCGGCGGGGCAAGGGGTGTTTGAGGAGGAACGGTAGACTCGCTTTCTCCAGTCCAACAAACTCGGCTCGAATTCTTCACCCGCTCCTCCCGTGCCCCGTCTTCCCGCTCTCCCGCACGCAACAAAGACAATCGTTTATTCCAAATGGTTACTCCTTGTTACAAAACGGACCGGATAGAAGTTAACGTGTTACTTTCGGTTAATCATCGAGACATACGACGGGCGGGCGGGGATCAGCACCAGAACTTGTGGGCGAGCGAGGGCTTCAGGCGGCGCGAGAGCTCCTCGTGGAAGCCGGGCGGCTGCTCGACGCGCGGGCGGCCCGACTGGCCCGACGAGACGGTGGCCGCGTCGTCCACGGAGCCGAACCTGAGCGAGAGTGAGCGGGAGGAGGCGGGCGGGAGACTCACTGGTCCATCTTGTAGTTGTTGCGGCCGCGCTTGGACAAGGCGCCCGCGTGGTAGAGGACGGCCGGCGACGAGACGCTTCCCATCACTCCGCCGTGCAGGTGGCTGCAAGAAGAGAGGAGTGAGCGGGAGGGATCAAAAAGGAGAGTGGACAACCCCAAGGACTCACCAGAGGGCGAACGTGAGGTTCGTGAGCTCGGCGCGCTCGAGACGGCTGCCGCCGGGCGCCTCGTCGACGACCACCGAGTAGACGGTGGGGCGCGCCGTGCCGATGATGCCGCGGTGGGGCACGAGCACGAACTGCTCCATGTTGGGCGACACCACGTCCTTGGCGAGCAGCGTGCCCGGGCGGACGTTCTTGTCGGCGTCGCTGAGGCGGCCGTTGGGGCCGGGCGTGGGCGCGCCGGCGGGGAACACGCGCATCGTTTGGCGCTGGCAGATCAGCATCGTGAAGCCGGGCCTGCAACCGGGATGAGGGGAGCTCGTCCTTCTTCAACTCACGGGCGGAAGTCGGCGTTCGACTGCTGGAGGCGCCGCCACCGCGCGCTTCACGCCGCTCTTCTCGACGGCCGTCACGTGGCGGAACTCGCCGTCCGACACGCCCGCGCGGTAGAGCACCACGTGCGTCGGCCACGCCTTGCGGTCGCTGCGCTGCTTGTAGTCGAGCATGGCGCGGCCGACCGTGCGCTCGAGGCCCTGCACGATGGTCTGGCGGGGCTCCTGGAAGCTGTAGCCGCCCGTCAGGCTCGAGCTTCTCGTTGTAGTTGTAGCACACCTGCCGCGTGGTCGAGTGGATTAGCGGGCGGAATTGCACGGAGAACTCACCCCCACGACCGTCAGCTGCTCGCCGCCGCGCGCGCCCGGCGCCCCGTGCGAGAGGTCGATGCCGATGAACAGGCGGCCGGCCAGCCACTGGTCCTCGCTGCAACGGATAGGCGGGATGATCAGCAGTGAGTTGGCGGACAGGACTCACAGGATGCGGCCGATGTTCGGGAGCACGCCGCGGTTGTCCTGCGCGAACTTGTTGGCGGTCTTGAGCGTGAAGTTGGTGCCGCCCAGCTTCTCGTTCGTCTTCATGATCACGTTCTCCAGCGTGACCATCTGCAAGCGGGCGGGTGAGTGGGCGGGCGGGAGGGCGGTCGCTCGCCTGGTTCTTCTGGATGATGTTGAAGACCGTGTTGGCCCACAGGTGCTGCGTGACGACCTTCGAGCCGATCTCGAAGTGCTGCAAGCAAGGAGTTCACGTCTGTTGTTTGCCCGCACCTTGAGGACGTCGTGGATGGGGTCCATCTTGTCCTTCGTGATGACGAGCAGGAAGTCGGCGCGCGCGTCCACGGCCACCTGCTTCACGCGCTCCGGGTGGCTCTCGACGCGGACGAGCGGCTGGCGGTCGATGCGCGTCCCGCGGCGGTCCAGCTGCTCGACGAAGCGGCGGATGAAGTCACTGCAAGGGGCGAGTGAGGGGAAGAGGCCGTCCGATGAGCTCACCCGAGCATGCGGTCGTTCACGCAGCCGAAATAGTTGACGACCGCCCACTTGTGCGCGCTGCCGGCCTGCAGGAAGCGGCGGTGTTGCGGCGGGCGCCACGCGAGGCGGCCGTCGTGGCCCGGCTCCTCGGCCACGCCCTGCGCGAACTGGATGGCCGGCGGGTGGAGCAGCTCGGCGTTCGTGCGGATGGCCGCCGACTCCAGCCCGAGCCCGAAGCGGCGCACGTGCGGGTTGGCGGCGGTCAGGAAGGCGGCCGTCGCGAGCCGCGCGGTCGTCTGCTTCATGGTGGGCGGGTCCATGCGCGCCACTTTGATCATCTCCTCTTGCTGCAACCGACGGACGAGTGAGAAGAGGAGGAGAATCCACTAAAAAACTCACAAACTTGCCGTCCATCTTCTGCAACGGGAGACGCTGCCCGTCCATCACCTTGAGCACATCCAAGGGGTAGAAGTTGACGGCCTTGCTGCCGTCCCGGTCGCGCACCTTCTGCACGACGGCCGGCATGCGCTTGCAGCGGACGTCGACGCCGTAGCGCTGCTCGAAGTACTCGACCACGCCGCACTTCTGCCGCTTCGGGGCCGCGCCGTCGCCCGCCTCGCCGCCGTCCCGGTCGAAGCTGATGGCGCGCACCTCCTGGTCGGACAGCCCGTCGCACACGAACATCCGGTTCGTTCGCAGGTGCGTGGTGCAGAGCATCAGCTTGCGGACGTCCTTCTGGACGGCGGCGCGCGTGCGGCGGTCGGCGAAGCGGTCCTCCAGGTCGCGCGAGTCGCGGCAGTTGAGGGCGCGCTGCAGGTACTCCTTGAGCGGCAGCGAGGGGTAGAAGGCGCCCGTCTTGACGCTCGCCTGCAGCATCAGCTGGGGCGCCGCCCGGTCCTCGCCGCACAGCCGCACGCCCTTCGCGAGGCCCTCCTTGATGAGGCGCGCCTGGATCTCGCGGTGCCGTCCGCCCGCCGGCGGCTCCTTCAGGTAGCACTGCTGCTTGAACACGTGGAACTTGTCGCTCCTGCAAGCAAGCGGGTGAGCGGGCGGAAGTGAGTGCTGGTGGAAGAGAGGACTTCTTTCTCCCTCTCCCCGCCCCTTCCAACAGCCACCCCAAAGAACTTACGAAACGATCTTCTGGTTGAAGACCATCTCCATGATGGCGAGCGAGGAGCGGTCGTCGTCCAGCTCGTCCATGGCCACGCGCGCGCTGTCCACGTGGATCGTCTCCACGAACTTGAGCTCCACGTAGAGGTCGGCCAACTTGCGGGGCAGGTAGTCGCGGTACATCGCGTCGATCACCTCCTGCAACTCGAATGAAACGAAGAGGTGGAGAAGGGGGGACTCACCGCGTTCAGCTGGATCTTCGTGACCTCCTGGGGCAGGACGAGGCGGTCGGCGGAGATGATCGTCTGCCCGCAGTCGAAGAGGAGCTTCAGGAGGTCCGTGCCGAAGATTTCCGGCCGCGTGGTGATCAGCTGGCGGAAGAGGTCGTTCAGCAGGAGGCGGCGGCGTTCGGTCGACGCGCTGCAAGCGGAGCAGTGGGACTGATTGAGAGGAGGGGGACTCACTCGTTCTTCCAGCCCTCGGCGATGTTCTTGGGGCCTTTCGGGCCGCCCGCATCGGAGAAGAATTTGGCCTCGTAGCGGTGGACGTCCGTCTCCGTGAACGTGATGCGGAAGCAGTTGGTGTCCACCGCCTCCGTCCGCAGCGGCCGGATGCGCAGCGTGTTCGGCGCCTTCGCTGCAACGAGCGGGCGGTGAGCGGAGTGAGTGGGTGGATGAGGTGGGCGGGCGGGGGCAAGAGGAGCGAGTGGACGAACGAAGGGAGCGGATGCTGTTGACGGAAGGAGAGAGGAGAGGAAGGTGATGAGCGAGTGCTGGAGATGTCGCCCGCCCCAGGGAAGCGACCCCACCGACGACCCCCGCCCCAACTCACGCGGGATCTGCAGCTCGTTGACCATCGCGGCCTCCTCCTGGTCGGTCTGCTGCAAGGGGGAGTGGTGAGTGGACGGGTGGAAGACGGGGAACTCACGAAATTGACCATTCTGGCTGTCTGGTAGGTGGTTGGTCCACGCGCCTCGTCGCTGATCTCGCTGAAAGCAGGGAAGGATTGATGGAAGAAGGCGGGAGAACGCGAGGGCACGCGAGGAAACGGGAGGTGATTTCAACGCCCGCCCGCTTTCGGAATGCGCGGCCGAAAGACGGGCGGGCGGGCGGCGGGGAACGAGCGCGTCTTGCCGCTGTTTTTGCGCGTCAATCGGGCAAAATGACGCCATTTCGAATCGAATGGAATCCACGGCCTCTTTGTTGGAAAGCGCGTGGCGGGCGAGTGGAAAAGAAAGAGCGGCAGGCAAAGGAGAACCGTTCGTATCCAAATGTGACGTCATCTTGAGATCACAAGGGAAGACACCTTCGGTAGGGACAGACGGGCACGAGGATGAGTATTCCCATCGAATTATTTCGATTGCCAAGTGGAGCAGAGGCAACTCCCGAAAGCGACCGACGAGCACGAGAGGAACACCCGATTTCCTCCTCCCTCCCCGATTTCGACATCCCTCGCCCGCCCCGTCTTGCAGCAGGCGGCCGATCTCACGACGAAGACGGGCGGCCGGGCGATCAGCAGACCGCCGTGCACAGCGGCGTAAACAACGCGCGAACAAGCGGGCGGGCGAGCGGCAGAAAGGAGAGAGCGGAGGGACGCCGACATCCGCCCGGCCCCCCGAACGGAGTCGGCGGCCGTTTGGCGCCCGACCGACGGCTCGTGCCGCCGACCGCAAGGGGCGAACGGCGGCGAAATTTCGCCCAAAGCGGCCGCCCATTCGGGCGAGACGCGTTTCGATCCGCCCGCCCGAAATCCAAACGAGTGGCCCGCTCTGGACGTCGATTGCGATCGGCGGAGGGCGATCGGCATCCTCCGCTTTTGTTTACAGCAAAAGAAAGAACGAGAAGGAGGAAGACGGGCAGCGACGACTCGATTTCTGCGAAAGGAAGACGCCGCCGCCCGCCGCCGCCCGCTGCCGCCAAGCCGGGCGGTGGGCGGCGGAGATCGGCGGTCCCCCGTCCGAACGGAGCGAGCGGCAGGCCGCAGCACTCGATCGCCGACAAGTCAGGGAGGGGGTGAAAAAGGACCTCCTTCTAGACGAACACTTGAACAATCGAGCAATCCATTGACTCGCTGGTTGCCGCACGTGCAGAGGAAGGGGCACGCTACTTTGTGTGGGGGAACACAACCGATTCTTCTTCTTGCTGCTGCGAGTCGAGGAAGAAAAATTTCGGTAGCTCGGTTGATTGCTCGTGATCGCCGTTCATGTGTTCCCGAACGGGCGGTTGACGGACCGGCCGCTCGCCCCACGAACTGCCCGCTCATTCCGGAGGTCAAGTGAGTGTTGAGATCGACTCCACGAGCATCAGGTGAAGGGGCAGGAGAAGAAGCGAGTGGACTTGACGGCGATTCGGGTGCTGTTCCATTCGAACACTACAAGCACGAAATACGGTGGCTGGCGGAAGTATTCCATTCGTTCGAGTGAACTCGCGCTCATTGCACTCTTGGCACCGCCCGCCGCCCGGCCGCCCCGATGCTCGCCCCGCTCTGCGCCCTCCTGCCGCCGCTGGTGCTCGTGTGGACGGGCGCGATCGGCTGTCTGGACAAAAAGGTGCGTCCGCCGGCCGCCGCTCACTCCCGCCCGCCTGCAGAAATCGAAGGCCGGCACTCCCGCACAGCCCTCGCCGCTGCCGCCCGGCCACTTCATGCCCGCCGATGACCCCCGGGCGGATTCCATGTACGCCATCAAGACGGAGGTCGCGTTCTCCAAGCGCGAGGGCGTCGCCCCGCAGGAGTGATCGGCCTCAATGTGTCGTGGAATAAACAGCGTTCTTCTTCTGCTCGACAAGCGGCGTGGAATCAGAGCGCAATCCAATTTGCATGAGCAATTGGGCGGTTTCGCAGCGCAGTCGACATGCGGCGGGCGGGCGTTCATTTGTCACAGAAGCCCGCCGATCGAGCCGCCCGTCCGGATGTCCGCCGAAGGCACTCACACGGTCACGGCGAAGCGCGTGGGCGGCGCCGAGGAGGAGGTGACGCTCACGTTCTCGGCCCTCCGACTGTTCTCGCACGGCGTCTACTCGAACGTCTACACGGGCACGATCCACGACGGGGGCGAGGAGCGCACGATCGCCATCAAGAAGTGTTGGGGCAGCGAGGAGGACATGAAGGAGATCCGCATCCTCGAGCGCCTCAACCGCTTCGCGCCGAAGAACATCGTCAATCTGCTCTACATCTTCTCGAAGACGCACGGCGATCGGGTGAGTTCCGCCGCCCTCTCACCGTTCATCCCTCTTCATTTAGACGTGCTACTCGCTGGTCATGAAGTTCGTGCCCAACTCGCTGGCGTCGCTGATCCGCGCGCGCCGACCGCGCCCGCTGGAGCTGATCGACGTGAAGCTGTTCGGCTGGCAGATTTTCCGCGGGCTGCAGTTCGTCCACTCGAACGGGATCGTCCACCGCGACCTGAAGCCGCAGAACATCCTCGTGGAGCCCGAGTCGGGCAGCCTGCAGATCGCGGACTTCGGCTCGTCGCTCGTGCGCGGGGAGCCGGACGCGATGTCCAGCTACCAGGTGACCCGCTACTACCGCCCGCCCGAACTCCTCCTCGGCGCCCACAACTACGGGGCGGCCATCGGTGAGTGCTGCGAGCTCTCCTTCGTTTATCCCCTCGTTGTAGACGTGTGGTCGGCGGGCTGCGTGCTGGCCGAGATGCTGCGCGGGCGCACCTTCCTGGCGGGCTCCTCGACGGAGAACCAGCTGGAGAAGATCGTCGACTGCTTCGGCCTCCCGACCGCCGACCAGCTGCGCGCGATGCACGCCCGCCGCGCCCGTCTGCTCGAGAAGCCGCCGGTGGTGCGCGCGGCCGAGAACTTCGAGGCGCGCGGCCGCAACGCCCTCCCCCGCCTGCTGCCCGACGCGCCGCTCGTCGCCCTCGCGCTCGTCGAGAAGATCTGCAGCTACACGCCGTCCGCCCGCCTGCACGGGCCCAAACTCCTCGGCCACCCCTTCTTCGACGAGATCTTCGACTCGAACGCCCAACGCAACGGGCGGCCGCTCGACCTGCTCACCCGTTCGGTTTGTTCCGCTCTCCGATCCTCCCGCTCATCCCCCCTTCTCGCTGCAGGACTTGGCGCGCGCGGTGGCCGGCGACGTGAGCCGCGAGACGCTCGAGTCCCACACGGGGCCCGGAAGCGCGGAGCCCAACCGTTAACGCCTTCCGTCCACTCATTGATTCCTGTCCTCGCTTCTGCCCTGTGACTTCTTTCGCGTAAACACTCAAAATCACTTCTGTTCGGCTGGTTGTCTGCTTGAATGCGAGCAAGAACGGAAGGCGAATCAATTCGGAGAAGAAATTGGCCGAAATTCGAGTGATTTTCGTTGACTTGATCGAATTTCTGGAGAATCGCATCAGAAATCGGTGGGGATATCGAGAGTTTACTCGAATTCTACCGTTGCATCGAACATTGCAGCAAGTGCGAGTCGTTCTGTCGAACGGAAGAAGCGGCCACGAAGCCGCCCGCCCGCTCGTCGAAAATCCCCGTTCGGTTTGGCGGCGGCTGGGCACCCGAACAAAAAGCGGGCGGCGAATACGGTGGGCCGTCCGTCTGCCCCTCCGCGGCGGGCGGCGAGACGGCAGTCGGCGGCCTGCAAGCGGACGGCGGGCAGGCGAGAAATCGCCGCCGCCTCTCCGCTCGCCGCGATTCTCCGCCCGCCCGCTCGACCGGCAGGCCGTCTTGTTTTCGCGTCCGTTCGGGTCCCTCTTTCGACATCACGCGTCCTCCTCCGCCTCTTCCGATCCCTTCGCTCATTCCTCCTCGTGATTCCAGATCCCAACACCCACAACCGACGTGCCAAGATGAGCCGCGACCTCTCCCAACGCATGGCCGGCGCGAACATCGGCGGCGGCTTCCGCGGCGGCCCGGGGCCCTCGCGCGGTGGCGGCGCGGGCGGCGGCGGCCAGCGGCCCTCGGGCCCGCCGCCGGTCGCCCCCGGCACGGTCCTCACGGGCCGCTCCAACGCCTTTGAGATCGCCATCCGCCCGGGCAGCTTCGCCTACCGCTACGACGTGGAGATCGTGAAGCTCGGCGAGGGCGTCCGCCCGGACCGCCACCTCACCAAGCAGAACGACCCGTAAGTCCCCCGCCCTCCCTCCTCCTCCCCACTAATCCCTCTCGTCGTTGCAGCGGCCTCCGCACCGCCCAGAAGGAGTGCTGCGCGGACATCGTCGAGGCCCTGCACGGACTCACCGGCGGCTTCGGCGCCAACGCCCACTTCGTGTACGACGGCAAGAACACGCTCTACACGACGGCCGACATCCGCCCGATCATCGTGAGTGCGCGGGCGTCTCTCGGGGATCTGCTGGGGTCGGGCAGTCTCTTTTCTCTGCGGGGTCTCTCTTTCGAACGAGGATCCTCCTTCCCTCTCGTCTCCCATTCCCCTCGCTCATCCACTCGTTGCAGGCCCAGACGATCGAGCCGGAGCAGCTGAAGCGGCGGGCGGCGATGTTCGTGCGCAACTCGCGCATCGCGGTGAGCGTGAAGCCGAACGAGGCGGCGCCCCGCATCGACCTCTCGGCCCTCGACCCCGCGCTGGTCGGCGACGTGGCGGAGCAGGCGGACCGCACGGCGCGCAACTTCCTCGAGCTGGCCACCACGCAGTACGTCTGCAACATGTGAGTCCCCTTCCTCCTCTCTCCCCCCTTCACCCCCCGATTGCAGCGACGAGTACCAGCGCGTGTGTGCGGGCACGATCTTCGAGACGCGCGAGGCGGACCTCGTCGACGGCATGAACATGCGCGTGGGCGTCAAGAAGGGCGTGCGCGTGACGGCCCACGGCGGCCAGCCGAAGGCCTACCTCTTTGCGGACAGTGAGTGGCCTCCCCTCCGCTCCCTCCCTTCATTCCTCTTGCTTGCAGTGAAACGAACCGCCTTCTTCACCACCCAACTGCTGCACACGGTCTACCGCCAGCTGGTGCGCCGCCCCGAGGAGCGCGCCGCGTTCGAGCGGTTCTTCCGCGGCGTCCGCATGCACGTGAACTACGACCCGCAGCGGACGTTCGTGTTCGACCGCCTGTCGGAGCGGAACGTGGCCGACCGCTCGTACGCGGTGGACGGCCAGTCGCTGCCCGCCTTCTTCCGCGCGCGGCGCGACATCGACCTCACCGAGACGAACATCCCCGGCGCCCATCCGAAGCAGCCGAACGGCGAGGACGTCATCTACCCGCTGGAGGTCATCCGCCCGGTCGCCGGCCAGATCGTGCCGGTGGAGAAGCTGAACGAGGGCGCCATCCGCCGCCTCCTGCTCGTGAGTCCCCGCCCGCCCTCCCGCTCCCCCTCATCCTCTGCTGGTTGCAGGAGAACGCCGTGTTTCCCGACGTGCGCATGAACTACGTGATGCAGCACATGCGGCGCATCGGCGAGGGCTCGGGCGCCGAGTTCCTCGCGAACTTCGGCCTCCGTCTGCTGTTGGACTCGAACGACATCAAGATCACGACCTCCGCCACGCCCTCCATCCAGACGGGCATCCCGCGGCCGATCCAGCCGCAGCAGAACGTGAGTCCGCCCGCCCGCCCCTCCGCCCACTCACTTGCCGCCGCTTGCAGGGCTCGTGGTTCCGCGAGGCGGTCGGCATGAAGTTCGTCGAGGGCACCACCAAGCTGAAGAACTGGATCGTGGTGCACGACACGCGGGTGCGCGAGGACGAGTGCCGGTGAGTGGCCGCCCGCCTCCCCTTCCTCCCTTCACCGCCTCCTTGCAGCAACTTCGTCCGCCAGCTGCGCCGCACGGCCGGCGAGAGCGGCATGACGCTGCCCGAGCCGCTGGGCTACGAGGCGGCCGGCATGGAGCAACTACAGCGCGTCTTCGAGAAGGCCAAGCAGAACAAGGTCCAGTTCATCCTCTACACGGACGCCCAGCACATCAAGTCGCACGGCAAGCTGAAGCTGTTGGAGGCGTACTACAAGGCGAGTTCCCCTCCTCGCTCACTCCTCACCCGCCCGTCCGTTCAGATCCTCACGCAACACGTCGTCTCGAAGAACCTCGGGGCGGGCGCGCAGACGTGAGTTCTCCGTTGGATCCTCTCCACTCATCGATCACTTGCAGGCTGAAGAACATCGTCATGAAGACCAACGTCAAGTGCTTCGGCCTCAACTACACGCCCATCTTCCCGCGCGACCTGCAGGACCTCTCGCCCGAGGCGGAGGACCTGCTGATCATCGGCTACGACATCGCCACGCCGCCGCCCGCCACGCCCCGGGAGAAGTGGGAGCTGAAGCAGGCGGGCCTCACCACCGACAACAAGCACCCGGTCGTGGTGGGCGTGTGCGCCAACCGGCTGAAGAACTCGGGCTTCGCCGGCGACTTCTTCTACCAGGCGAGTGCACCCGCTCCTCGCTCTCCACTCACCTCCCTCTCGCCCGTTTGCAGCAGTCCCGCAGCGACCAGGTGTCGCCGAAGCTCCTGCGCGAGGCGGTGGAGGCGGCGACCGCGGCGGCGTGCAAGAACGGCCGTCGACCCACGCGCGTCCTCGTGCTGCGCGACGGCGTCTCGGAAGGCCGCCAGGAGAACGTCGTGAAGAACGAGCTGCCCCAAATCCGCAACGGCGTCCAGGCGGGCCTCGCCCGCACTCCGGTGAGCTCCCCATCTCTCCTCTTTTATTGATGCTCTTCTCCGTGTAGGAGACGGCCAACCTGCACCCGAAGATGACGCTCGTGGTCGCCACCAAGGAGCACTTCAAGCGCTTCTTCCGCAAGGCCGCCGGCGGCCAGCCCGGCACGCTCGCCAACACCTGCCCCGGCGACATCGTCAACTCGAAGGTCACCCGCACGGACGTGCCCGAGTTCTACGCGCAGGCCCACCACCCGCTGAAGGGCTCGCCGAAGGTGCCCCAGTACGCGGTGCTCGTGAACGAGCTGGGCATCGAGCCGCGCCGCCTCGAGCAGGCGATGCTCCTGCTCTCGAACGCGCACCAGGTCTGCGCCTGCCCCACCTCGCTGCCGGTGCCCGTGTACCTGGCGGACGAGACGGCCAAGCGCGGCATGGAGATCTACCAGGCGTTCCTGTGAGTCCCCTCCCGCTCTCCACCTTCCACTCACACCTCTCCTGCAGGATCCACCGCCAGAGCGGCCTGATGAACGAGGTCGTCCGCAACGACATGGGGATGTTCGATCCGCGCAAGCTGAACGAACTCCTCGGCTACGTGGGCTCCCCGCTCTACGGCACCCGCTTCAACGCCTGAACGGCTCGTGATGTTGGATCTTCCCCGTCCGAATCTGCCCAGTTGGAATCTCGTCTTCTCTTTTCCGCCCATTCTCTCGTCAAATGAATCCCAAGTCCCCTCCGCATCTCTCAACCGAATAGTCCCCCTCCTCCTCTCGCATTCTTCCACTTCTCCAGTAATTGAAATGTCTCGTTTCTCTCGCAGTATTTGGGCATAAACACGCATCGCAAGCGGAGTCGGCTGTTCGCGGGCGAAGAGCGAGGGCGGGTGGGAGGGAAGGCGGCCGATTGCAGCCGCGTTTGCTCTCCGCATTGGCTTCTCACTCAATCGATTGTATAGCGAGCAAGAGGTTGTTCACCGGAAGGATTGAACCGAAGCGTGAACTCAACGGTGTGTTCCGTCACCCTTTGTTCGTCTGCTGTTGGGCGAGGTGTACGTAAGACGGACGAGGGAGGGCAATACACGGAGATTTGGGTATTTGGAGGAGGGTGCTCGAAAGAGCACCTCGGCTGCTTGTTTGAGTTGCCCCGCAGTCACACGTTTAGGAGTGACCACGCACCTCACTCACCAACCCTCCGCTTTGTTCGGCGAGTTGAGCGGCATTCCACTGCCCCCGCGTCCTGCTCTTGAGCATATCGCCTTGCCTGAGATGGACGACGAAATTCCTCTCCATTCGGTGCAAATTGCAGCTTATCGTCCGCGTATTAGAATAAAGAAAAACATTCCATTTCGTTTCGGGGATTGCAAGATGGCGGGCAGTTTCGTCTACCACTGCTGTCCGTGGAGCGGGGAATTTCACGCATTTCAGCCGATTACTCAAACACAGTGGTGAGCGCTATTTTCAAACTACTGCTCATACTTTTTTCAGGTCTTTCGAAGTCAAACGATTTAAGGAGTGGAGAGCAAGAGAACTTCTCGTTCTTCCTCGGATTCATTCGATCGACGAGGATTATGCGAACAAAACGGTTCATTTGCTGTTCATCCAAAAGTTGGAGTTCGAATACATCGGTTTGATTCGAGAGAATTGTCGATACTCCTTATTGCAGCTCCGATGGCCGTCGTGTTCGTCAAGCTGGACTTCAAGCAGAAGACGGCGACCGTTGTCGAGGAGTACATCTTTGATAACTGCTCTTCGATGTCCTTTACTGACGGAAAGTGGTTGATTGTGGAGCGGCAAGCAGGAAACGACAAGACCAGGACCGTCTACAAGCTTCAATCGGACTTTGTGCTGCAGCTCGTCGGGGAGCCTGTGACGTTGCAGGAAGCGCGCGGTGTACAGTATCTGCTAAAAGGTGCTAAAAACCACGTGCACGACAATTCCGTGTGGTCGTTCCTCATCTCCGAGGATCACTCCAAGTTCACAGCGGACATCTCAGTCATCAGACGTTTCGATTTGATCGTTCGAGTCAACGAAATCATTGATTTGAAGCCCCTCCCCGAAGCCTTGCGCAAGAGCATCGTAAACAAACACGTAAGAAACGCGATCTTCGAATTCTGTCATTTATTTTTTGCAGCCCGACGATTATCACTACACGGGCTTGTGGAAAACCGGGAGGTTTTACATGGCAATCTCGTGCAACTGCTATCCTTCTCCTCACCGGAAGTGCACGTGCATTCAACAAGTGGCCATCTTGGACCTTCGCGCGGGGAAGTGGATGGACGTCCTGCTTTCGATTCGCGTCGACTCGGCCTTTGATCTTCCATTGTACTCGTCGCGCTTTGACGCGGAGAATGGAGTGCTGACGGTCGTGAGCTCAGACAAACAAGAGGTGTACGGGAGGGCCGAACCGTTCGCCATCCACTGCATTCCCTTCCAGTAAACACAGTCTGTTCGTATTGTCATTCGTGTTTCTTGCAGAAAGCCTGACCGTCTTTTGAACTTAGCCCTCGCCTCTGCGCTCCAGCCGTCCGTTGGGATGCCCACGTGGATTCTGACTGGCCCTGTTCGCCAGTTTTGAATTAAGAGTCTGCTCTTCCATCGCTGTTTATTTCGTTTGTTATCTGTTCGAATAAACTCCAACTCGTCAAAAGAAAAAAACTGCAGACCGGGCGACCGTTAGGGGCGGGCGTTGATTGCCGTATGTCAACAGAACGCGGCGGCGGATGTGAGTGGGCGTCAGGAGTTCTCTTTTGATTGTGGCTGGACGATTGTCATTTGGGCATGAAAGCTTGCCGCCCTCTACCGCCTGGCAGAAAAATAAGAAAAACGTAGATGTTCATTGACCAGATGGAAGCGATCAGCTGCCGAGCAGACGCCAAATTACCGCTTGTCCATTTGCCTCCTGATCTTTGGTGCCCCGGCCTCTTGCGCTGCTCCTTGATCAAAGGAGATTCCCGCTCACATGGCGTAAATCAACGCCCGCCCACATGTTCTCGGCTCGTGCGTTCCCACGACCTCGCGGGCATTGCCGGACGCATGGCGGCGGTCCAAAGTCCCTTGAAAGCGGGCTAAAAGCCACCCGAACCTCCCCATCAGTCCGCAGAGTGACCGCTCGCTCCCCACCAACTCCTCATTCGAGCTCTTCCGCCCGCCGAAATGCGCTCCTTCTCCGCTTTCGTCCTGCTGCTCCTCGCGTTCAACGGCGCTCTCGCTCAAGCGAAACCGGAGCTCAAGAACGGCGAGCTGCTGAACGAGGGCCAACCGGGATGTGCTCGCTTCGATCAGACGCCCATGTACGTCTACTGCTTCTGTTGCTTCAACCTAACTCCCTTGTTGCTTCCAGCGCCTTCTCCGGCCGGTGCCTCGCCCACAAACTCACGCTGGACGTCGCCCGCTCGGAGTCCTTCTCCATTGGCCTCACGGGCCTCGACTACGCGGAGTTCAGCGGAAAGGCCGAGTGAGTTCGAACAAGAAGGCGGACGATCACTTCGGCTTTGCAGCGTGGTCGTCCGCGTCAACCGCTGCCGCTTTGCGTTCCGCGTCTCGTGCGAGGAGGACGAGAGCTGCACGGTCTCCTACCCGCTCCGTAAGTCCCGCAAGAAGGGAGAGAACCCTCGATTTCTTGCAGCCAACACGAAGGGGACGTTCAACGCCTCGTTGATCCGCTTCGTCGTGAAGGACGAGCTGGTGACCGCCGAGGGCACGCTGATGACCGGCGGCATGTCGCACGAGATCTACAAGTGCCACTCGACGTTCCGCTCGCTGGACGCCGCCACCCGCTGCCGCTACGAAGTGCGCATCTACCTGAGCGAGGAATTCTCCGGCCATCAGTTCGAACTTGTGAGTGTCGACTGTTCGATTCAATCGAGAACTGTTCGTGTAGATCGGCGGCAACGTCCGCTACTACCGCAACGGGCGCAACAAGACGACCACTCCCGTCGCGCCGGGCGGCCAGGAAGAGGCCGAGGAGGAGACGACCCCCGAGACCACGACCGAAGCGACCACCACTCCCGCCCCCTTGACGACGAGCAGCACGACGGTCGTTCCCAGCTCGCCCGCCGCTGCCGTCGGACTGATCGAGGGCGCGCGGATTGGGACGAAGAAGGTGGACGACCAACCGCAAGCGGACGCCGCTTTTAACTCGAAGGTGACTGTTGAGAAGATGGCCGACAGTCCGGACGGGAAGTTCACGCTGTAAGTTGATCGAGAAAAGGGAAGGAATGAACGGCGTGTGTCCAGGGTCGACCTCCTCATCCGCACTCGCGTCTCCGTGCCCAAGAACTGAACGATTAGACGGGAAAGAAGCAATCGCATTCCATTTAACCCTCATTTTGCCTAGCTTTCGTATGCTTTCGCAATAAACTGTTGATCTGGTTGCCCGCACAAAAACGAAGAAAGTTAATTTATGAACAAAACTCTTCATTTCTTGAGCAACGAGACGACTTGGGCGGCCAGCTTCTCGAGGTCGCCGTCCTCTTCGAGCAGCGAGTTGGCCTTGCAGTAGGTGTGGTGCTTCCGCTCGAACGTGAAGCAGAAGTCGGCGAGGTGGAGGACGGAGTCGAAGTGGGGCGAGGGGTCGAACGAGAGCACTCGGACGTCTTTCGTTTCCTCCGCGCAGTGCCGTGCGAACTGCTCAAAGAGCACTTTCGCCATTGGGGCGTGCGGGTGGTGCAGAAACTGGAAGCAGGCGAGTGCGGTCATCTCTCGAATCTCAATCTTCTTACTTCCAAAAAGGTCGTCAGCGAGTGAACGATCACAAACGCCCCTCCCGTTCGGCTCAAGTGTGGGGCGCAGAGCTCGTTGAGTGTTCCAATTGAATGCAAGTTAGAGGTGATCAGTTGGTCCAAAACGACCAGAGAATCGAGGCGGTACATTCCTTCTTTAAAGATGACGGCTGCATTGTTGATCTGACGCGAAATGCGTGAAAGGACAATCAACGGAACAAACCAAAACGTCCAACCGGCCGAACTTTTCGATCGTTTTGTCCACGAGTCGCCGTTGGTCGCACTCGTTCGAAATGTCGCCATCCACGATCAACCAGCGGTCTTCAGGGACGTTAAGTGCGCGGAAGTCCGCTTCCAGCGCCTACGAGAGTGTGAAGAAGAGGTAAATGGAGAGCAGAGAACCTTCAATCGTTCTTCCGACTGCCCGTGAGCCGCAACTCGCGCGCCTCGCCGAAGAAAGTGGAGAGCGCACGCTCGTCCCACTCCGCCATCACTCGCTCCTTCGTATGCATTCAATCAATCGAGCAATGAGGAGGAACTTACCAGTCAGAATCACCACCTGGCCCTCAAGAGCGGCCATTCGGCCGAGCAGCAGCCGCGAGATTGCCGCTTCTTCCCGCGCGCATCCCCGTCGCTCCTCTTCGTCGGCTGCTTGCAATTCGATCGTTCGATCAACAGCCGATCGAGCGGGTTTGCAGGCCGCGCGCACAAACGACGAGTTTTCGATTGCGGCGAGCATCCGAAAGCGGCGCCCCGAACGGACGGCGGCGGCGTTCTTTTGTTTTCGACACGTCGGCTTCTCGTCCCGCCCGCTCGATCGAACGTCTTCGGTTTCGCGCGCGACCTCCGAGTTCAACCGAACACCCGCCCGCCGCCGCGATGACGTCCGCCCGACGGGAAAGTGGGTCGAATTCCCCGCCGCCACCGTCTTTTTATTCTGAGATCAACGCGACAAATTCCGACCGTTCTCACCCACCCGCAAACAACAAGCGGGCAGCTGCAGCCACTTGCAACATCGAGCAGGCAACCAATTGGATCGAACGAACAGTTCGAAGCCGATCCAGCGGTTATGCAAAACGCAACGAACGAAAGAAAGCGGAACACCCGCAAAAATGCGCTCATTTCGGAAATCGCCGACCGTCCGCAATGGTCTTTCGGTCGCTTCTCGCCCGTCTGCTGTTCGTGGCGGCGGCGATCTCGGCGGCGAAGAACGAGGACGGCGGCAAGTGCACGCCTTGCGGCACCCAGTGGGCCTCGCTGCTGATCGGCGTCGCCGTCGGGGCCGTCGGAATGCACTTCTTCGGGCAGAAGCCGGTGGCCACGTGCGTTCTCTCATTCCTCCACTCTGCTCACTCCTTCTTTGCAGCCGCCTGGCCGAGAACAAGGCGGAGAAGGCGGACAAGTCAGAGAAGTCACCATCTGTGGAGTCGCCGCCGCCGGACGTCCAAACGCTCGACGAGATGCCGTTGGGAGTGAGCCGCCCGCCTCCTTTCCCTCAGTCCTATTCCGCTTGCAGAAATACGGAGCGCAGGAGTCCGCGTGGCCGATCAGCGGCGAGCAGTTCCGGCAGCACATGCAGCAGATGGCCGAGCTGATCGTCGCGTACGTGCGCGACCCGACGAAGTACAAGGTTCTGACTAGTGGGTTCTCTTTGCCTCCTCTCCGCTCAATCCACGTGTTGCAGCGGAGAGCTTCGGCTTCCTGTACAACAAGCTGCCCCGCAAGGCGCCCGAAGCGTCCGAACCGTTCGATCGGATCATGGCGGACGTCCACGAGAAGATCCTGCCCGGCCTGATGCATTGGCAGTCGCCCAACTTCCACGTTCGTCCGAGCAATCGACCGCTCATCTCCGGCCATTTGCAGGGCTACTTTGCGTGCGGCCAATCGTACGCGGACATGCTCGCCGAGACGCTCATTGCGGGCCTCTCGGTCGTCCCATTCGCGTGGATCAGCGCGCCGTCCATCACCGAGCTCGAGATGGTGGGCGGAATTCGTGGTCGGTTGGACGTCGAACTAACCGACTGCTTCGTTCAGGTGGTGATTAACTGGTTCGCCCAGGCCATCGGACTGCCGCCCGACTTCTACTTCGCGGAGGTCGCCACCGAGAGCAAGGGCGGCGGCGTGATCTGCGTGAGTCCAATGAACAAATAGGCTTCCAGCAATCGTTTCTTTTAGAACTCGTCCTCGGAAATCATCTTCGTTTGGTGAATGGGCACCCCTCTTTTATTGTTAGCTTAATCGTCCCCTGCTTGCAGCGTGATGGCCGCCCGCACGAAGTGCCTGCGACGTTCGTCCTTCAACCTTTGGAGATTCTCAACGGCATCGTTTATTGCAGGCCTGGTGAACGACAAGGACCCGGCGCGGCGCGAGAAGGAAGCCCACCTGCTGCCGAAGCTGGTCGCGTACACGAACATCGAGGCGCACAGCTCGATCGAAGAAGGCGTGCCGCATGGCGATGATCCCGCTGAAGACGGTGCGGCCGGACGAGAAGCACTTCGGCCTGACCGGCGAGCTGCTCGAGCGGGCGATCAAGGAGGACGTGGAGGCTGGCCGGACGCCCTTCTACATCCACGCCAGCTTCGGGACCACAAACACAGCAGCGATGGACAAGATCGACGAGCTCGCCGCGTTGGCCAAGAAGTACAATTGCTGGCTGCACGTGAGTCGACTAACGACGGATGCTTTCAATCAATTTGCTCGTTGCAGTTGGACGCGGCGTACGCGGGCAACGCGTTGATCTGCCCAGAGTTCCGCCCGTTGGCGCGCGGGATCGAACTCGTGGACTCGATGAACTGCAACATGCACAAAATGTTGCTCACCACGGTGCCGATGTCGTTCCTGTGGTTCGTCCCTTCCTTCCACTTCCTCACTCGATTCGTGTGTTTGAGGTGCCGCCACAAGATGGACATCGAGAACGCGTTCGCCGTGCACCCGACCTATCTGAAGGATCAATGTGAGTGTCCCACCGGCTGCTCGTGATTGATCCCACTTCCATTCAGGCGAGACGCCCGCCTTCCGGCACTGGGATTCGTTCACTCGTCCTCTATCGATCCCTATCGTTTCGTTTCAGGAATCCAGTTGAGCCGCCGCTCGTTGGCGCTGAAGGGCTGGTTCGTGATGCGCTCGTTCGGCCTCAAGGGGCTGCAGGAGCACGTCCGCCGCGTGAGTGCCGCCTTTTCGTTCCTTCAACCAGCTGGTGCGTTGCAGATGGTGCGGATGGCCGACCGCTTCCGCGAGTTGATCAAAACGGACGAGCGCTACGAGTTCGTGGGCCAGCCGGTGCTCACGCTCACCGCCTTCCGTCTTCGCGTACGTGGACTCTCAGAAGTTTTCTTCATTGCCGCTCCTTCAGGACGGCGACCCCAAGGAGGCCAATCGCCTGACCACCGGCTTGTGCGAGTACCTCAATCGCTCCAATCAGATCTTCGTCACTCACGCCAAGCCGATGGTCTTTCCCGCCTCTTTTCTTTGTTCACTTGTTTCGTTTAGGGAATCGACGTCGTCCGCGTGAACTTCAGCCACAACTTCACGACCGAAGAGGACGTGGACGCCTCGTACCGCGTGCTGAGCGAGCTGACCGAAGAGGTGGGTTCTTCCTTTCGGCCCTCTCATTCCTCTCTGCTGCAGTACCTGGCCGAAGCGACCACGATCTCGGCCCACCGTTGTCTGGCCAACGAGAACACGCCGATCCACGCCTCGCCGCAGGTCCCCTCGCCGCGCCGCCCGTCGCCCCGCTTAGCGATGGCCCGCGCCCGATCGCCCCGCTCGCCCCGTAATCTGCCGCCGAAGAAGAATTGAGCGGCGATCTTTGATCAAACGCTTCTCCTTGCCTCTTCTTTCGTTCCTGCCCGCAATAAACAACGATCGGAGGTCACTTGAGGAGGGACGGGAGATCGCAGGTGTTCGCCGGCCGCCTGCCCGCTTGATCGCCGCTCCGATCGGCCGACCGCTCGTTTGTTCGTCGCGTTCGGCACTCGGCTGGACGAGCGGGTGGCGGACGTGATCTCGCGTTGTTTTGCTCGAAATAAACTCCTTTCATTGACCTTTGTTCTTTGAAGGAATGAACCGTCTCCTGCTCGTTCTCCTCTCGTTCTTCTTCGGAGCGTCGATCGTGCTCGCCGGTCACTACCATGTGGCCGTGAAAGGAGCGTTCACGTGTCGTGACAAGGTCTACTCGGATGTCGTGAGTTCTTTTTTGCAATCAACACGAGCACATTTGTTGCGCTCAGCATGTGGAGTTGCTCGATTACGATATTTTCTATGCGGACGTTCTTCTGTCGACCGTCGACGCCTCGAAGAGCGGGAAGTTCTACATCGAGATGAGCTTGGCTCTTATCGTTAATAGAAAGCAATGTCGATCTTGCAGGGCGATCGGACGGAGCTCGTGCCCTTGATCCCCTACGTTACGATGTGAGCTGCCTTTTCACGCTTTTCTCACCACTCAAGCGAACGCTTGCAGCACGGACAAGTGTCGCGGGAAGCCCTCGTGCTGGAAGTTCTGGATTCCCGGAGACTACCAATGGTTTGTTTCCTCCTCTCCTTTTGGTTCACTTGCTCGTTTTCCAGGATGGACGGCAACCCGAAGAAGGTCTATCACATGGGGACGGTCAACCTCACCGACCCGCACCAAGAGACGTGCTGAGCACTCGCTCCTTCCCCTGCCCTTTCTGCTGTGTGCAATAAATCAAATTGGATTGTTCAGAAATCACCGGCCGATCATTCGAAACAATCAAAGAAATGCGAAGAAGAGCGGCTTCAAAGCTCCCACCGGCCGGCCGTCGAGTTGCCGCCTGTCCACAAGCTGAGGCTCTCGAGGAGGGAGCCGTCCGTCGAGTTGTGCCGCAAGTTCACGTACTCCGTGATGTTGAAGCAATCCGAACTGCCGAGGTGTCGGGGGCAGTTGATCGGATTGCTGATGAGGACGCCTGCAATCCACTAGTGAGCGACAGAAAACGCTGACCACGCACCGGCCAACGACGCGGTCATAAAGCAGGAGATGCAGCCGGCGAACAGGGCGCGCAAGGCAAGACGCGAAAGGAGTGGCTTCCGTTCGGGCTGCATCCCGCCCAGCACGCCCAGCTGGATGCCGACGGACGAGAAGTTCGAGAAGCCGGCCAGCGCGTAAGTGGCCACCATCGCGCCTTTGGGCTGCAAACACAAACGAAAGAAACGATTGCTTGTTGTGAGTGCGGGCACTTGCCGAAAGGAGGTTGTTGTCGATCATCTCGCCCAGGTGTTGGTAGGCGATGAACTCGTTGAGGACGGTCTTTGTGCCCATCAGTTGGGCTACTCGGAGCGTCTCGTTGATGTCTCCCGTGACGCCCATCACGTAGGCGAGCGGGAAGAAGACGTAGCCGAGGAAGAGCTAGAAGCAGCAATCACACTCGATACCTTTTTTCCCACACCTCGAAGCTCCAGCCCTCCTGACCGACCAGTCCGCCCATGTAGCCGATGACGGAGTCGATAAACGCGAGCAGGGCCAAAAAGACGATCAGATTGGCAAGAATGGCGGTGACCAGCTCCACAGCCGCCACCGCCCCGTTGCTGATGCACTCCAACGCGTTGTTCTCCTCGCTGAACGCAGTGGAGTGACTTCAAGCAGGCATTCAACCACCCACCCTTTCGGCAGCTCCAAATCTTCGATGTTCTTCAGCTGCGACTTCTCCGTTTCCGGGTAGAGGATCTTCGAACACGCAAGGCTGCCGGGCGCGCTCATCACCGTTGCGGAGAGCAAGTAGGTGGGGCAGGCGCCCATCGCGATGTAGGCGGCGAACAGCGAGCCCGCGATGCACGAGAAGCCCGAAGTCATGACCGCGTGCAGCTCACTGGCGGTCATCCGGCCGAGGTAGGGCCGAATCAACATCGGGGATTCGCTCTGATCGACGAAATGAAAACAATCCTCGATTGGATGCAACCCACCTGCCCGAGGAAGATACACGCGCAACTGTTAAGCGACTCCGTGGCCGTCGTGCCAAGCGTCTCAAAAACCCATTTGAGGTAATGTAATCTACTTTAAAGTTCCCTACGAGTTGCATAAGCCAGCCCATTCGTCGAAGCACCGCTTGCATGATTCCGAAGTAGTAGAGAAGCGCCACCTGCAAGCGGAGTTCAAAAACGAAAAAATAATTAATCACTTACAACTGCGCCAAAGTAGACGACCGCTTGGATCACCTAAACAAAAGAAGACAATAGATAGCCTAATATCGAATGAAATGAGCGTACGGAGAAAGCAAAAACGGGCGACATTCCGCAGATGTTGGGGGGCGCCGCCAGGAAGCCGTAGACGAAAGATGTGCCGTTGTCCGTGAACGAGAGGAAGTCGATCACGAGGGTGGTGGCGTCGTTGAACCGCTGCCCGCCCCAGTCCCAGCGCAACACGAGGAGGCCCATGATGAACTGCAGGAGGAGCCCCAGGATGACCGGTCGCCAGTTGATGTGCGACGGGTGGGCCGAGCAGAGGAACATCAGAAGCACGTAGAAAGCCATCCCGCTGAGGCCGATCAGCCGCGTGCGGTCGTTCGCCGTGTCGAACACAAGGAAGACGACCACAGCGGCGAGCACGAGCAGGTAGCACGCTCTGCAACATGAGAGACGATAGAATGAGCACGATCGAACGGGATTCACCCACTTACAATCGAAAGATCGTCAAACGCCACGCGTAGCTCATGTAGGCGCCCACCACCTTGCCGCCGCCCCGCCGGAAGAACGGCGAACAGAAGCGGAGGATCACGAAGCGGTAGAAGACGTACGCCCACACGACGATCGTGAGGATCATCAGCGGTTCGGCCTTTTTGAAGTTGTGCGAGAGGGCGAAGCCTGAACGGAACAAACGATCGGCATTCAACCCTCCTCCTTTCTTCCGAACAAACCAAGGAACACGTGGTAGCCGAGTAAAAGGAGGAGGTAGAGTCCAATGCGGAAGACGGCGGCGTTCGATTCAAAGAAGCCGCCGATCCCCTTCTGGACGACCTCCACGTAGCGCAAGACGCCGGTCACTTCCTCATCCAACTCCTCCGGCACGTACGTGTTCGGCTTGAGGCGATTGCCCTCGTCGATGAACGTGCCGCCATTCGTCTGCCGCACATCTTTTGATTGCCCGAAGAGATCACCGCTCACCTTCCACGCATCGCCGCCGCCATTCTGCAGGCCGTCGGGGTTCACTTCGATCTGAAAGACGTTGCCCGGAGCGGCGGCCCGGCGGCTTCTTTCGGTCCCACTTTCCGACTGGCGATCGGCCATTTCGGGCGGTCGGGAGTGAGTGGGGGCAACCGGGCGGGAGTGCTGACTAATCGGAAGCGGGAATTCGGTTCATCGCCCTGCAAAACGGGCGGCGTGAGCGGACGGTTCGGGCGCACAAAAGCGGCTGCTTTGCTTCGAGTTCAACACGCGACTCGTCTATCGGCAACGCGGAAGGCGGAAGAAGAAGCACCGACCAACCGAACGACGAAAAGATCCACGGACGGGCGTGGAGTGCGGGAACGAACAATGGAAAGAAGTAGCCGGTGATTAGACGCCCCCGATTACACGCCCGTGCTGCTGCCGAACGAGCGAAGTGATAAGCGGGGAGAAGAGCCCACATTCTACGCTCAACCCTCTACTTTCTACCTTCTTCTTTAGGCTACGGCCCTGAATCAAAGGTCAGTCAAGCAGTGCGGCAATTGTTCGCGTGAGAACGAGCAAAAAAGATGACATTGGTGGCGGGAAAAACGCTCGCTGTGGCTTGGAAAGACGGCCGCCGGGGAGCGCGAGCTCGCGAGTTCGCACTTGAAGTTGGCGGCTCCGAGCTTCCGCTCATTAATTGAAGGGCCACGTGCTTCTGATGGCAAACATCTGACTTGCAGGAAGGAATGTGGAAAGACGATTAATTGGGATGCTATGTTGTTCCTTTTCCTGCTTTGTTTCCGATTGATTGCCGTGCTTTCGGTTGAATCTGAGGGTTCATTACCGTTTGTTGCGATTGAAAGCAAGAGGAAGGCAAACAAAAGCGTGCGAAACGCCGCCCGCTCCGGTCGAGTGAGCAGAACGGGCGATCAAACAAAGCGGGCCGCCCGACTGCACGTGGCGAAGTTGCGGGCGGGATTGCGGGTGGATTGCCGCCCTTCTCGCTTTCGATTTCCGCTCTTTCATCCACGGCTAATATTCGACAGAATAAGGTGCAGGCCGAGTTAAATGATTGAAAGAAACACCCACTTCTTCGTTCCTCCGTGCGCCACTCGCCGCGATTGTTTGCGGGCGAGGCGCTTGGCCGAGAGTGGCTTTTGGTCGCGCGCGCGGTCGAAAGCGCTGCTTTCTCCTGGATTTCTGCCGATTGGTCGCGTGTTTCTCGTCCTCCCTGCCTCGAATTAATTCCCGTCGCTTTCAGAGACCTGCGCACGATGACGGACGACTGTTGGGCGGGGCAGGGCGTCGGGCAGGAGGACCTGACGGAGGAGGAGCGCGAGCACCCGTTTGTCGACGAGGAGCCGTCCGACCGGCCGGCCGAGCTGCCCGCCGGGATGGCCGCCGAGAACCGCCTGCCGTCCATGACCGAAGAGGAGATGGACCTCGTGTTCACCCAAGAACAGCAGTCGTCGGCCATGCAGAACCTCATCATCGGCAGCATTCTGATGTTCACGCTGCCCGCCACGGTGATGTACGCCTCGTACAAGCTCGTGTTCGAAGGTGCGTCCTTTTTTCCATTCATTCGTGCATCTCCTCGCTTGCAGGCCACTTCCACATGAAGCAGGAGGACGCGTCGTTGTACAGCGGGATCGTGGGCATCGCGTGCGTGTTCCTGATCGTCATTCTGTTCGTCATCCAAGCGTACCGCGAGGAGCAGGGAATCGAGAAGCGGTTCGAGGCGCTCAAGAAGCGCGAATAAACGGGTCCGTCCACTCAATTCACCCTAGGCTTCTTCGCCCAAAAGAAACAATCACTCTTGCTCAAAGAAACCGGTTTATTCGCCTAGGGACTGCAACAAGCGGGGAGCGTCTTCGAACGGGGTCTCCGAAGAGTCGAGCAGCGAGGTCTCCAGTTCGAACACCCGCCCGAACGTGCGGACGAGCGGCTCGAGGGCGTCGTCGATTCCCACCGGGCGGCCGGTTTCCAGCGAGAGCGAGGTGGCGGTCATCCCTTCCAGGCCACACGGAACGATCTAAACGCGAAGAACGGATGAGAAGAGTGGACAGGAAACTCGCCTGCTCGAACCACTTCATGTCCGTGTCGCAGTTCAACGCCAGCCCGTGGCTCGTGATCCCCGCGCGCACTTGGAGGCCGATCGCCGCGAGCTTCCGCCGGCCGTCGACCCAAACGCCCGGATTCTCCGTGCGGCCCACGTGCGGAACGCCGAAGTGGTCGCGGGAGAGGCGGATGATCGTCTCTTCGATCAATTCGACGCACTTCTTCACGCCGACCGGCCGCTGCTGGACGCGGAGGGCGCGCAGGTTGAGGATCGGGTAGGCGACCAGCTGGCCGGGCCCGTGGAACGTGATCAGGCCGCCCCGTTTGATCCTGAACACACCCACTCATCGACGCCTTTCATTGGTGGACCGACCGCTGGAAATCGGCCCCCAAATCGCGGAGTTCTCGTTCCTTCTCCGCCGTGTACACGTGATCCCGCAGGCCCACCGTGTACACGGGCGGGTGTTCGACCAGGGAGAGGAAGTGCCTAAGAAGCGTTTACTCTCGAACGAACAAAGAAATCAACAATGAACGCACTTGTTTTTGAAAGAATTGGACCGAACGAACTGGAAGAGCGCTTCTTGAATGCGGAGGCCCTCGGCGAACGGCCGCCGTCCGAACCACACGGCGGCGATCATTTGCGCGCCTTCCGCGTGGGCAGCGGGGCGGAGGTCGCGTACAGGCGTTCTTCCCGCGTTCTGCAACCGGAACAAGCAGGAATGATCGAAGGATGGAGGGGAACTTGCCGCGTCTTGAACTCCGTCTTGCCCACGTGGAAGATCTCGCGCAAGTGGACGTTCTTCGGGCCCTCCGGCTGCTCGACGGCCGCGTTCGCTCGGCGCCGCTCTCGGCTTTCTTTCACCGCCTGAAAACAGCAAACGAATGGAGGGAAGAAAAAGGCGAACACACCTCTCGATCGCGGGCCAACCACTCGGCGTCGATGGTACGCGAGTGCTCGAAGGGGAACGGCTTTTCGGGATGCCAACAGGCGATCGTCCCGTCGGCCAGCGTCTCCACTTCCCAGCGGCTGCAAACAAAGAGAAGGAATCAACTGGAAGCAAGAAAGAACTCACTTTCGGTCGGCTTCTTTCGAATTCGACGAGGAGGCGAAGCGGACGGCCGACGAGCGAAGAGCGGGCAGATTCGTGAGGACCTTCGAGCTGACGAGTCGGCGGAGCATCACGAGTAGAACGAACTTCCAATCGAGTTCATCACAGGAAAAAGAAAGCAGAAATCAGGCGGACGATCCCGCCGTCCCGCTTTCCTCGGCCGCTCGACCTGAAGCGGAAGGCCAACCGGCGGAGAGGAGCGCGTCGAGATGGCCGGGCAGAACGGCCGCTTACCGTAAAACGGCAAACAAGCGGCTTAATTGACTGGCAACTGTTCAATAAAGAAGAGGACGAAAAGCGACTGCATTTCTAGCCAGCTTTGTCATTAATGGTTCGTGTGTTTGCCAGTGCTAAAATGGAACAAACCAAGAAAGACTAGATTCTTCTTTCGCTTGCTGACTTCGTCTCCATGGCGTTCAGCAATGACGTCCATGCTCCATTCATTCAATTGTGCTTGACGTTGAGGAACGCCGACTGCCGTTCGGGCTTCGATTTTCGATTGAACGGCGGCATCAGACGGCCGGCCGGGCGAACATCGTCGTCGTGCACGAGGAAGGCACGGGAGTAAGAAGGGCAGTGCGGAAGCGAGGGGATTTTCTCGTTCGTCCCCGCGGCGCTCCGAACTGAAGCGCCGTTTTTGGCCGTCGGCGGGCGAGCGGGCGGGCGGCCAGTGGCCACTTGGGCGGCCCCCATCGATTCTTTGCGGACGGCCGGCGGGCGGCCTTTCGGCGCACTCGCCTTTTGTTCCGACGGAAGCCGCGTCTTTTCCAGATTCCCCGCCGCTCCGCCGCCTTCCGCGGCCTCCTCCTCGCAGATTATAAAAGTTTGTCGGTTTGTTGTGCGCCGCATTCCACCCACCCTCTTCATAATCCGCTTGATTCTTCCTCCTTCTTCACGAGTAGTTCGTCTAATTGGCTCATTCACCGCCAACGGGCTCCCCGGGTCTTTCTCGCTTCCAATCAAAACAGATGGCCAAGGGGGGAAATCAGGAGGAGGAATTCCCGCGGGGGCCAAACTGCCGGCCGCCGTCCACGCGCCCAAAACGAAGGAAGGCGCCCCACACGCGACGAGCGTAAAAGAAGGCGGAAGAATTCGGTTCTTTCGTAATTCGATGCGATGAATTCATGCGCACAAATGGCCGCTTTCTGCCCGCCTCTGGAAGGGCGATCCGCCACCCGCTGCTGGTGTTCGTTCGATGGAAGGCGGGGGTTGATTGGCCAAATTCCCGGCTTCTCGCGGGCGATCGCCGACGTGAAGGGACGGCGGGAGGGCGCGGATGAAGTCGCTTGTTTTCGTTCGCGTTGACGTGGGCTTCCGACGCGGACTTCTTTTTCGTCGTAAACGCGCTCTTCTCCCGCGCCGTTTGCCCGCCCGCTTCTTCGCCCGCGCCGCCGCCGCCGCCGCTTCGTGGACGGCCGCGGGGCCCGCCGACGGCGCTCTTCGCTCAAAAATGCCAATAGAGGACGCGGACGACGCTTTTCTTCGTGGAGGGGCGGGCGGGCGGATTGGAGCGCCGAGTGATGAAAGCCGGGCGGGCGGTTTGGGTTCGCCCGGCTGGAGCTGTCGACATCTTCCGCGTTGACTCACCGCTGCTGCGATTATGCACGACGGGCGGGGGCGGTGGCGGTGAGGGGCGGGGGAACGTGGCCGCGTAATCGTTTGCTCTCGCTCGTGCTCGCCGGACTCCCGAATCGATTCGACTCTTCCGGATTCCAGCCGCTCCCCCTCGTCTTCCTCTTCGCTCCTCGCTTCTTCCTTCTCCTTCGATCATGGCGGCTCCCTCCTGCGACGGCCGGCGCGCCCGGGCAGACCGATCAGAACTTCGACTACATGTTCAAGCTGCTTATCATCGGCAACTCTTCCGTGGGCAAAACCTCCTTCCTTTTTCGCTACTGCGACGACTCCTTCACCTCGGCGTTCGTGTCGACGGTCGGCATCGACTTCAAGGTGAAAACCGTCTTCCGCGGCGACAAGCGAGTCAAGCTGCAGATTTGGGCGAGTCCCTTCAATCCAATGACTTCCTTATTTGTTCTCTGCTTCAGGACACTGCCGGCCAGGAAGTGAGTGCTCGACGACGTCCAGTGAATTCTTTTGATCTCCTTTTCCTCTTTTAGCGCTACCGAACGATCACCACCGCCTACTACCGCGGAGCCATGGGCTTCATTTTGATGTATGGTGAGTGGAGAACACGCTTTCCTCTTCTTCCTACTGCCTTCTTGTCTGCAGACATCACGAACGAGGACTCGTTCAACTCGGTGCAGGACTGGTGCACTCAAATCAAGACGTACTCGTGGGAAAACGCTCAAGTGGTGCTCGTCGGCAACAAGTGCGACATGGACGAGGAGCGAGTGGTCTCGTACGAGCGGGGACGCCAACTGGCCGACCAGCTGAGTGAGTGGCCGCTGCTTGAAGCGAAGGAAAGTGCTCGTCTTCAGGCCTCGAGTTCTTCGAAGCGTCGGCCAAGGAGAACATCAACGTGAAGGCGGTGTTCGAGAAGCTGGTTGACATCATCTGCAAAATGGCCCTCGACAAGTCCAACGCCGCCCCCCCAGCAGCCCCAGGGCCACAAGCTGGAGGCGAACAACGCGCCCGCCCCCAAGGCGGGCGGCAACTGCAACTGCTGAACGTCCGCCGTCTCGCCCTTGCTGCTCCCAATGGTTCCCTAGGGCAATACTAACAAAACAGAACTTCTTTTAACTGAGGGCATTTAGTCATTTCCGTCTAATGAAACGATTAGAGGATCGCGCTAGTCTCCACCTTCCACACAAGCATTCTTTTTTTCTTTTGATCACCGTTCACTTAATTTCTGTCGTTCTCTCGATCGTCCGCCTTCTCTCCTCCCGAATGCCACCGTTTTTTTTATCAAACCCGCGAAGCCGACGGCGACTCACTTCTTTTCTCCGTTCTCTTGTGTTCTTCTCGTCTTCTGCTTACTGTACACGTGAATCAATGGAATAAATGATCCGATTTCTCGCGCTTTCGCTTGTTTCGTTGCAGCAGACGATCTGTTTGTTCGGTTGGTTGATGAGTGGGGGGATCTTCTGCCCACACAACCGGCTTGTTCGAAGCTTCCGACCGACCGAAAGGTTGGCGGCCGCTTTCGCCGTCGCGGGCACTCCGCCGCCCGCCCGCCCGCCGAGAACTCGAGTGGAAATCGGAACGGAGTAAATAATCCACGAATTCCCCTCCCTCCCCTCCTCCGTCTTCCTGATCGACCGGCGGCCCTCAAATCCGCCCGCCCGCCGTCCACGAAGATCCGCGCCGATTTTCGCTCTCGATCGGCGGCCGCCGTTGGTCACGGCGTGTGGCGATCGACCGGCACCCCCACCGAACATCCGCTCGTTTCGAATTTCGTTGGGTTCGAACTCACCTTTCTTTTTACACTGAGGGTATTTGGTGGTCGTTATTGCCTTGCGTTCTGTTGATTGCGAGACGTGGTTCAGTTCGGTCCTCGCTGCGTAACGCGAACGAGTATTTCCCGAGCAACGGGCATGTTTCCGCGTTTGTCGCCCGCCGCCGCTTGGAACACTCGAAACGGGCGGCCGGCTTCCGCGTATCAGGCGCTTGACCCGAAACTCGGCACTCGAAGCGGGCGGATCCAAGCGGTCGCCCCCGCTTCACCCGCCGGTTCCCGATCCACTTGGGCGGTTCTTGAAGCCGCCGAGAACGCCGATGGAGGCGGCGGTTCGAACCTGCGCCCGCATTTCCATACTCACCGCACGCTCTTATTTGCCCGTCCATTAGATCCCCGACCATCCGCGTGTTCGTTCGAATGCCGCCCCAAGTGGACGGGTTGCGTTGCGTGGTCATTCGTTTATGCTTGTTCACAGTTCACAGTTCGCACTTGTTTTATTGCATGTTATCCGTTAGCCTTCTCTCACCGCTCACCTTGTTCTCTCTCGTTGTCCTCGTTGCGGTGGCGATCGACGATCGCCTTGTAAAGCTCTCGCTAATTTACGACCGACCGTTCGTTTTGGTCGAGAGCGGACGGCTACGTGCGATCCCCGCAATCCATCGCCTTCTTTCTTTTGCAAACACTTTGGTTGGACAGTCGGCAATTAGCGAAAGGAAGGCGGAAGCAATGATCACGTTCGATGGGCGCCGCTGGACGTCCGCCGGCGGGCGATCGACGGCCGGCCGTGAGTGGGCGAAATACGGCGGCTGCCCGGGCGACCAAAAGAAGCCGCAGGTGGAGGTGGACACGCGGCTGGAGGCGAGTCGTTTGAACGGCGGGCGGCGCCCGTTCGGTCACACTCACCGCTCGTTCCCGCATTCCATCGGCCGGCCGCTCGGTTCTTAACACCGCCCACTGCCGATGGTCGGGTTTACTTCGAAGCACTCCTCTGTCGTCTGTCCGTGTGTTTGAAATCAAATTCCTTCTCGTCGGGCGACGTGCCGACGGCCGGCGGTCACCGGCGGCCTTCTCGCGGGACATTTGGGCTGCACGGCCCATGAATTCGCGGAAATTCCGAAGATGCCGCACGTGTTTTTTTCTTCCCGATTTGTCGCAATTGGGCGGAAGGTCAAGGCTTCCTGAGAAGCCGGGGGACCGTCCAGTCCGAGTCGAGTGGGTTGATCACTCGAAGCTGGAGCGGTTAAAAGGCGGCCGATCGAACGGCCGGCGGCCTTCCGCTTTCTGAATCAGGAGCGGTTTGTGGGAACCCGGTTCGTCCTTTCATTGTTGGCAAGAAGTGGACAATGGGCGGCGGCTTCAAGCGGTCTTCGGGCTACGCGGCAAGTGTTCGTGTCGTTTTGCGGTTGATTGCAAGCCGTTCGAGCGGATTGCCTTGTTCTTAGATCGAGGCGCCGAACTTCCGCCTTTCGCTCGCAACTTCCGAGTTCCCAGCCGACGGAGCGCAAAGTAGTTCACCGAGCATTCAGCCGGGCGTCCGGCGTCTGTTCTCAGCGATCTGAACGGTCGTTTGGCGATTTGGGTTATGAGACCGTCGGCCGTCCGAAGTGGAACGAGGCGCTTATGCGCTGTGCTGTGATCGCCGCGTAACGAGATCGCTTATGCTCGTCCGGAGGATGCCCTCATTCCCCCGCCCGGCTTCTTCGATCGCGTAACGACGGCGTGAACACGACGAGTCGACCGACCGCAATATGCGGGAGGGAGGGGAGGAAGTCATAATTCTCGACTGTTGCACAGCACAAACCCATTAACCTCGATTCCGCCCGCGCTCTTCGAACTTCACGCGATCGCGAAGCCAATTTGAAGAACGAGCGACGGCGCGCCAAACACGCGGCGTTTAGCCTCGAGACTCCGCCCTCCACCCGCCCGCCGCCTCCGTTTGACACAATTCGAATCAAACGTTTAGACGAGTGACCGTCGAGAGCGGTCGACTTCTGACCTCCACTCGGCTCCTCGCACCGATGGAGGGGTGGAGGTGTGGACAAGGGCGGGCGGGCGGCCGGCGAAGTGCCGACATTCCCGAATTACCGGGCGGCTCCGCTTGACCTGCCAAGGCCGCTCGCGCGTCCGTCTTCGGTCCGGAAAGCCATTCCGTCGGTGATTTCTTTGTGTCTTCGAGGACGAGAGGCTGGGAGCGGGCGGGAAGGGCGGATGTTTGCATGGGCAATGAGTTCGGGTAAGTGCGTGAGCAGGGCGGGCGGACTAATGAGTGCGCTGGAGGTCGTCCGCCTCGGCACGTCGTCTTGTCCATGGACTCCGGACGGTGTACTCATTTCGTTCTGCTCTTCTTTCATTCCCGCACATCTTCTTTTGATCCTCGTCTCCTGCTTCCAATTACCCCTTTCCTTTTCGTTCCTTCGGGTTCATCCGGGCGGAAAATTAGCCGCTCGCCGCTCCTCGGCCGATCGGATTTCAAAGGCGTCCGCCCGTCCATGCGTTTCGGCATCCATCGGAATTACGATCGTGCAAAAGACGTCTGTTCGGGGGATGCGCAGGGGCGCAGCGGCGCCGACCCGCAGGTGCCATCCGACCGCCCGATTGAGCCAATTTGCATCCGATCGGCGGCCACTTTCCCATCGCAACAAATCTTCGCCCTCGTTCCCGTTCAAGCCTTGACCCGGTCGAGGGCGCTCCCGCAAGAGGCGGCGCTCGGGAGCAGACGGGAGGGAGGGCGGACAAAAGCGCCCACTCGGAGGGCAATTCGGCTGCACGTGGCCGCCGAGCGGGGGGCCGCGCATGCCGTGGCATTGACGGGTGAATGGAGGCCGACGGACCGGCCGCCCGCTTGATTGCTCGCCGTCCATTGTGCGCCTGATCCGCGGCACAAAAAACGACTGCCGGTTGGGCGACTTCGTTCGACCGGACGGCCGGCCGTCAGTTCTTTTCGGGATTGTTCTTCGGTAGTATCGGGGGGAGGATCTTCTTTCCGGTCGGAAGTGCGAAGATCCAAATTTTGTCGCTCCAGAATGCGGCGGGCGGTAATTGACTCTCGACATCCGCCCGCTTTGTTCCCGACTTCCAGTGGGTCGCCCGACGATCGGAATTCAGGCCACGACGCGCGCCGTTTGTTCTCGACTGCGGTCGACGAGGGCGGCGCGCGTAATTGACTGCCGACCGGCGGTTTTGTTCCCGAGTTTCAATTAAAAAGTGGGGGCGTCTGAGGATGCCGACCGATTTGCCTTCGAGATCGTCGAGAACCGATCGCTTCCTTCCGTCTTCCATGTTGTTCACTTCCTCTCTTCCTCGTGTTTGGCCTTTGGATCCACCTGTCGGCTTTCGAATTCGAACGGCGTCCTTCTTTCCGCCCGCCCGCCCGCTAATGAAAAACAAACACGAGCAGACGGCCGCGATCGGCGCAAATCGTACGTTTGGGGCCGCCTTGCGCGGCAGTCGGTCGTTCGGAATCAACCGCCAATTAGACGGGAAATCCTTGTGCAATGAGGAGCTTCCATTGAATGAGGGTGATCGTATGAAGTGCGTGCGGCAATCACGATCAATGGTCATTCCGTTTAAGTTTATTGCACTCGTTTCACACCTCTCGGTGGATAGCCGGCGGGCGGCGCTCAATTACGTCGTTTTCGTCCCATTCGGTGGCAACTTGCGGGCGGGCGGCGGACTCACGATCATACCTCCCCTCCTTCTTCGGGATGGACGGCGGGCGGGGGCGTCGGAATTGGCTTTTGCCTTGAACTTGACGCGCGCCGAATTGGGCGGGCGGACGGACGGACGGGGCGGGCGGGAATGGGCGCGGTAAGTAGAGGCGAGCCTCAAAAACCATCTTGCGGAATTATTCCCCCGGTCTTCCGCCGCCCGTCCTCCTTGACTGCTGACCATCCGAGTGGTCGAGCGACGGAGGACGGCGGCGGTGAAAGGCGGCGACTCCCGGATGTTGCAACTCGCTTTGTTCGTGACCTCGTTTCCGGCGGGCGGGCAGTCGACCGGCCGGACGGCTTCAAGAACAAATTGGATGGAGGGGAAGGGAAACGAGTCAAGGCCTTCGGCGGCTCGACTGGCACCGGGTCAGCCACTCGACCCAAACCGATCGGGTTTTCCATCAAACCGCCGCCCGCATTCTTCACTCCCGCAATCGTGCGTGTTTGGACGTGAATTCACTCCTTTCTTTCGTCTAATAGAGCGTGTTTGCTTCAAGGGTTCTCCTTCTGCTCCTTCGACACGATGAAGCTCCGACATCTCCGATTCCCGCTTCTGGCTGTCGCCCTCCTCCCGTTGCTGGCGGCTGCGGAGTTCAGCAACGAGAACGAGATCACCGGTAGCTCTCAGCTGCGTGTCCAGCTCTCTCATTCTTCGGTTTGCAGGAGAGCCGGAGATCGAGTGCGGCTACGGGGTCGCCCACTTCACCGTGCGGACGTCCAAGGACCGGCCGTCGCAGATCTTCGTCAAGGGCAACAGCGGTGCGTATTGAGATGGAGCGGGTAGTCAATCGTTCGGTTTGTTCAGGCAATCCTGACTGTGTTTTCCACAACACGGGCAACGTGACCATCGAGCTGAACAAGTGCAACATTCGGAGGAAGCGGGAGGCCAACCCGGCGGGCGTCGCCTACCAGATGACCGTCATCGTCCAGCTGCATCCCGTGAGCTTCCTCTTCTCCAGCCCTCAAGCAGTCCTCCCTTTTCCTTCAGCTCTTCGTGACCAAACGGGATCGCGCCTACCGTCTGGAGTGCGTGTACGCCGCCCAGCAGCAGCGAGTGGAGTTCGACTTCGGCGTGAGGTGAGCAAAGAAGAGGGAAGATTCTAGTGATTGGTGGAGTTTGCAGTGACCTGACCACTCAAACAGTGGCCAACGACGCCCCGATCCCCACGTGCCAGTACTCCGTCCATCGGGACTCCCCCAACGGGCCGATCATTCAGTACAGCAAGGTGGGAGAGGTCCTCTTTCACGTGTGGAACTGCAAGTCGGACATGTACGAGCATTCCCTGTCCTTCCAATTAATTGAGGCTGCTTGCAGGTACGCGATGTTGTTGAGCCACTGCAAGGTGGTGGACGGGACGGGCACCGAGTACCAGCTGATCGACGCGAACGGCTGCTCCACCGACCGCTACCTCTTCCCGCAGATCTCCTACTCGGCGGACGTGACGACGGCGATGGTCCAGACGACGGCCTTTAACTTTCCCGACCGCAACCAACTGTACTTCTCGTGCAAAATCCGGCTGTGCTTCAAGAGCGACAACTGCCAGGCGGTCACTGTGAGTTCTTCTTCACTCAACACTCCCGCATTCGCTCCTTTCAGCCGCCGAAGTGCGATCGAGCGGGCGGCCGCAGCACGACCGAGGCGTCCGTCGAGCTGGCCGGGCATGGAGACGCGAGCACGTTGACGAACGACCTCAACGACGAGCAGCTGATCACGTCGACGGAGAGCGGGGCCTCGTCGACCGAAGAGCGCGCGGCCTCCTCGACGACCACCGAGCGGTCGACCACCAGCGAGAGCCCGTCCTCCACCCCGTCGAGCACCACCGAGCAGACGACCACGAAGGCGAGCACGACGACTACCGGCAACGCGGCCTTCTTCATCCCGTCCGACTTCCCGCGTCCCGCCTTCCTGCCCCAGGGCGACACCGAGGGCTCCGGCGAGGCGGCCAGCGACATCCCCGAGGTGGACGCGTGGATGGTCAGCGAAGAGCCGCAGCAGCGAGACCGCAAGTCCAACGACTCGGCCGCCCCGCCACTCCAGCTGCTCAAGAAGCCGGCCGCCACCAGCACCACGAGCTCCCCGAAGGCCTCGCGACAGCAACGAGACGCAATCCCCAAGCGGATGGTCGACTTCGACATTACGGCGCCCGAACTGACCATTTTGGAGGACTACTCAGGTGATTCGAAGCGAAAGGAGGGCTCCAATGACCGGGTGGATTGCAGACTCCGATTCGTCGGCCGGCATCCAACCCCAACGGCAGTTCCGCGACCTGAACGCCTACTCGAACGGCCGGGGCATCTGCTTCTCGCCGGCCGCCCTCGTGTGTGCCGTCGGGCTGTTCGCCCTCCTCTGCATCGTGGTGGTGTTCGTTTTGCTCAAGACGCGGAAGGCGGCCACGCACAAGTTCTATTAGCCGAACAGCCCACTTGGCCGTCCACGTGTCCGTTGCTCTCAACTCGCTTCAAATTTCTTCTCACTTCCACAACGATCACTCCGAAGTTCCGAACATTCGCTTTCTTTTTTGCCGTTCACCACAACCATCCGTCCATTTACCTTTTGCTTTAACGTCCCTTCTCTTTGTAGACGACTAATAATTCTTCTAATAAGCACATCTTTTTTTGTATTCGATTGTTGCCGCCCGTCTGCTCGAATAAAACGGAACAAATGAATGAGGGCGGTGGTTCAAGCCGCTTGATCGGCCGGCGGTCCGCCCACTCCGCTCGGGGCCAAACGGCGGGGCGGAAAGGCGCCCAGGCGAACGAAGTGGTCGACGATCTTGTAGCCCTCATCGCTCATCAGATTCAGCTGGTCGGCCACTCGGGTGGGCGCAATCTGGTGCAGGAAGTTGAGGAAAATGGAGCCCCGCGGGGTGATCAGAAGCGGCTTGTTCGCCTCGACCGCCTCCACTATGCGGCCGGCCACGTACTCGGCCGTCAGTTGGGGCACCGCCCACGAGCTGAAAGCATTCGAATGCAGGAGGAAGGGTAGTGGTCTCGTCGCTCACCCGCAGTGAAATCCCGCCATTATCGGCGTGGAAGTGTAGGCGGGACACGCGAGCAGGGTCTTCACACCATCCAGCTTCTCGTGGGCCAAATGCAGCCGGAGGCTCTCCATCATCCCGTTAATCCCGAACTTGGTGGTCGCGTACTCGGGGAACGGCCCGCTGCCGAAGAAGCCGAAGTAAGACGAGATCGCGACGATGTGGCCGCGATTCCTCGCTTGCTGCAAACAATCCACGATCATCCCTTCTCCTTTCTTTTTGAGTGACCATTGCGGGCAGGAAGGCGTGGAGTGTCTGCAATCATCCGATTGATTGGGCAAGAAGAGAGGAAACGAACGTAAAAGTGGGCAAGGAGGTTCAATCCGATGCACGCTTCGATCGCTTCGTCCACCATCTCGAGGAAGTTGTAGTTCGTGATCTCCAATAAAACAAACGGGTTAAACGCGAGGCTGTTCGTCCACTCACTCCTCCCGCACAGTTCACTCTGCAAACGAGAAAAAATAAGGGGGAGTAAGAAGGAGGAAAGAGACGTACAGAATGTCCACATCTCCTTGCTGCTTCTTGATCAAACGGGCGTTCTCGTAGACCTCCTCCTTTTTGCTCACGTCCACGCGGAAGGTGAAGGACTCGAAGCCGCGTCCGCGGAGTTCTCGCTGCGCCTCTTCCAGCTTCTGCTCGTTCACGTCCCACAGCACCAGCCGGCAGCCCCGCTTCCCGAACTGCAGCAGTCGGTTGAAAGAAAGAAGAACGTTCAGCTCACTTCCGTCGCCAGGCATCGGCCAATCCCACCGCCCCCACCGGTAATCAGCACGAGCTGTCCTTGGATCTTCTTCTTCGGCCACAAACTCAACGGAAGGAGGGCCTTCAGCGAGTCCACCGTCCACCACGCGAGCAGCCGGAAGGACCACGCGAGAGAAGCGAACATCCCGCTTACTGCAATCAATCCTGCGGAAGAATGGGTTGAGATAAACTCACAAGTCATCGCTGAAAGAAGCTAAACGCACTGGGGTACTCAAAAACGGGAATACGGTTGGAAAGACGGAAAAAATAAGCGAACGATCGACCAGCGAGAGGGGGAACGAAACGAATGGCAAGGGGCATTCGGTGCGATCAAAGGAGTCGCCTTCGAAACAAAGGGATCACACACGACGACCAAACAAACGAACAGTTGGTAAACGAACACTTTGTGTGATGGACGACGCCTCTCCGTTCGGGAACAAAGGAAAACACAAGCATTTGGACCTTTTAAGTGACCGCCGAGCAGGAGAGCGATCACGGGGAAATTAATCAATCGGGCTCATTAGCGCCTTCCCGAACGCAATGTCCGGAATGCAAACGTCGAACGGTCGTCGTGTCACTCGGAAGAAACCGGCAGCCAAATGTTCAGCCATCAACGAAGAAACAAATGAGCATCAAGAACGAACGGCCGTTAATCACCCACCACTCAACTCACGCGGTCGGCGGCCTCAAAACGAAAGTGAACGCCGATCAGCTCCCGAATGTTTCCTTTCTGTTGTGAGTAAAAACGAGAGTATTTCAAAGTGCTCGTACTCTTGTGCGCTAATCGGACGCGAAAGAAGCGGCCGCCAACGAGCAGACATCGTGGGTGGTCCGTTCGATTTGGGCGGGCGAGAGCGTCCCGATTAGCCGCGACTACTGTTTTCCGTTGAACAGTCTGATTCGATGAACTGCCGATTGAAGCACGAACGTGTTCGAATCTGGTGTTCTCTTGATGTCATTTACTAAAGACGGCAGTTGTTTAAGGGTTGACATAAGAACATTCTTCTTCCGGCCACTTGCAGAATAAAACAGACAAATGAACATCTCTGTGTTTTTCGCTCGTCATTCAAACTCGCCATTCTGCTCCATCTTTCTTGTGCAATCAGCAACGTGTATGAATCAATGGAAACTACGTTCGAATTGTCTTCGGCGAATGACCGGAAGTCGACCCACACGCGTCGATTCCGCTCGTTTCGGCGGGTTCCCGAACGAGCAGCCGCGACTCGCACGGTTGCCATGGATTTGGCGGATTGTGCGCCGAGCAGACGGTTTTTGCGGCCGGTTGCCATTGGGAGCGATCGGACGGGCGGTCGGGCGGGAGCGGCCGGTTGGAGCGGACGGCAATCCACTCGATTTGCATCTCGCTGCCGCCCGGCCGGCCGCCATCAATGGCAAATTAGTCGGCTCTTCTTCGGCGGCCGTCCGCCCGCCAGAACGACGTCAAATCGGACGGCGCGCGTCTCCCGGGGATGTCCGAAATGGAGCGGGGGTTGACCGTTGAATTTCGAATTCGAGACCGCCGACTTTCTTCTGCCTTCTTGCGGCCATTCGCACCAAAGCGGGCGGCGGACAATAGCCGGCCGGGCGGGCGGGCGGGCGGGCGGGCGACCAGTCGGCCGAAATGAAGAGAAATCGGCGCCGCGAAGTCCGTCCGAAAGCCCGAGGCGGCCCAGCGAAGTGGAGATGAGAAGACGACGGGCGGGAGGCGGAGAAGAAAGAGACGAAGGCGGGTGTTAACTGGCCGCGAATGGGCTCATCCACGCGCCGCCCGACCGCCCTTCGCCTTCTTGGGCCGCCCGCCCATTCATCCCCGCTTTGGTCACGAACATGTTGAGCGAATGATGCTTTTACGACTTCGTTTGACGTTTTTATTCGTTCCGTTGTCCCCGTTCGTGATTACTGTACTTCCTTCCTCCTTTTGTTCACTTCTGTTTGGAAGTTAATTGCTGTATGAGCTCTTGCCCTCCTTCTTGGCGCCCTCCGCTCGATCAGCTGTCCGTGCGGGCGGGCGCCCAAACGAATGAGTGGTGGCAATGAGGCGGCAATGAGGAGTGCGGAGAACGGCGCCTTTCGTTCGGAGGTGTTTTTTGATCGCGAGCGTGTTCCAACGGCGTAGGGAGTTCTTCTCGACGAACTGGGGGATTTCGTCGCCTTTGAGTGAGTAAAAGTTCGCTTCTTTCTGTTTCGTGGACAGCGGCGGGTGAGGAGCGACGGGCGGGTGAGTGAGTGAGTGGCAAGTGTGGCCGATTCCCGCTTCTTCGCGTCGCCCACGACACCCGCAATGCTCATCCGCTCGCCGGCGGCACACGCCGCCCGCTTGGGAGCCGAACGGAAAGTGCGCAATAAGCCGAAGCCGGCGGACTTCCGGCACTCCGGCCGCTTCCTCTCGCGTGCTCGAAACGAAAGGAATCACTTTCCGCGGACTTCCTTCCGTTCATGAGCGCCGTCCGGACAAGCCGCTTGCTGTCCGCCGGCATCAATCTCCGCACTCCGCTCGCGGCTTCCCGTCGATCGTGTCGCGGCCGCTTGATCGCCAATTTGCCCACCCGCTCCACCCTCCGCCGCTCGTCGGTCGGACTGCCGCCGAAGGGAAACCTCCGGACATGCCCGACAAAAAGCAACAATTGTTCATCTCCTTCGCTCCCGGTCGGAAGTGTGCGTGTTCATGAGGCGGCAAGTCAATCAAACCGCCCCGAGCGGCCCGCTGATCCGCACGTCTGTCGTCGTCGCATGCGACGCGTGCGGAATTCGAAGCCTCGCTTGCAGCAGTCGGTAGTCGGAGGGAGCAAAGACGCCCGACGGTCGTCCGTGAGATCAACGGTTGGCCGTTGAACTCGCGGCTTTTCGTTCCGTTCGCCCCTCGAAAAGCAATTCGCACGGCCTCGTTCTCGGCGCCCGCTAATTGGGTTTCGTTTGATTGGATTCCGCGTTCGTTCGCTCGCCCGCCCGCCACGAGAACGTGGGAATCTCGACCGTGTTTCGCTTGAATGAATTCGACGTTTACCGCTTGATTTCGTTGCAATTGGGGAAACGAGTGGGGGTGCACGTTCACTCTTTCTAATTCGATTATTGCACGTCATCACTCCTCGTTTCTCGCTCCAATCCGAACTGCCGGCTTCCGAGTGGCTTGATTTCGCCCGTTGGGAGTCGAGCGGGCGGCCGGCCGAGTGTTGGGACGTGAATCCAATTGCCGCCACGACCGACCGAATGAGCGAGCGGACGGATGGACCGAACGGTAAGTGGGCAGATTCCTCGGGCGCCTCCTTTGTGCGGCGGCCGCTTTGTCTCGCGTGCGGTCCGAAAGCCGCCGATTCGTGCGGGTTTCCATGGAGGAAGACCGCCCACCTCGTCCGCTCATCCGTTTGCTGCCCGCCGCTCGTCCAAATACGGTCAGCCGGCCGGCAGTCGGTCGAGCGGTCGGTCGGACAAACAGCGGGGACACGTGATCCCGTTCGCTCATTGAAGCCGATCGCCGCGCGCCTCCCGACCGCGAAATCCCGACAAATGAACGCGTGTTTGTCCAAGGCGAGTGAAATCGATCCACCCGCTCCGCCGCTTCGTTTCGGTTGCAAATTCGCGTGTTTCGGGCTCCACAATCAGCCGGCCGGCCGTCGCCTCGCGCCCGTCTTCTCGCCACAATGCGCGAATTCCGCCTTCTGCGCGGCGTTTCCGTCGATTTGACCTTGGGCTCACTCACTCACCTGCCGCCCCGCCCGACCGTCCGCCGGCCGTCGCTCACGTACCGCCGAGTCGATTCGTTCGTTCGGGCGGTCGGTGGGACGTGAACTGCGGGCGGCGGGCGGTTCGAAACGGCCGGCCGATCGACGGGCTGCGCGTTAATCTCCGCCGCCCATTCCGAGCGGCAAACAAAAGAGAAGACGAGTGCGCAAACCGCGAAGCCGATCGACACCAACGGGCACTCGAACGGCCGTTCAATCGACTCGAAAGCGGCGATTCAGCAGTTCGAATTGGACGACGAAGATGGGCGGTCGGCCGTGTGTTTACGCTGGCCGTCGGCCGGCTTATGACGCGCCCGCTCCGCCCGCCCTCATCCGGCCGCTTCGTCGTCGTCGCCGGCTTCTTCTTCTAATTCCGTGCCCTCGCCGTCCGTCTTGGCTTCCGGTCGCCCCGCCCGGCTGATCCCCGGCGAACACGCGACCGCCTCGAATATCCGCTCGCTCTCCCGCTCGCCGCTTCTTCTGCCGCCGCCGCACATTAGTTTATTCCGTTTGCTTCCTTCTTCTGCTGCCGGCGAATCGTACATTCATAACGGCCGGCGGACGGCTTTGATTGGAGGCGCGTTTAATTATGCAAATGGGATTCGCGCACTCCGGAGTTGCTTTGTGTTGTTCACGTCCTCCTCGGGGTTGTTTGGAGTTTGAATCGAGGAGAGCGGAGTGATCGAATGGAGGTCGGCGTGATTAAAACGCGGGGCGCGAAGTTGCTCGTTCGTAATGCGAATCGTAAAGGCGGGCGGAATTCTCGGCGTTCGGCCGCCCAACTCGCCGGTCCGCGCACCTCCGCGCGCCCGCTCGCCTTTTGTTCGGCGGAATGTTTCGAAAGACGGCCGTCTGGGGTCGTTTGTCGTCGATGATCGGAGGAGGTCGACGACGAGCCGGCGGGCCGGTTGGTGAGTGATCGTCGCGGAAACGAGGGAGTTCGGAGTGGAGTCAATTAAACCCGCGCCGGGATGACCTCGACCTCAAACCGGGAGTGCTGAACGACCTCGTGGACGGCGAGCGAGAGGTTGCTGGTCGTCCTTCGATTCAACACGATTCCCCGCATTCCGGCTGATTGCCGCAGCCAGCGGGAGGTCTTTTCGTTGCTTCGTGTTTGCCGTTGATAAGGCGACCGCGAGAACGTTCTTTCTTCTGGCGATCACGCGTTCTGCCTCGCGGTTTGCTTCGCGGACGATCGGCGGGCGGCTGTTTTCGACTCGTGGAAGTACGGGACGCGCGTGCCCGGAAAGGCGGAAGGTGGACGGGCGACCGAGTGGCGGCAAGTGGATCAAAAGAAAGAAGTCCGCCGTCTCGTGTTCATTCATTCCGCCCGCCCGCCCGGCGCGCGCGGGATCGCCGAAGCGGACGAATCCGAGTGCGGGAGATCGGCGGACACGCGCATGGCGGGCATCATTTCGCCTTTATTCTCTGCTCTGCACACTCCTCCTCCATCTCCCGACCCTCGTGTTGTTGTTTGACCTCGTTGTCCTCGACGCGCTGCAGCGAATGTTCACGCGTTTTTACGAGTTCGATTCCTGCGCCTTCTCCTCACTTCTTCGTTCGTTCAATTCGTGGGTACTCGGGGGAAATTCCATTTGCGAGCAGTCCGTTTGCGCGTCCGATCGAGCGTTTCGTTCCCGACTTGTCGCCTTCCTGCCTCGCTTCCATCCAGTTACTGCGCCCGCGGATCGAAGCGGGGCGAGAAGTTGTGTGCGTGTTCCACGTACTGCGGCGGCGGCGGTCGGGCGGTCCTGTTTGTGCATAATTGGAAGGCGGGAGAGTTCCGATCGAGTCGCCTGATTGCCGCCGCCCTGCCCGTCCGTCCGTCGACCGAATTATGCAAGGCAGAGGAGGTGCGCGTGATCGACGGTGGGCGGTTTGTCGGTCGAGAGTGTAAAAATGGGGTTCGGGGCGGCGACGCGGAGTTTTGTTTTTCCCGATTCTTTAATGAGCTCGTCGATGCGGACGGAACTTTCGCCCGCCCGGCTGCTCCACGCACTCCGCCCGCCCGCTGCTCCGCCGGGCGAAATCAAAAGCGACGAGTTGAACCCAAGCGGCCGCCCCTCCCGCCGCCGCCGCCGCTCCACTCCCGTCCGCCCGCTTTGGGCCGCCTGCCGGAAGAAAAATTCTCGTTTTGGTCGTCGCCGCCCGATCGGCCTCGAGCACTCCGCGGGGCCGCCGTTTCGATTCGTGAGCACAAACACGCGCACTCCCCGCCGCTCGCCCGCCCGCCCGTCGACGGAGTGAGTGGAAGGAGGGGAGTACAGAAGTGGGTAGACGGCCTTCGGTTATGACTTCCCTTCACACTCACTCGATGACCGCCCTTTATGATTGAGCCAATTTGTCGCGCGTTCGTGTCGTGTGGCCTCCGGAAGGCGTGTTTTGAGGACTGATTGACCCAATTCCCCTTCTTCCAGTGGACCCAACGGAACTCTACGGTACTCGTTGGACCATGCTGCTCGCCACAAGCACCGCATCGAGCGGTGCGGACTTTGAGGGCGCTAATCAACAGGACGCCGACGCGTACATGGCCCAACTGTTCGCCGCGCAGCAAAAGGCGGCCGCTTCGTTGAGCGGATTGGTGGGTGGATCGCCCTTCAATCCCCGCTCACATCCTCCCCACTTGCAGGAGATGAAGACCGATGGGACGGGCGCTCACTCGGCGGTCCAATCGGCGTCTCCGTCCTCCTCCTCGGGCTCTACCGACGCCGCCAACCTGTCGGTCTCGGCGAACGGCGTGGTCGAGTCGAAGACCAACCTGATCATCAACTACCTGCCGCACAGCATGTCCCAGGACGAGGTCCGCTCGCTGTTCACGAGCATGGGCGCCATCGAGTCCTGCAAGCTGGTGCGCGACAAAGTGACCGGTGAGTGCTGGACGGCAGCGGGCAGCGAGAGCGTGGAGTGCGGTCGACGGACTAACTTCTTCGGGCTGATTGCGGGTGTTTCTGCCTTCTTTTGATTTGTGGTTCTTCCGACCGGTCCCGTCGATTGTTTCTTTGGCTCTCCGACTCCTTCAGTTTCGTTTGGGTTCCGCTCTCTTCTGCGTTTATTTCTCTTCCGTTTCCTCTCTTACTTCTTATTTCCCGAGTTCCGTTTTAGGCCAGAGTCTGGGCTACGCTTTCGTCAACTATTGCAGGGCGGAGGACGCCGCCCGTGCGCAGCAGTCGCTGAACGGCCTCCGACTTCAGAACAAACAGATCAAGGTTCGTTTCGTGTGCAACAAGCGGGGCAAAATGGAGGAAGGAGGCTGCTTTCGGCGTTTCGGTTCAGTTCTTCATTGTGATCGTTTCTCTTCCTTTTGGTCGTGCTTTTCGTGATCAGTTCGAATTCTCTTGAGTTGTCGGTTTGGCGCAAGGCTGCGATCCCCGTCCAAAACACCCGAATAACCAGGCGGCGGGCCAATTGCTCGTCCGGTCGAAAAGACCAACAGAAATCCCGTCTGTGTGTCCACATTGTTCATCTCTCTGCTTCCAGGTCTCGTTGGCCCGGCCGAGTCATGAGACGATCAAGGGCGCCAACCTGTACGTCAGTGGATTGCCCAAGGTTTGTGATTCGATTGCTTGCGGTGACAACCCTCTCGTTCGTTGCAGACGATGACCCAACCGGAGATGGAGAAGCTGTTCACTCCGTTCGGCAACATCATCACCTCGCGCATCCTTTCGGACAACATGACCGGTTCGTCCCCCTGCCTTCGTCCTCTCATCCATCCACTTGTTTCAGGACTGTCCAAAGGCGTCGGATTCGTCCGCTTCGACCGAAAGAATGAGGCAGAGAACGCCATCGAAAAGCTGAACGGAACGACGCCGCCGGGTTTCGTGGAGCCGCTCCAAGTGAAGTTCGCCAACAACCCCGCCTCCACGTCGCACAAGGCGATGTTGCAAGTGAGTCGGCCGAGTGAAAGCAATCATCGACTGCCTCTTTGCAGATGGCTCAAGCAGCTTCCGCTTTGATGCCCCTGACCGTGCTGCAAGCTGCCAATGCCCTCACGCCGGCCGCTCGTCGCAATCCGGCGGCGGGTGCGCCGACTGGCGTGGCGGGCGGGCCGATCCACCACCAGCCGCAAGTGGGCCGCTTCCGCTACTCGCCGATCACCCCCGCGACGCTCGCGGCCGCCGCCCCGGTCGTTCCGTCGGCGTTGGCGGCGGGCGGCCTCGTGGGCGGGATGCCGGCCGACCTGCTCACTACGAGCGCCCTCCTCCAAATGCAAATGAACGCGGGCGCGCAGACGGCGGCTGCCCAGCAGCAGCTCGCCGCCCTCCAGCAAGCGGCCGCCGCTTCCGCCACTTCGGCCGTCCTTCCGGCAGCCGCCGGGGCCGCCGCACCGTCCGGAAGTCCGCCAGGTAACTCCATTCATCCGGAGCTCCTCTTTCATTTACTTCCTTACTTTCAGCTGAAGGCTACTGTATCTTCGTGTACAACCTCGCTCCGGAGACGGAGGAGAGCAGCATGTGGCGGCTGTTCGGTCCGTTCGGCGCCGTCTTGAGCGTGAAGGTCATCAAGGACTTCACCACCAACAAGTGCAAGGGCTACGGCTTTGTGAGCATGGCCTCCTACAACGACGCCGCCCACGCGATCACCGCCCTCAACGGCACTCAACTCGGCAACCGCACGCTGCAGGTGTCCTTCAAATCTCAACACATGCCGATGCGCTAAACACTCGAGTCTTCCTTCTTCCTAAACACGCCGGTTACTCCCGTCTTCCTTCCTTTCCGTTCTTCTCGTAATTCGTGTCCTCCCCACCGGAATCCCCGTTCTTCATCCCAAGTCATAATCCACGCCCTCCTACCGACCGTCCACTCCGCCCTTGCGCATTCCACTCGGAGCACACAACCAACCGACTAGTCCTCCCGTTAGGGTCCACAACGCTCTCCGTTGTTCGTAATCAATCCGTTTAGAAATGGCCGTAGTTCTCCCACTCCTTCCGACAGTCCAGTATTGCCCGTCCATCCCCTCCTTCCTTCCTTCTTTTTCACTCCACTCGCGCCTTTCCTCCGCGTTCGAAGAGCTTCCGACTGACTTCTTTTTGTTTCGTTTAATTCGCCCCGTCCAACCGATAAGATAAAACGAGCCGCCCGCTGCGACGACGGCGGCGGTCGACCGTTGAACGAATTTGGCGAGACGCCGTCGGCAATTCGGTTCGTTTTGTTTGAGTTTCTTTCTTTTTCTGCTGCTGCCTTCCGTTTCGTTCGCTTTGTCTCGTAAGTGGTCCGCCTTCTGCTTTCTTCTAATTAATCGTTCGGTTCCTGCTTGTGTGCGGCGCCCGTCCGTCTTCTTGAGTTCTTTTCGTTCATTCCGTAATCGCTGGGGAACACTCGAAATAAACAACAAACAAACGAGAAGGGGAAGAGCAAATGAAAGGACGGAAAGGCGAATTACGAAGAAGTGATGAGGATCCCGTGGGTTCGGAGGATGGCAAGATCGTTGAGGGCAGCAAGGCAGGAAGGGAGGAGTAAGGAAAGTGGGAATGGCCGAGTTCGATCACTCGTCGTCGAACGAGTGCTCCGACGAGCCGCCGCGCAGTTCGGCGTCCGAATCGGCCGGCAGGCAGGACTTGAGTGTTCGGAACTCCCACGAACCGCAGGCCCTGAAGAACGAAAGGAGTGAGTGAGGAGAAAGATCATCCAGTCACTCACCGCGGTCGTTTCCGAAGCGGCAGGCGGCCGGAGAGTCGAGTGAGGACTTCGCGCAGCACCCGCACGTCCTCCCGCTTGTTGAGGTCCAAATCCAGCGGCTGGAAGTCGGAGGCGCGGATCCTAATGACGGAGATCAAATCGAGCGGCGGTAGCAGAAGGGGCGTCCGGGTGTTCAGCGGTCGGGTGTTCTCGTCCTGAACAAATGGGTTCTCTTGCTTGTTCACTGGAAGCTCCCACCTTGAAGCCGATCTCCAACGGCGCGACCACCGGCTCTTGCGAGCCCTCCGCCACGGTCACGAGGAAGCGGGGCTCGACGGCGATCGTCCACAAGAAGCGGAAGCCTTGGAAGTAGCAGCGGTTGTCGGTGATCGAGTGGCCGAAGACGGGAAAGAACGAAATGAGCAGGGCGGCCAGCGACATGTTCGAGCGACCCAGTCCGTAGCTGAAGGACGAATAGGAGTGATCACTCCACTGCTCTCCGCACTCACCGTCCCTGCCCCAAGTAGATCAACCCAAGGGCCATGTTGCCGATCACGTGCGCCGAGTGGAGGCCGCCCTCCTTCACGGGCCCCCCGAAGTTCGAGTTGAGGAACCGAACGCGGCGGATGTCGCCGCTGCCCGCGTTCACCTGAAAGCCGCCCATTACAACGACTCCTTTCCGCTCTCAATCACGATGGCCAGTGAGGCGACGATCACGTTCACGCAATTGATGTAGGCGGTCAGGCCGGCTGTGGGCTGCGAGTAGAGGTACGTCTCGTGGTCCCCGATGTACGACATCCACTCGTTGAACACGTCCATCTGAACCAACCGGTCAATGAATCGAAGAGGGAGTCGAACGAACCAGGAGCTCGGTCACTCGATCGTCGCAAGTGGACGTGAACTTCAGGGCCAACGCGAAGCAGGCGCCCGTCTTCGCGTAGACGTAGGCCTGAACGAACACATGAATGAATGACAGGACGAATCGATTGCATTCGCTCACCCTCGACAGCATCCCCTCGTCCGTGTTGGTTTCGAGGCCCGTCTTTGCGCCCGGATTCCTCGCGTGTTCCCGCAAGACCTCCGGGATTTGATCGGCCAACCAGTCGGCGTAGGGAGCGATCGAGTCGAACATCACAAGAGCGGCGGCCAGCGTCCGCAGCATCACGACGTCCGGTCTGAACTCCGAGGAAAGTGAACGAGTGGGAGTGCGCGCAACGAACCGAATCAAGCCGATGGCCCGCGTCTTGTCGGGCACGGCCAGCCGCTTTGCGATCTTCTCGCTGTTCGTCCGCATGTACACAAGGGCGAGGGCCGCGCACGCCGCCGGCGAGCTCAGGTGGATGTTCACGTTGCTCAGCTCCAGCACGTGCGAGGAAGCCGACGCCACGTTGCTCGCGACCGCCGTCGAGCTGCCCGCTGCTGCGGTCGTCCCGCCAGTCGCTGCAATTCGGAAGATGGGAGGCGAATGGATTGAAGGAACAAACCGGCGCCCGCCGGAGTCACGACGTCCGCCCGTTGCCGATGGTGATGCTGGTGTTGGCTCGACTGGAACTTCTGATCGCCGCGCGACATCCCGCACGAGCAGCAGCCCTTCTGGGCGAGAGTGCACGGATCCTTCTGGTAGTTGACGATGCAGAGATCCCGCCGGCCGCCGTTCAACAGCAGGAAGAGCCGCTCGTGGAAGCTGAGGTGCTCGACGGCGAACGGGTGCTGCAGTTTATCCCACTTGTCGCCCTTGCCTAAACACACCGCAAATGAATGATTGAAGCCAGCGGATGAAGAATCACGTACACAAATTGATCAACCCGACGGCGAAGCCGGTCGAGAGGACGTACGCGTACCGCTCGGAGTCGGGGTCTGACTCGAAGAACGTCTCTTTGGACATTTGATTGAGGAGGTCGTTCGTGAGCTGCGTCTGCATGCTCTCCGCGTACAACCAGCCGAGCGAAAGGATGGCGACCGTCTGCACGACCGGATTGATGCGGAAGTCGCAAGAGGTCGGCTGGAGGAGGAACGGGAGGTGCGCGAAGATCATTTTGTTCACCTGAAAGCTGCCTTATGATCACGCCGCTTCCATGAGAACTCACGTAGAAGTTGAAGGTCCCGCGATAGGCGACGGAAGTGCCCAACAGGAGGGCGATGACCACCAGCTTGTCCGAAAGCGAGAGGAATTCGTGCAGATCGAACGGATTGACGCTCATGTTCTGCCCGGAGAGGCCGGCGGCGAGGATGTAGCCGGCGAGGGCGGGCGAACAGTCCTTGTTCTCCTTGATCTTCGTGAACACCCACTCCCAGTCGACCACATGCGGGCCCTCGTTCTCGCGGAAGGAGTAGTTCCTAAACAAAAGGATTCGAGACGCTCTCTTCCTTCCGCTCACCAATGGTCGTGCCCCCACTGCTCGTTCTCCGAGTTGGCCAGCGGGAACTGCGAGTGATTGCCGAACACTTGGTCCATCCGCTTCGGGTCGTGGACCCGCTCGGTGTGCTCGAAGAAGCCGAAGTCCCGCCGGTCGGCTCCGCCCAGAATGGTGGCCAGGCCGCGGGCGACGCCCGAGTAGAAGTTCGCCCACTCCATCATTTGCTTGTGGACCTGCAAACAAATGGAATGAGTGGAAGAGAAATGAGTGAAGGGTTCGGTGCTGCTCATTTGTTTCTTTGGTGCGTGCGGAATGCGGCGGTTGATTTCTGCGTGCTGCTGGGCGGCCCACGACCGCTACCTCGTGGTCCGGCGGCGCTACAAGTCGCTCCCGCACCTCCCGACCTTCGTCGTCCTCTTCATCCTGTGGCTCTACTACCAGGTGACTCCATTCGAATAAGAAGAAGCAACAGTGCTTGCAGGTGTACGCGTGCGGCTACGTGGCCTTTGTGGAGGCGGACGCGTGGAAGCAGCTCGTGTTCGGCCCGGCGGTCTGCGTCGGGATCACGCTGACGGCCGCCTCGCTGATGGGGACGACGCTGCAGCGCTTCCCGCGCCGCCCGCTGCAGTTCGCCGTGCCCGCCGACTTCTTCGAGCTGGAGCGCGAGAAGCAGCGGGCGATCGTGGGCGAGGTGATCGCGCGGACGGGCCTCAATCGACACCACGTGTGAGTCCCCTCCATCCACCCCCGTCCATCCGCTGGTCGCAGGCGAGGAGTGTGCGAAACGTGCATGATCGTGCGGCCGGAACGCTCGCACCACTGCGGCGTGTGCGATCGCTGCACGCCCCGCTTGGACCACCACTGCGTCGTGCTCCGTGAGTCCCCGCCCGCCCGCCCACTAACTGCCTCCCTTGCAGACAAGTGCATCCACTACAAGAACACGAAGCAGTTCGCTCTGTTCTTCTTCTGGAAGTGCTTCTCGCTCGTGGTCGCCCTCGGCACCCTGCACGGCCACTTCATGCGCTCGTTGGACGACCTGCAGCGACGCCGCGGCTCGTTCCACTTCTCCTCGTTTCTCTTGGTCGGCTACTCGAACGTGTATGGGACCCACATGAGCGTGAGTTCCCCGCCCACTCTCGCTTCCAACCCTCACTCTCGTTCAGCACATGGCCGGCAATTCAGACCTCTCGCTCATCACGCTCGTCTTCATGACGAATTTGGCCTACTTTGTGAGCAATCCCCCGCTCTCCCCTCCATTCCACCCGCTTGCAGCTGCTAATCATCTTCGGCTTCGTGTTCGCCAACTTCCTCTGGTGGTGCGTGATCAAGAACCACACGATCCTGGCGTGCAACAAGGCGACTCGCATGCGTCGTGGCTGTCCGCCGATGTTCCTCAAGGTGGGCGCCCTTCCCGCCCCCCCGCACACCCCCGCTTGCAGGACATGAAGACGGCGTGCTTCCGGAAGCCGACGATCGTCGGCAACGTCAAGGTGATCTTCGGACGGCGCTGGTGGGAGTGGCTGGTGCCCACCACGAACGGGGACACGGACGGGTGGCGCCACGAGTGCACGTGCGGAGACTTCGAGGTGCGGCTCTAACGGGAGTGCGTGTTTGATTGTTGTTTGCCCGATGGTTGCTGTTTGAATAAAAGAATGAACGTACGCCTTTGGCGGGGGCCTGGTCGGGCACCGGATACTCGAGGTTCATGTTCGACGGGCTGATCTTGCCGCTCAGGCAGATCTTCTCGACGAGCGCGATCTCCATCGGCTCCGCGCGCAGCGAGTGGAAGTGCAGGAGGGCGGCGCCGAACGAGCGCGTGATCGTGCGAAGGGCGACGTTCACGAGGAATTTCTCCTGCAGCTCGCGCAGCTGGGCGTCGGCCGGCGGCGCCCCACGAGTTTCGCTGATCTGCGCGCGGAGGTCCTGGAAACGAGAGGATGCACCCAAGAAGAAGAGAGCAACGCTCACGGGAATGAGGACCGGTCGCGTGGAGTCCAGCATCGTCGCAATGTTGCACAGCCGGATGTCCGTCGGCCACCGCAAGCGAACCCACTTGGCGATCTCGTCCTGCGTCACGAGAATCCTGCAAGCAGCAAGCAATCGATCACCTTCTCTCCTTGAGTGCTCACTTCAGCTTGTTGTACTGCGTTCGGGTCAGAACGGGCTCCACGACGTCCTTGTGCGCCTCGAGTTCGTTCTCGAACGAGTCATAGAGAAGGCCGTAAGAGTCCAACGGCGGGCGCTGGATGCTCGGCGCGAGGCGGGGCAGGTTCTCCATCGGCATCACGTTCAGTGTGGAGAGTTTGGGGTCGAGAACGCCGTAGAAGTGGGCGAAGTCCGTCAGTTGGTACATGGAGGCGAAGATGAAGAGCGGCTGGATCATGAACTCGCGCGCGCGGGCCGAGTCGCCGTCCTTCAGCCGACGGAACGCGTCGAACAGGTCGTGGAGGGCCTTGAAGACAGCCAGCGAGTCGCCGGGCGTGATGATCGGCAGGCGGTTCGTCTGCGCACACGCGACCTTGATCGGATGGTGGGCGGTCGAGTGGAACGGCTTGTTTTCGGCCAGAAATTGGTGCAGGAACTCAAAAGAAGGCACTCAATGAAGGAGATCGTTGAACGAACCGAAGACTCCTCTTCGTCGGCCGACAGCTCGCGTTTCGGCCGCTTCTCGTCGATCAGAATGACCGGCGAGTCGTCCGCTTTCGAGTCGTTTGAGATCTGAACGACAAGGAAGTGAGCAAAAGAACCGGGCGGAAGGAACGTACCTCTCGAACGAACGGAAAGTTGCGCGGATCGACGCCCAACGTCTCGAAGAAGAGCTTGAAGAGGAGCGACAGCTCGACCTCGATCATCTTCGAGAAGTCCGCCTGCACCACGCGGTGGGAGTTCGAGCAGAGCCACTCGATCGCGAAGTCCATGCGCGCGCACTCGGGCAGCGAGCGGAGGATCGCGTCGAAGACGAGCCGCCCGGCCGCCGTCGTCGTCCCGCCGTCCATGCGCACTTCGACCAGCCGGAGGTCGTTGGCGAGCGGGCGGAAGACGGACGAGCGGGAGGGCGGCAGAACGATCTCGTCGGGGGACGGCGGCTCGTTGTAGAGGGCCTTCGGGTGGGGACTCTCCTGTGAGGAGCTCTGCGCCGGTTGGCTCTCCGGATTGCGGATGATCGAGAGGACCGTGTCGAAGGTGGTGGGCGTCGAGTTGAGGACCGGCTGGGACATCGGCCGGCCGCCCTTCGCCCGCTTCCTCGGCGAATTCAACACACTCCTCGCTTTCTTGTGGGCGGGCTCTTTGGTCGGCGAGGCGTCGAAGCTCGTGCGGAAGTCCACGAGCATCTCGAATTGCATCCCGCTGCGGCACACGAGTTGCAGCAGTTGGCTCATCAGAAGTTCGGGCGCCTCCTTCAGCACGCACGAGACGGCGAGGTCGGCGATCTTCTTGCAGCCCGAGTAGAGCGCGAGGGCGACCGGCGAGCAGCGGGAGCAAATCCAATAGTTCGTGCCCTGCAGACCACTAATAAAAGGGGAAGGAAAGAAGCGGACGAACTAGGAGGGGAATCGCGTGGGCCGCCTGGACGCTCGTCGGTTGGGCGGCGACGCGGAAGTTCGGCCGCTCGAATTTGATCACGCCGACCGAGTTGGCGCCCGGCACCGCGTAGACGAGACACGTCCGCTCGTTCAGGTCCGTGGTCACGAAGAAGCTCGACGGTTTGCGGGTCAGACACAAGTTCTGAACAAACAGAAGAGTAAAGAAAGCGAGTGAAAGACGCCCACCTTCGTGAACTGCTCGCTGATCTCCTTGTCCAGCTTGTTCCTCGACTGGTTGCTCCGCTTCAACGCGGATAGCGAGCCCTGCGAGTGGCTCGCGTGGTAGACGGGCAGTTTGGAGGCGATTCGGCCGGTCGCCATGGTCGAGCGAGCGAACTCGTCCGTCCACACGCCCTCCAGCGTCCACTCGACGGCGTGCGGGTCGACCTCGGCCTCCGGCTCGCCGGTGATCTCGCTGAGGATGTGCGTGTGGTCGAAGTTTTGGGTTAAGTGCGCTTGTTGGGCTGCAAGGACGGAGGAGGTGTGGTTGGAAGAAAACAGGGAGGACGCACACAAGTCTGCGAACACTCGCGACGTCGCGCTCTCCGACTGGCTTTTGCTCAGCTGCAGGTGGGAGAAGCGGCTGCTATTGGCCGTGCGGGGCGTCCCGAAGCGCTCCTTCCACGAGATCTGGCCGCCCGTTGGGGTTGCGGTCAGGTTGGCGTTCTGCGAGTAGCCGTAGCTCGGTCGGCCTGCAAACGAGAAGCGAATGACCGTTGATCGAAGCAAAGAACCTACCAAATTCCATCGTTCCGGAGGCGTTCGACTCGGCAAACATCGAGTGGGCGACCGTTTCGTTGTACTGCGCCCGGGCGAGTCGCTTCTCCTCGTCGGTCGCGTCGCGCACCAGGAACACGTGATTCACGTTCTCCTCCACGTCGTGGGCCATCAGGAAGTTGGACTCCGTGGGCGAGGGGATGAATTCGATGCGGCGGCGGATGTAAACGAACGGCTTCCGGTCGTTGCCTGAACACAAGCGGCAATCAACAGCTGCTTGTTTGTCGCTCCTCACCCTTGAATTTGCACAAAACGGCCAACAGCTCGCCGTACGGGTGGGACAGCGAGAAGAGCATGCCCGGGCCGCGCACAACGCTGCAATTCGGCGAGTGGAACGAAGGAAGAAAGCGAAGAACTCACTCCGAGTCGTCATTCTCCGCCCGCACGAGCAGGAGGCCGAGTTTCGTCGAGAAGATGGACTGGATTTTGATCGGCAGGTTGATCGTTTGGCACTCGTTCCGCTCCAGAGAAATCAGCTTGAGCTCCTCGCAGGAGGCGATGCAGAGGTAGGGGTCGGAGTGCGAGTGGACGCCGAAATCGTGGTAGAAGGCCTGCAATCGAACAGATGAGTGAGAAGCAAGGAAGAAGAACGAACATTGAGGATCGGCTTGTTCGTGAAGTGAGTGCGCAGTTGGACGTCGGTGAGGGCGCGAAAGACGCGCGCCGTGTTGCCGTCGAAGAAGACGCGCTCCAGCACCTCGCCGTCCACCAGCCGGTAGCCGACGTTCACGGTGCTCTGCAACGAGGAAGAAGGATTGCTGGAAGGGAAGAACGGAATCACGAACCTCCAATCTTTTGACCGGCTTTACAAAAGGAGGAACGAGCATCGTCGGGTCGATTTCACTCATTCATTCACGTGCTCCACTCGACCACTCCGCTCGGCTGCAAACAAATCGGTGGTGGGAGGGACGATGGCCGAAATCCCGAACGAAAAGCCACTCGAACCGCAAATCGCCGCAGCGTCGCTCCCGCCCGAAACTCCCGTTCGAAACGCGCGCCGAGCGGAGCGGCCGCGATCCGAAGCGTTTCGCCAAGCGGCCGGCCGGAACGTTTCGAGTTTCGCGTTTCGCCCGAATTTATTCGCCGCTTGATGACGAGCAATCGGCTCTCGTTCCCTCTTCTTCGTCTGCCTTCTGATAGCGGCGAGGAGGAGACGCTTCTCTCTTTCGATTGATTGGATTCTTGGGAATTGTTTTGATCGCTGAGTTCACGTGTTTGTGGGCAGCAGGTAGCGATTTCTCCACGCGGTTCGTGACTTCCAGCTAGCCGGCTCTTTGTTGTGACTTTTGCTCTGCTCTGTAAGTGCAACGGCAGACCGTTCTGTTCGTCTCGTCGAGGGCGAGCGGCCGGAATTCCCATTTGTTTTTATTTCCGGCCAAACGTCGCCCGCTGGAGCCGCCGGCCGAAATCCGAAAGTTTCGCCCCGATCCGCTCGTCCCTGCGGGCCGGCCGGCCGCAAATGATTAATTAGGCGGCCCGAACCGAATGGCCCGACGGGACGTGGCCGCCGGCAACTCGCGGAATCATCTGCCGACAATCGGGGGCGAGCCAACGTGTGCTTTTCGGCGGGCGTGATTCCAGCGAGCCGGGCGGAGATCGGCGGTCAGCGGCGAGCCGAACGAAGCGAAGCGGACGAGCGGGCGGAAGCGCGGAGGTAGAAACGCGCGGCGGAGTGTTGCGGAGGGGCGAACCCTCCGGTTTGTCCGTCGAGAATCCGATCTTTCCGACCGAAAAGCGGGCGGTCGTCGCGTTTGCGGTGGGCGTCCGTCCGTTGCTCTTTTCGCCCCGCCGCCGCCGCTCCCCGCCGCTCCACCGGGCGGGCCGCCCGGCCGGCCGGCGCATCTCCAAACGCGCCGAACGATTCGCCCACCGGCCGGCCGTCGCTCGCGGGTCCAACGATCCCATCTCCGTGCTGTTCCCAGGATGATCGAGTGCGTGAATTCGGCGGCCGTTCTGTCGTTGAGCACTCCGCACGAAATTTCGCCTTTCTTCGGCGAATTTCTCCGTTTTCTTTTGTTTTGCTTGACGTTTGTTTATTTTTGTGGTTGCCCAGGCGATCGCCGACTTTTATCGAAAGCCGTCGAGTGGCCACCCTTTGGATCCGTTCCCCCGAAATGCCGATCGATTTTCCGCGACTTCTTTCGTGTTCCTTCGACTTCTGCCCGAATTCCACTGATTTCTTCGGCTTTCAGGGAAACCAACATGCAGACGCTGAAGTGCGTGGTGGTGGGGGACGGAGCGGTCGGTGAGTGGAGCCCTCGTGTCCATTGGATTCACTCGTTTCTCTTCAGGTAAAACGTGTCTTCTCATCTCGTACACGACGAACAAATTCCCGAGCGAGTGAGTGCCCTTCTTTTCGGCTTTTTTCATTTCTTTTGTTCGTTTGCAGGTATGTGCCGACCGTCTTCGACAACTACGCGGTAAGTGGCGGGTGGACGACTCACGTGTTCGCGGCTGTCGAAATGCTTCCGAGCATCCGGCCGGCGGCGTGAATCAGCCGGTCGGCAGCGTCCTTTCCGGGCGAAAAGAGCGGGAAGACGGATGCCGGGGGTGTTGAAATCGCCGATCGAGGGGCAAAGTTCAATCGAATCAATGGAAAGAATGTTTGCAGGTGACGGTGATGATCGGCGGCGAGCCCTACACGCTGGGGCTATTCGACACGGCCGGGCAGGAGGACTACGACCGACTACGCCCCCTCTCGTATCCCCAAACGGACGTGTTCCTGGTCTGCTTCTCGGTGGTCGCGCCCGCGTCCTTCGAGAACGTGAAGGAGAAAGTGAGTTCGCTTCCTTCCATCCGCCGTCGTTGATCACTCGTCTGTTTTCAGTGGGTTCCGGAGGTGAGTTCTTGCCAATGATTCGTGCGGGAGAAGGGCTCAGAAGTCGGCCGTCTAGCCAGTGGTCGGATGAGTACTTCCCCTCGCAACCCTCCGTTGACTCTTTTCCAATTCGCGTCGTTTAGATCGCACATCACTGCTCGAAGACGCCGTTCTTGCTGGTCGGCACGCAGATCGACCTCCGCGACGACATCACGATCGTCGAGAAGCTGGCCAAGAACAAGCAGAAGCCCATCTCCACGGACATGGGCGAGAAGTTGGCCAAGGAGCTGAAGGCGGTCAAGTACGTCGAGTGTTCGGGTGAGTCCTCCTTCCGCTTCCACCTCTCTTTCATTCTCACCCGCTCCTTTCAGCGCTCACGCAGAAGGGGCTGAAGAACGTGTTCGACGAGGCGATCCTCGCCGCGCTGGAACCGCCGCAGCCGGACAAGAAGCGGAAGTGCACCATCCTCTGAGCGCCCACGACCTCGTCCAGCCGATGCTTTTGGCCCTCCTTCGTTCTTGCTCCTCCTCCTCTTCGTCTGCACGCCGTTCGATGCGGACGGCGAGTCGACTTCCTCCTTCCCCCTCTGACTGCAAACCACCGACCGCCTGATTGTCATCCCCCTTCCCTCCGTTCTCCGTACTTACATCCACCATCCACCACCATCCCATGGGTCCCACCAAATGGCCTTGAGTTCCGTCTCCCACTCGTTTCCCCCGGGCCGCTCGACCTGCGCGTCGCGCCCCCACTGACTTCTTTTTAGCAGCAATCCAGGATTCTGTTTTGTATCTTGTGGTTCTTTTAACGAGAAGCCCGTAGATTGACCGATCGATTGCCCGTCTCTCGTTTGTTGTTTGTGTGCGCGAAGCGACGAACATAAATCGGATTGCTTTTGGCCGCGCGCTTCCCGTCTGTCGCTCCGAATCGTCGTCGTGTAATCTGTTTGTTGCCTTTGCGAGTCCTTCACAAGCCAAATCGAATCGATGCCGCCGTTTCCAATTGTTCGTTCGTTCAATTGCGTAAGAAGTAATAATAAATATGGAAAGATGCAAGGAAAGGACGGGGAGTTCTCGACGGAAAGCCCCCGCATTTCACGCGCAAACCAATCGACCAGAAATCCGCGTCAATTGCGGGGCGCAAAAGGAGCAACTTGTTTGCTCGCCCACTCCAAAGATCGCCTCCAATCAAGCGGCGAATTTACACGCCGAACGGAAGGGGCGGGCGTTCGCGCAAGGAAGATGCAGCCGACTTCTGTTTGCATTCTGCCCGCTCTTTTGTATTGTCGACCGTTCGGCGGGAAGTCGAGTGGTTTTCGGTCGGCGGAAGAGGCGGGCAGGAGGCGGAAGGGAGCCTCCAAAATGCGCTCATCGACGACGAGTCGTGACGTTCGCCGCCGCTGCCGCCGTTAAGCCAGCCGGCGGCGATCGAGCGGCGGCCGCCCTCCCGCCTGATCGGCGGCTCGTGCGTTCGCCCGGTTGTTTCGATTTGGTGCGAAACAAACGAGTTTCAAGCCACTCGCAAGCGACTCCCGCCGCCGGCCGCTCTTTTTGGCGCCAACTGACCACTCGGAAGATGCATTCGGCGGTCGAGATTTGAGAGAAGAGGATCGAGTGAAAAGGGCGTGTTTATGCGCGTATGTACGTGTTGTTGTTCGGGAGAGATCGTTTGCTCGGATCATCCCACTGTACAGTGAGGGTACGTGTGAACTCACCCGTTTTTGTTCAGTTCTTTGCAATGGTGCGCATCGGACCTGCAGACGGGAAAGCCTTGGGATCAAAGGAAGTGTCCGCAAGACGGGGAGTGCGCGAGTTCTTTCGGAAGTACTTTCTTGAAGGTATGGGCTCTTTGTATGGGGTTCAGGAACGAACGTTTGAATGTTCAGGCCAGAAGCTGGACGACTCGCTGGAGAGCAAGCGGCAGTTGGGGAATCTCCCGTTCCACGAGAAGTATCGAAAGTACATTGGAGTGCTCATCCCGTTCCTTTTCTTCCAAACCTGCTGGTGGTCGTTGGCCATCCGTTACGATCTCTTCCGGCTGTATCCCAGTCGCTACGAAATGGCAATTACGATGGTGAGTGCTTGGGAAGGATGTATGAAGCGAATGATGCTGCTTGTTTAAATATTTGGCGCATTCGTTGCCGGAGCGACATCTGAAGGCGGCGGCGCCGTCGCGTTCCCCGTGATGACCCTCGTTCTCCACATCCAACCAACCGTTGCTCGCGACTTCAGTTTAATGATCCAATCTGTCGGTTCGTTCTCCACAAGAGTTATCCTTAGTTTGAATGTTTGGAGGAATGGCGTCATCGTCTTTTTGCTTGCTTTACATGCGCGTCGTCCTTGAATGGAAGTCGATTGTCTTCTCCTCGCTCGGTGCAGCCGTGAGCGTCATCCTCGGGCTGCAGTTCCTCGACGACGTCCTAAGCGGTGCGTTATTTGCACTTGATAAGCGAAGGAGCGAGGCAACACGCTCGAGATCAATCCATTCGTCAATCCTGCTTGCAGCCGCCCAGAAGAAGATGCTCTTCGTCAGCATTTGGTTCGCTTTCGCCTGCAGTCTGCTTTTCCTCAATCTTCAACGGAAGCGGGTAACCTACGATCGGATCCCGCAGTTCACCTGGTGGAAGGCGGTGCTGCTGTTCGTGACGGGCCTCTTCGGCGGCCTCCTCACCGCGTGGACGGGCAGCGGCGTGGACATCTGCTCGTTCTCCATCCTTACGCTGTTGTTCCGAGTGAGCGAGAAGGTGGCCACGCCGACCTCCGTCCTCCTGATGTTCATCAACACATGCGTTGGCTTCTACTGGCGGCAGCTGATCATCACGGGCGTGTCCGACCTCGCGTGGCAATATTTCGCCGTTTCTGGTTTGTTCTCTCATCTCTTCCCTGCTCACTTTTTTGATTAGTGCCAGTCGTTGTGATCTGCAGCCCAATTGGGGCGTTCGTCTCGTCCCACTTGCATCGGCAGGTCCGGCTCTATTACACTTTATGCGTTCAATCAAAAAAATTTCCGCAGGTCCTCGCCTCGTTCGTATACGCGCTAGAGACAATCGCTGTCATTGGGTGGCTTGTCACGGGGCCGCCCATCGTTCTCGTGCTCGTCGGGGCCCTCATCGTCGTGGTCGGGTGAGAACGAGCGGCATGTCCATTCACCTTTCCTTCTTTCTACTTTCAGTTCAGCCTTCTTCTACGGCGTGAGCTACGCGGGCAAGCGGTTGAGCGACGCGGTGGAGGCGAGCCGAACGGATAGCGCGGACGGGATCGTCGCCAATCCGCTCGCCCAAACGCCCGCCGTTTCGGCCGTCGACCTGCGCGTGTGATCCGCCGAGTGCTCACTCCACTCTTGTATTTATGGTCGTTGCTTAGGTGCTCTCAGTGTTCGTTAGATTGAAGCATTCCCCTTCCATGTACAAACTCCCTCTCCGGCAGTGCTTTCAGCAATGAATAAAGAAGAAGATTTATTGCTGCTGTTCAGGGCAGACTGCCCAAATTCCACGAGGAGTCGAGGTCCCGCTTGAACGAGAGACCCGTGAGGAGGAGCACTTGGAGCAGGTAGTAGCCGAGGGCGAGCACCGAGAAGGCGGCAGTGAAGTAGAAGAGGAGGGGCCGAAGTGAGCGGATTTTCTTCTCCGGCCGGAAGATCGGATGAAAGTCGGCCGAGAGGCCCAACCGACGGAGTTGGCGCCCGTCCAGCTGGTGGACCTGCGGGTGGGAGCGAAGGACGACGCCGAACGCCAAGTCGCTGAGTTTGGGCGGCTGTCTGCAACAAACAAAAAAAGAGGTCTTCCGATGCTCCTTCTTCATTCTCACCTCACAAAGCGGCGGTAGACGGCGGAGTGGTTGACCGCCTTTTCCGTTCGGTTCACGAGCAGCACGAGGCTCCCGTCCGTCGCGTCTACGCGGTGCTTCACGTCCAGCAGATCCGCCCGACCGAACTCCTCGAGCGGCAGGTGGCGCCACACGCGAGTCGGGAGGTCGAGAAGGAAGAAAAGCCGCTTCTGCTTTCCGTCGGCCGTCTGCACGTTCAGAGTGCAGCTGAACTGTTGCTGCGTGTTCCACTCGCCGTCGGCCTGCAATCCGACTGTTCATTCCATTTCTCCTTCCTCTCTTCACTCACGATCTGCACTTCGGCGATGTCCTCTTCGTTCGGCAGGAGGCTGCTCAGCGGCCACTGGGCGATGGATCCCGTGTCCACGTTGATCGCAAAGATGCGTTTGAATTGCCACAGTCGCTGCAGGGAATCCCCGAAGAAGACGAGCGTGCGGTCGAACAGGTGGGAGAAGCGGACGAACGAGAAGTCGGCCGGGATGATCAACGGCTGGTATTTCTGCGAGTTGCTCGCCTCGCAGATCCAAACCTTCCGCCCGGCTGCAATCCACGAGATGAAGAATGAGGAGTGGGAGCTGCGGGCGAACCTCCGGTCGGTCGTCCGAACACTCCAACGTGCGCATGCGAGAGCCTTTGGATCAAATCGCCGGACGGAACGTGGGCAAAAACCGAAGCGGCGGGATCGGCGACGTCAAAAGCGAACTTGCGCAAAACCTCGATCTTCTCCGTCTCGAAGTCGATCGAGCACTCGGCCACGAAGAGCCGCCACCGGATGTGCGGCTCTTGGTGGGCCAACAGGACGCGATTCCCGTCCACGAGCTGAAAGAACGGCGACCACGGGCGGCATTCGGGCAGCTCGAATCGCCTGCAATCATCCTCCCAGTCATTCATTTCTTCTTTCTTTCTGCTCACCTCCGCACATTCCACAGCAGGTCGTAGACGTAGAGCGAGTCGAAGGTGCACTGGAAGACGAAGCGGCCGCTCGCCTCCAAATGGACGGAGTTCTCGGGCAGAACGAAACGGTTCGCAAAGGACGCCGTCGGAGTGGGGAGTTGCGAAGACGAGTCAACAAGCGTCGCCCTTCTTCGACCCCAATGACCGAACAGTTTTTTGTCCTTGAGTGAGGCGAACATCCCGACTGAAACAATCCGGGAGATGAGTGAGGGCAAAGAACGAGCAATCGAAAGTGCACGAGGACCACCGGAAGCACAGAAACACGAGCGGATTACTGCCGATTGTCCACTCGGATTTGCGGCCATTTAAGCGGCCAATCCGCGGCTAAAAATACGCCGAATGGGCAGAAGGAACAAATCCGCCGACTTCCCGCTTTGTTTGACGCAATCAGACGGCCGGTTTTCCGTTCGGTTTTGTACGAAATCGCCGCCGGATTTCGTGGAGATTTCCGCTCGCCCGGTCGACCACCCGCACGGACCACCCACCGCCAATCACGCACCCTTCTTTCGGTCCGCCCTCCTCCACGCACAATCGACACAATTAGCCGCCGACCACCGGCCGCGGGCCGCGAATAGAAGTCGTCCGTTCGTCACGAACAGCCCGCCGTCCGTGCAGAGTTTGCAGCCGAGTGGCCGTTCGTCGTTTGTTTTCGGCCAAAAGGTCGTTCTGGAGCTCGAAAGAACGCACTTTCGGCTGCCCCATCGGCGTCATTCCTTCGATTGAATCGTGCGAGTTCTTGGATGGTGGTTTGTAATTGAATTTATTTCGAGCAAAGAACATCTCAACGAACAAAAGGACCTAATTGCCGCCTGCCTGACGGCGTTTCTCCACCGCCTTCTCGTCGCCTCCTTCGAGCTGCTTCTCGGCCTTCGGCTCCTGCAGGAGGGGGTCGAGGTCGGCGTCCAGCGTGTTCAGCCGCTCCAGCCGCTCGGCCAGCGGCAGCATCTTCGCGTCGGTGGGCACACCGAGCTTTTTGTTCAGCTTGGCCTCGTGCGCGAGGATCGTTTCCACCTGCAAGCGAGAGCCTTCAGGATAATGGAGAAAGAGGAGGAGGGCACCTGATCGGACCACATGTAGCCGCTGGGCGATCCCACGAGCAGGTGGCGGAGGCGTCCGCGGGACAACCGATCCAGCCGCTCGAACTCCACCTCGTCCATTTCGGGCAGATCGCGGCGGATGGTCGACGTCATGATCGGAAGGTCCTCGTCGTTGACCGTCGGCCGCTCGTTCACCTTGCCGCTCACGTAGAAGAGGGCGCCATCGTCGTCCTCCACGAACACGTTGCCTGAACACGCGGCCTCACTTCCGCCCATTCGAAAGAAGCCACTCACCGCGCGCGTCGATCAACGCCCGTTCGTCGCTGAGCAGCCGGTTCTCCGCCTCCAAACACTCGAGGGCGGCGTCGAAGTCGAGGCCGATCACTTGGAGGTTGGGGAGCGCCTCTTCGAGCAGGAGGGCGCTCTTGCCCAAATCCGTCGGGTTCTTCATTCCTTCCAGTCGAAGCGACTTGAGGCCGCGCAGAGTGCGCAGAGCGAGAAGTCCCTTGCCGGAGATCCGCTGGCAGCCGCTCAGGTCGAGAAACTCCAGCGAGGGCCCGCACACGCCGCCGATCCGACTCAACGCCCAGTCGTCGATGAACTTGCAGTTGGAGAGGCGAAGGAGCCGCAAGTGGTGGAGGTCGTAAAGGTTGTCGAAGCCTGCAATCACTCCAGTCAATCTTGGCTCTTCCTTCTTTCCGCTGCACTCACCCTCGAACATCAACTCGGTGCCGGAAGCGTCGATGGCCTCCAAGTACAAACCGTCGACCTTGCGGCCGGGCAGCTCCCGCTCGCCCTTCTTGTACCACCGCTCGTCGCCCACGAACTTGACGGACGCGCCGCGGTGCACGAGGAAGTGGGCGGCGGCGAGGTCGGCGCCCAGGAAGAGGAGCCGCTCGGCGATGAACCGCTGGTCGAACTGCAGCAGCTGGAAGTGCTCGTAGCGCTTCACGCGCCGCTTGTTGTCGAACGAGTGGTCCACGTAGCGCATCATCGTGTGGTCGATCATCAGCTCGATCGGCATCGCGCCCGCATCCCGCCGCGTTTGGTCCTCGTACGCCTTTGTGGGCAGCACTGAAAGGAAGCAATCGATTGAGGAAAGAAGAAGAAGGACAGACCATCACTTGGCTTCTCCGGACTGATGTACCTGCAAGCCACCCACATGTCACCCATCCGCTTCATCTGCCGCCCACTCACATGTCGTCGGAGAGACGGAAGGCGTTCCGCAGTTGCCACTTCTCCTCCTTCTCCTTCTTGCTCTGCTTGTCCAAATCCTGCCAGCGTTTGAAGTAACCCCACCAGTGGATGCGGAAGATCTTCGCACTCGGAGCGGTCGTGTGCAGTCCTCTCCGCAGGATCATCTGAAGACAAAATGGAGAGACTGCAGCTTCCATCGAACAGATACGAGTGATGTTCGAAAGAACATTCGATTCGTGCACGTACGCGTAAATAATCTGCTTTATTCCCAACAAAAGCGAAAGGAGCAACTGGAAACCCACGAGTAACAACCACAACCCGCCCGCCCGCCTTCACTTCTTGGCGATCTGCACGACGTCCTCGTGGTGCAGCTTGTGTTTGATGCCGACTCGTTGCGGCGAGAACTTGGTGCTCGTGCCCCACACGATCGCGTACCGGAACTGCGAGGCCAGGCTGCGATGCAGCGCGTGGCACGCGTGCTCGATGGTTGCGTCTCCGCGCAGGATGATCCCGTCCTCGTCGCCTGCAAGCCGGCAAGTGGAAGGAAGGAAGATGGGAAGAACGAACCCAAATCGGGCGCATTGCCCGGCTTCTTCGTGTAGATCCGAATCAACGCCAGGTACTCCCAAATGCGGTTGAGCAGGAAGTCCATGTTGAGGTTGAGCTCGCAGGAGATGACGACGCTGTGCGGCTGCCGGGCGATTCGGTCCAACTCCTCCAGCGTGATCTGATCGATCTTGTTGTAGACGTAGAGACACTTAAGGTAGACGCGGTTTCCTTGGATCACGTCGATGAACTCGTCCACTCTGCAACGAAAGCGAAGAATGGAAGGGAGGAATGGAGGGAACTCACGTGCAGTCCTCCCGAAAGACGACGTCCGCGTTGAAGATTTTGTACTCGTGCAGGATGTGCTGGACCATCTTCTCGTTGCAGTGCGTGAGGATGGCCGTGCGGGTGAACTTGATGCCGCCGGTGGGCTTCCGCTTGAAGTAGATGCCCGGACGGCGGCGATTCAGCCGAATGCCCACTTCTTCCAACTCCCGCTCGAGCAGTTCTCGCTGCAATGAGGAGGAATGAAGGAGTGGACGGAAAGAACTCACTTGTTTGTCGCCCTTCGTCGCGTCCAACATCATCAGGATGAGATCGCTCGTCTTCGCAACGGCGATCACCTGCCGTCCGCGACCTCAAACCGAAAGAAATCAAACGAAAGAACCGAGTGGACGGACCTTTTCCCTGAGAGGCGCCCTCGATGATTCCCGGCAGATCCAGCAGCTGAATGTTCGCTCCCTCGTGCTCGATCACGCCCGGAATGCAGGTGAGGGTCGTGAACTAAACAAAGGAATGAGCGGTAAGAAGCGAACAAAAGGCAAACTTCGTAGGAGGCGGCCACCGACTCGGTTTTCGTGACCGTCGAGAGGAATGTCGACTTGCCGACCGACGGGAATCCCACCTGAAGGTCGCTGTGATCACTCAACGCATTCCTTTGGTCTTCCGCTCACCATCGCCACTCGGGCATCGCCGCTTTTCATCACATCGAAGCCCTCTCCTTTGGCGCCGCCCTTGCCCGTCGGCTCGAGCAGTTGCTGTCGGTATTTGGCCAATTTGGCCTTCAGAAGACCTGCAAGCGTTCGATAGAAACAGGAGAGAACGAATCCGCTTGCCCAGATGGTACTCGGTGGCCTTGTTCTTCTGCGTGCGGGCGATCTCCTTCTCGACCTCCTGAATCTTCTCGACGATGCCCATTGCGAAGTCGAGTGGGGAGGCTGAAAAACGGTTGATCGATGGGATTAAAGGAAAAAAGAACGTACATCAGTCGTCAAACGGACGAGAGGATTCGTGGAGGAAGGGAAGGACTCCGGCGGCCAGCAGACGATCGCGAGGAGCAAGTGGAAAGACGGAGTTTCTGCCCATCGATTGCTTCTTCTGCCTTCGAATTGCTCGTTTGGAGGAAGCTGGGAGATCGCCCGTACATTGTGGATTTTTCCTCTTCCCTTGCAATCCACGATGGAGGAGGGCATCCAGCAGTCGACCTCCCAGTCGAGCGGCTTTTTCGAGCGGGCGTACGCGAATCTCTCCGAGAATCCCTACTTTTCGGCAGGCGCCGGTCTCGCCGGCCTCGGGATTGCGGCGTCGGTCGGACGACGAGCGTTGATCCTTTCGAACACGCTCCTCCGCCGCAAGTTCATCACTTCGCTGAGTTTGAGCAACGAGGATGCGTCAGTCTTCCGATCTCCTTTCTCTTCACATCGTTCCTCTTCAGCTCCTATCCGTGGGTGTTGGATTTCATCAACAAGAACAGCAAACACAAGGCGCGCGCGATCACGGCGACTTCGGTCATTCGGCAGACGGAGAGCGGTCGGGTGTCCACCTCGTTCTACCTGCTGCCCGGCCACGGGATGCACTACCTCAACTACCGGTGGCGCGTGATCCAAGTGGAGCGGCAGCGCGAGAAGCAGGTGATCCAACGGAACGGCGTCCGCGTGCCGCTGGAGACCGTCACGCTCACCACTTTCGGTTCGTTCGGCCGCCCACCCGCCCGCTCGACGGCCTCGCGCTCGTTCAGGTCGCGATCCCGCCTTCTGGACGGAGTTCTTGGCCAAAGCGACGAGTGACGCCCTCTCGAAGGTTCGTTTCCGCCGTTCCATCCATTCATTTTGCCTCTGTTTTCAGGAAGAAACGGGCCTCGTCGTGTACAACGCGATCGGTCCCGAGTGGCGTCGAATGGGGAACCCGCGGAGGAAGCGACCGTTGGAGTCGGTCGTGCTGGCCGCCGGAGTGGCCGACGCGATCCGAACGGACGTCCAGGAGTTCATCAAGTGCGAGAAATGGTGGGCACTCCTCATCGTTCGCTTGATCGGAAGGAGGATTTCAGGTACAACGAGCGAGGGATCCCCTACCGCCGGGGGTATTTGCTCCACGGACCGCCGGGCACTGGTCGGTTTGCTCTTTTTTCCATTGCATCGATCGGTGGTTGCAGGCAAGAGTTCGTTTATCTCCGCCCTGGCCGGCCACTTCGGCTACAGCATCTGCACGCTATCGCTGAGCGAGCGGACGCTGGACGACGACCGGCTGGCGTTTCTGCTGAACAACGCGCCGCCCAACTGCTTCATTCTGCTGGAGGACATCGACGCCGCCTTCGTCTCGCGCGACCTCTTCGACAACGCGCAGCATCGGGCGTACGAGGGCATGACGCGCGTGACCTTCTCGGGCCTCCTGAACGCGATCGACGGGGTCGCGAGTTCGGAGGAGCGGCTCCTTTTTATGACCACGAACCACGTGGAGCGCCTCGATCAGGCGTTGATTCGGCCGGGCCGCATCGACGTCAAGGTTCACTTCGGCAATTGCACGCCGCTGATGGTCGAGCAGGTGGGCCGTTTGGAGGACGAACGCCCGCAATCCTTCCTTTCTTGCAGATGTTCGCCCGCTTCTTCGACGCGCCCGCCGACCAGTGCAAACGGTTCGCGGCCGAGGTCTCCAGACTGCATCAGGAGTTCTCGCCCGCCCAAATCCAGGGATTCCTCCTGTTGCACAAGGACCGACCGGAGGACGCCATTCGGAACGTCGCTTCGGTCGTGGCGTGAACGCGCAGCCGATGAAGCGAATGATTAGGAATTGCTTTTGTTTGCCTGTTTCTTCGTTCTTGCTTGAATAAAACCGTCTCTTGATCACTTGCGCGCTCGGCAGCATACGCACGGATCGAACAACGACGAGAAACAAAGCGCTGCTCATCGCCAGCCCGCCCGCGTTCTCCGTCGGCCGCCGCCGAGTGGAGGGCGGCACGCCGATCGATTGGCGTCCTTTCGGCTTCCCGAACGGAATTTCTGATCGACTCGACGAATCGGGCGGCCTTTCGCGCCCGTCCGACGAAAGCGGGCGTTCGCTTGCGAAATTCCGTCTGACCGTCTGCCCGCTCGTCTCCTCTCGGCCGTGGTTTTTGGCGTTGTCTGGGGAATGGGTGGATTTTCCTTCGTTTTTCGCTCGTCCGCGCTCTTCTTTGTTCTATTCGACCGCTCGGCCCGCATTTCTCCTCCAAATTCGTCCGATTTCAGCGCGATGACCACGACGACGCCCGGCCAGAAGGCGGAGGACCGCGAGCTGGACGCGTTCATCGCGGCGGCCGAGGCGGATCCCGCGGCCCAGCTGGAGCGCACCAACTCCAACCAGCTGGTTCGTCTTCTTTCCTTCCGATCGACAGTCAATGGATTGATTTCATTGCAGCTGGAGGCGTTCGAGCGGCTCTTCAAGACGAAGCGGTACCACGACCTCGCCACGTTCTTCAAACACGAGCCCGCCCTGCAGAAGTTCGCCCGCTTCCTGAACGTGAGTCCCTTCTCCTCTCCACTCACCCGCTTCTTCCGTCCGTTAAGATGAACGTCGAGAAGGATTTGCGGCGAGTGCTCGAGTGGTCCTTCAAGACGGGCGCCCTGCCGTTCTGCAACTGCGAGAAGGCAAGCGATCCCTGCTGCTCACCCGCCCATTCCTCTTGTTCAGATCATCGCCCTCTCGATCCTCAACTCGGGCGAGAAGGGCAAGACGAACCGGACGCCCGAGGCGGAGCAGCAGCAGTACATGGGCATCCTCTTCAATCTGCAGGCCGCCTGGCCGCAAAACGAGGCGCTCCAGCGGATGGTCCGCTTCCTGGACGTCGTGATGCCCTTCTACATGCCGCACTACCTCGCGAGCAGGCCGCAAAAACCGGCCACGGAGCCCGCGCTCGCCCGCCGGCTGATCGGCGAGATGCCCAACAAGCAGATGCTCAAGTTCCTGCACAAACTGCGCCAGGCGAGCGGCCTCGATGAGACGGCCGTCCCGAACGCCATCTTCGTCCGCAAGATGAACACCCTGTACCGCGTGAACGCCGAGTGCAAGGCGCACGAGGGCGAGCAGGCGGACTTCTTCCATCAGAAGATCTTCCACTTCATGGAGGACCCGCAGATGCACTTCCCCGTCCTCAAGTTCTTCGCCCGCGAGGACGACCGACTGGCCGTCTACTTCGCCGTCTCCATGGACGTGGCCGCCGAGAACCTCCCGCCCGAAATGTCCAACCTGTCCGACGGATTGTGGGCGGAAACTCGTCAGCGGGTCGAACAAGAGTGAGTTCTTCCTTCTCTTTTGCTTTTACTCGTCTCTCGGTTGCAGGCGGGAGAAGTCGCTCGTGGAGTACGAGGAGTACAAGCGGACGATGTCGCTCTGCAAAATCAAGGGCGGCTCGCACGCGATCTCGCTGATCGACCACCCGGACGAGCTGGATGAAATCCTCCTGCCCTTCCTCGAGTCCTCCACGAACTTCGGCTTCGACGCCGAGTGGGACCAGTCCTACGCGGGAGAAGTCGGAACGTGAGTTTCCTTTCCATCAAACCCTTTACTTCTTTCCCTCTCTTCAGCTTGGCCCTCCTCCAAATCTCGTCCGGCCAACAGACGATGCTCGTGGACATCACGTCCTTCGCGAAGAAGTACCACTTCGAACAGGCCGACTGGATCGCCCTCTTCTCGAAGATTTTCGCTCCGAAGAACTTCTTCTACGGTTCATCTCGAGAAGTGGGATGAAACACGCGGACTTCTTTCAGGCTTCGCGGTGTCGGGCGATCTGAACACGATCCTCCACAACTTCCCGTTCCTGGCCGAGACGGACGTCCCGAAGAGCAGCAACTTCATCTGCCTGTACACCTTCTTGGGCGAGGTGAGTGGGAGGATGGGAGGTGGGGTCAACCGAACGGCTTTCAGCTGCAAGCGAACAGCGAGGTCACGTACACGGAGCTCTTCGGCGGCGGTCAGTCCTCCGCCTCCTGCCACCTCAACAATCAATCCGCTTCTTTCAGACCGCCTGCGCGTGCCCAAGAGCAACAACCTGGCCGAGGTCTCGGCCGCCCTGCTGCCTTTCCGCGTGCCCAAGAACGAGCAGCTTTCCGTGTGGACGTACCGACCGCTTCGCCGCACGCAGGTCCGCTACGCCGCCCTCGACTCCTTCCTCTGCTTCCTCCTGCAGGAGACGATCAAGCAGAAGTTGGAGAAGCTGTACGTCCTCTTCTTTCGTCAACCGTTCCCATCAATCCGCTTCTTCAGGAACGCGACGGAAGCGAGGGCCGCCGTCTCGTCGACCATCGAGTGGCCGCTGGAGAAGAAGGAGAAGGGCGCCTTCGACGATCCGAACGGAACGCTCGGCAAGGGCGGGAAGAAGACGCGCGCCTCGCACTTCACGAACGACGAGCTCGTCCGCATCATTGAGGTTCTTTCTTCCATTCGATCCCCACAATGCCCCTGTGTTTGCAGCACAACAACGAGAAGCTGCAGTCGCAGGAGACGCCGACCATCCGCTGGGATCAACGGCGCTACGTGGCGGACACGATGTGCTCTCAGCTGGGCGCCCTGCTCCGTCGTTGCGGTGTGGAGGTACACCCGGGCATGGACCTCGAGAAGATGACTCGCTGCCTCCAATCGGACCCGAACACGCGCGTGTTGACCTGCGGAAAGGCCGTCAAGAACGTGAGTCCTTTTGGTCCGCTACCGCTTCTCTCATTTGCCCGCTTCAGTTCCCGTTCGGAGACCGCGTGCTGAACATCGCGGCCTCGTCTACGCCGCTCGACGTCCAGCTGCACCAGTTCCTGCAGATGGAGCGGGTGCTTCTCGACCCCGCCCAGCTGAACACGCGCTGCACTCGCTGCTGCTCACGCTGGCTGGTGTGGCTGCCCGTGGAGGTCATGAAGTACGCGCACGTCCAGCTGGCATTCGACAACACCGAGCAGAAGGGCTTCGACTGCCAGAACTACAAGCCGGAGGACCTCGAGCAGGCGCGCGAGGAGCTCGCCGCCTTCCACACCGCCCGCCCGTTCGCCAACTACTTCGCGTCGATGGCCGACGGACCGCACGGCCCGATGTACGTCGCGGTGAACGCGCTGGTCGACTTAAAGTGAGTTTTTTCATCGCTTTCTCTCTCTGTAACGAACGGTTGGTTGCAGCCGGCGCACGCTCTTCCGCATGGACAACTTCCAGTCGATCAAGGGACAGGGCGAGATTCCGATCACGCTGGCCACCCACCTCAACTACACGACCAAGGACTTCGCCCGCACGATGCACGGCGTTTGCGGCACGTGCGGACGGCAGAACGCGGAGGCGGTCGTCAGCGAGGACGCGCGCCGGACCGTCCAGTGGAAGTAGCCGCCGAATGCCCGCAATGTTGCCCTTCCTCTCTTTCTTTCTTCCGCACGATATCTCAATTGTTAGTTGTTAGTTGTTTCTCTCGCATTCTTCACCGTTCTCAAAGCTCATTATGGTTCGTCTCTAGAGTTTTCGAGTTCCAGTCAGTTTTGTTCGTTGCTTTCGTTCTCGTTCGCATAAACTCGACTCGCAAGCAGCGGGCGGCAGTGGATTCAGAAGGAGTGCTAGTCGGCCGGGAAAAAGAGAAGCGAAGCCGGCGGGCATTCCGTTCGTCGCAAATCTGACAATGAGCTCTTGAGAGGAGGCCGCAAAGTAGCAGTGGGTCGAGCGCTCTCTCCTCTGCCGCTTGGCGTGCGGGTTGAGGTCGACGGCAAGTGTTTGGCCGCTCGGTCGCCGCAGGCGGCGTTCACTCGGAGGTCGTTTTGGTTGTCGCGCCCGTTCGACTGCTGCGAACAGCGACCGTTGAAGTCGGCCGGAACGCCCGGCAGTCCTCCAATCAACAGGCGGCCGTCCAAACGGGACTCCAGCGCCCAACGGCCGACCGAATTCCACACCCAGCCGATCGCACGCCGCGAATTGAAGTCGAAAGCAATTTCTTCGTCCAGCGGCCTTAGCAAGGGCGAAGAGAGACGAAAAGACGCCTTTTGCATCGTCCGCACGCCGCCCTCAATTCCAACTCAAAGAAGGCAGAAGAGGCGTTTGTTGCGGGTTGTGCACATGATCGACGACTCCCGACTTTCCGAAGTCGCCGAGCAGACCGCGAGGACCGTCGACTGGAAAAAAGTAGGTAGAGAGTGAACTTTAATCGAGTGCAGCCGCGAATGAGATTGATGCAGTCCCCGTCATTGAAGGGTTGCAACCTGCACATTCTTCTGCTTTCAGCTACAAAATACCACTACCAGAACGCACGTAATCATTGAACGTTTCACACATCTTTCGACCACGAGCTTTTGGTTTGGTTTGAATCGCGCCATGGGAGGAAAGAACACTCATTTCACATTTTTGTTTGTAAATGGGGAGGAACGAGAGCAAACTCGCCACATCGCTCGTTCGGCCGCCGGGATTCGACGAGCACTTGGATGGGGGAGACGTCGATCGTGAAGGATTTGCTGATCAAAGACTCACACATTTGATGCGGAAGAAGCGGCTTTTCTGATCGTCAGCGCGAGGCCGGCCGTAGAGTTCCGCCTGCAAACGGCTGCGGTCGCCGAGCGAACGACCGACTGCTCACACGATTGCAGTCTTCCGCCTCACCAAATCGGCCGCCGGCTGCACACCGAAGAGCAAAAGGCGCGCGACTTTGGCATCCCCTCCGCCTCTATCGACCACAAAGCGGCAATCTCACGCTAATCAGCAGCCGTCTACTCCGCCCTGCCGGCACGGAACGGTGAACGGACGAAAGAAAAGGCCGAGCGAACATTCTCGCTGATTTTTGCTGCCAGACTACGAAAGCTGGACAGGCGGTGCGAACGAAGACCAGAAGGTCGTGCAGTTCAGCGACTTCACCTACTCATCGTTTCTTTCGTCTTTATTTGAGAGGGTCGTCCTCCCGCTTGCAGACCGGTCGGCTGCAGCTCTCGTGGAAAACAGAAGGAAATGAGGCAAAAAGGCGGTGGATTCTCCAAAGCCGACCGGATTAACAACTTTTTTATTCCGAACGCCGAACGAAAACAAAAACGAGAAAAGTGGGTGGACGAATGGACGACACGAACGGAAGCGAGTTGGCCGATCTGCAGCGAACGGGCGGCCGAACGTCCATCAGCCCGTGAGGATCGTCACGCCGGGCGCGCGCTCCGAGTTGTGCGGGACTGTAACGGCGATTAGACGAGGATGGAGGGCGGAAACACTCACCGTCGTTGGCGTGCGTGATCAGCACCGAGCGGAGAGTGTGGCGGTCGTGGTGCGCGTTGATGATCGCGAGCACATCGTCGAAGCGGAGGTGCTCGTGGCGCCGCTCCAAACGCTCCAACTCCGCGCGCACTTCCCTGACCGTCTGCTCTTGGTCGTGCGCGTAAATCACCAGCCGCTGGTAGCGATTGAAGCGAACGGCGCCGATCGCCTCGCATGCAAACGAGGAATTGATTGGATTGATGAGCGAAACCGACCGGCTGGCGGGCGACGCGGATTCCAACCGTCCAGCGGGACAACAAGGAGCAGGAGACGGGCAAAGCGGTCGGTCGCGTGGTCTTCGATCGGCCCGTCGCCGAACCGTTCGCCCATCTGCCATTCAGTGTTAGAGACAGGAGCGGAAGACGAACCTGCATCAGATCGTAGGAACGAACGTGGACGCCCGATCGGTGGTTGACCGCGTACTCGGCTCGACCGACGGTTGAAGAGGACGAGTGGGACGGCTCGTGCGGACGGCAGCCGCTGTCAACCGACGTGTTCGCGACCGACGGCGAACGGAAGACGGCGGACGGTTGGACGCCGGAGGGGCGGATGAGCGGGCGCGGGGTCGAGCGCTCGCTTTGCGATTGGCGGCTGGCGGGCGTTTCGTTCTGACGGACGGACGGCTGGTTGCGGCTGGTAGTGAGGATCGGACGCGCGCTCTCGGTCGAACGGTTGCCCACTTCCAACGAGCGGCGACCGTTGGCGGACGGATTCGGGTGGAACGGGTGGCTGGACTGGTCGAAACGGACATTCGGCAAGTCCCTCTGAACGAACGGTTTAGATGGACGGACCCCAAGAGCGGCCACTCACCGGCACGATCGGCTGACGGCGCTTCAACTGCTTGTAGTGGTCCGACCGATTGAACTTGTGGAACGACTTCTCGTGCCGATTCCGATCGGACGCGTTCCGTCGCGACTCGGCACACACCGAGCAGAGAAAGCGGCCGGCCTTGTCGCCCGTCACGCTGTCCATGTGGTTTTCAAGAGTCCGGTTGTCTTTCCAACCATAGCGACAGCATTCGCACTTGCACTGCAAAGAGGAGGAAGCCTTAAAAGGCATTTTCTGTAATTCTGGACCACGCCAGTGCAAACTTTGGCACGTTTCAAAAACGACCTCTCGGTTTTTGTTTTTAATAGATTCTCTGGATTGTGCTGGATCTAACAATGTCCATTTGAAGGTCTGCAAGTGCCGTTTTTGCCGACTTACAGCTCTTCAAACCCAAAGGGTCCGGATTTTGCCCCCCTGGGTTCAATCGAAAGTGGTGTCGTTGTAACGAGGTTTCAGACTACATGATTGTGATCTTCGTGTAGCTCTTGATCAGGGCTTTCGAATGGTGTATTGTGCCGGCCGGCTGCAATGCCATCGAAAAAAGTTGTGCTCAGGGGCGCCAGAAGTTCGTTTCCGCTAATTTCGCATTTTTTGCGTTCAAGGCCGTTTTTCTCAAAAATTTTGCACTGAATACGAGGCAACGAAAACCAGTATGTCATTCTACGGAACAAGGCGCATCTAACCAAGTGCATTTCATCGCTGAAAGCCGCTGGAACCAGGAGAACGATCATGTTGAAGGCGGAGAACCAAAATCGACTCAAAATCAAAATTTCCTCCAACTTCAAATAATTCCCCGGAAACGCCTTTGTTTTGATCGGAATGTTTCCGAATGGGTGTCCGGATAAATACAAAGTTGTTTTGACACCTGCTCGACGTCCTTTGCGACATTGATGTCGAGATGACCAAAATCGGCACCGTTTTCGAGTTTTGCTTGTTCTTTTGCTATCGACGCATTTGCAACTGCCGAACTTCAAACAAGAATTGTAGCCCTGTTTTTACTCTACACTTTTACTGCGTTAAACGTCAAGAATACCAGACGCACGCATCAGAAAACGATCGCTCAACGTACTTTACAGCTATTTTGCTGGCACATATCTCTCCAGAGCTTCGTAAAGCCGCTTTTCTATACATAGTTTGATGAAAGATGCGCTCACTAAACCCTACAAAGTGTTTCTCCCGCAGCGTGAATTGAACGGTTTGTGTGTCGATCCATTGTATCCCCTTTTTTGCTATTCCGCTCAAGTTCAGTGTCTTATGCACATTTTTAACGGCAAGCACTCGAAAACTACATCGTTGTACAGAGCTCAACAAGGCGGACAATATAACATCAATTTCACTAGTCACCAGATAGCTGAGATGGAGAAAATCACCGTCTTTGAGCACTAGCATTTTCAATCTTTTTCACGCCCACAGACAAGAGATGGAAAGTTCATCAGCAAAGATTTGAGTTTTTTATATTTGTACCGCCGTTCCGTTTGTTTTACGTTTACGTTTGGCCATAAGAATGTTAATGCGGAGCAAAAAATGTAGAAATACTCTCAATTCGACTGTACTTTGGGTCACAGTGAGAAGCAGTTGCACAACCGCCTGATGCTTTGTAGTAAGCAGTAGATGAGCAAAATGTCAGCAAGTTATTAGCGTTATTTCGACTATCGTTAAGGCAAGCACAACAAAGAAAACGCAAAAACGCACCATGCAGTACTTGCGGCGCTAATTTTGGCAGAAACGCCGCAATTGACTTTGAATAAACGTGAAAATTACTGATAAAGACTTCATTGGTTGTTAGGACACGTTTCAAGGGTTTTCTTCGAGGTCGTTTTAACATTTGGAAGAATTCTGATTTTGAGTCGACTTCAGTCCTACACCTTCAACCAATTGTTTCTCCTGGTTCCAGCGCCTTTGGGCAGCGTGATGCACCTGGTTAAATGCGCCTTGGTTTGTAGAATAACGTGTCGGTTTCCGTTGGGTCGTATTGTATGGAAGATTTTCGAGAAAAACGCCTTCCAATGCCAAAAACAAGAATTACGAAGAAACGAATTTCTGGCGCCTCACGCCACAACTTTTTTCCATTCCATCGAAACCGGCAAGCAGCATACACCGTTCGAAAGCCCCGATCAGGGGCTACTAGAAGATCACAATCACGTAGTGTGAAACCTCGTTACAACGACACCACTTTCGATTGAACCCAGTGGGCCAAAATCTGGACCTTTTGGGTTTGGAGGCCTGTAACTCTGCAACAAAGCCACTTGCAAGTCTTCAAACGGACATTTTTAGATTCAGCACGATCTGGAGAATCTATTAAAAACAAAAACCAAAAGGTCGTTTTTGAAACGTGCCAATCGGTGGTCCAGAGTTACAGAAAGTGCCTTTTAACAAGCTCACCCACCGCCTACCGGGCAGTCAGTCGGCGGTTGGCTGGCCGGGCGGGGAAACGGGCAAAACGGGCGTCCGTTCAAAGCCGTGGAAGAGGCAGACGAGTGGGACAAAGACGGCGGAACAGAACGCCGAACGGAACTTCCGCCCGTGCTGGTGCTGTCTGACGGCTCGTTGGGAGAGACAGCCTGCAGGACGTCTCCCGGCAGCACCGCCTCGCCGACCGTTTGGTGGTCGTGCAGCTGACGGCCAACTGAACCGAGGGATGAAAGGGCATTGGACGGAATCTCACCGTTGTCGTTCAAGAAGAGCTCCGAACCGAAGTAGTCGCTTACGATGCCGCGCACTTCACGGATGGTTTGCTCGACACGCAGACTGAGCGTGCGAGCGGGAAGACGCGACCCAACCGGCGGATTGACCACGAATTCCACAACCACACTTTCGGTGGATCGGCGCCAACGGTAAGACATTGCAAACGGGCGGTAGCTAACGGACGCGATTCGGCTGGAAAGAGGCAAACTACAGGAAGTTGGATGATTGGGGGAGCGACGAGGCGGAAATGAACACACGGACAATCCAACTGCGGCCGCTCTATCGGAGAAGAAGCATCGGTGTTCAATCTCTTCATTAACGGGCCTTCCGTCCGGCCCAGCAAAAACGGACTGAAGACACAAGGGGCGATCGGGGGATGGCGGCGCGTAAAAGCAGACGGAGAGAAAGGTGCCGCAAACGGCCGTGTGAACAGCGGGGTAAAGGGATCCGCTTGGCGGAGAGAAGTGAACCGACCGGCGTTGGTGTAAACAAAGATTAGTCTGTTGGAAGCAGTTGCCGTGTTAAAAAGCGAAATTCAAGGCAAATCGCGATGGGGCGCGCGAGTTGCGAAAGCGGAAAGACGGACGCGAACACAAGGCCGAAAAAAGACGGCGGCGCTCGCGTCAGTCTGCCTCCAATCAAATAGCCGTCCGCGCGCTTCCCACGCGTCCCAATTGGGCGGTTAGAACAGACGGACGGCAGGAGAGACAGACGGCGAGAGAAAAGCAATTCGATTCGTTCAACTGTCTTAAACAACCTCCTTTTAAACCGACGGAAGTCGACACTTGTCAATTGACACACGTTTATAATTGATAATCCACGTCTCTACATTGCTCTACGTTCCATCTCTCTTTTTTGAACCGACAAACAGCCTCCAACTACCGCATTCAAAAGCATGACACCAACACTCGTGTATAACGAACAGAAGCAAGAAACAACGACGTGCAACAAACTCGCGCCGCATGTGTTGCGAGCTGAAAGGAAGAAGACGAGTGACTCA